>BLSH010501598.1:355717-382940 GCA_018402905.1 Glandirana rugosa
AGGGCAGGAGGGGTATACATTTCATAGTTAAAATGTATTGAGAGTTTGGATCAAATAGTCTCTGGAAATGGATAAATGGATAGGGGGTCTCAAACCAGTAGTGTTTGGCAGTGGACAGTGCTGAGTATTGGAGCAGGCTGACCCAGTTCTAAACTGGAAGAAGTGCCATAGCAGAACCAGGATTTGTAACAGTTGAAATGTATTTTGGTGCCTACGCTTTAGCAGTATCAATAATTTGAACACTTAAAGGATAAGTTCATCTTTGGGAACATGTTACATGTTCCACCCGTTTTTAGGGTGGAACATGTAACCTGCTCCCACTCCTGCAGACGCCGCCCAGCTTCTCCCTCGACTTGCTGTAGCCATTTAAAAAAAAGGCGTGGCTGTGTGGGGCCCCACCCACCACGTCTTTCATTCACAGGGTTCTGTGAACGTTAAACTACAAGTACTGACAGCCTTTGCAGCTGTCGGTTTGTAGTTTCAAAGAACTACCACAGCGCTGTTGAGCACTCTGGTAGTTCATGGTCTCTTCCTTTCCTACTGGTATGAGCAGACAGATACACTGACAAGTCTGTAGGAGTCCTGCATGGCATCCACTATCTGCTGATCCCTGGTGAAATGCTTTACAGACTCCAAATAAAATAAAAAAATTGCATTTTAACCTGTAAAAAAATGTGCATATTTTTATTTATTTTTTAAAAAGATGAACTTATCCTTTAAGGTGCCACTAAACCCTAAGTTTTGAAGCACTTTCAACAAGCGATGTATTCACTTACTTAGTATGCAGCTGCTACATCTTTTAGTCCTTGCTTAGTGGTTGTAGACCCCAGTTATGGAATCTGAGCAAAGCACATATACAGTGATGAAATTATTTGATCCCCTGCAGATTTTGTAAGTTTGCCCACTTACAAAGAAATGAAGGGTCCATACATTTTTATCGTAAGTGTATTTTAAATGATGGAGGCAGAATATCAACTACAAATCCAGAAAAAACACGAGATACTAATGTTATATATTGAGTTGCAGTTCAGTGAGTAAAATAAGTATTTGATCCCCAAGCAAAACATGATTTTGTACTTGGGGGAGAAACCCTTCTTGTTGGCAAGCACAGAGGTAAGACGTTTCTTGTGGTTGGTTACCAGGTTTGCACATATCTCAGGAGGGATTTTGGTCCACTCTTCTTTAGAGATCTCCTCTAAATCCTTAAGGTTTCTTGGTTGTCGCTTAGCAACTCAATGTTTCAGCTCCCTCCATAAATTTTCTATAGGAATAAGGACTGGAGACTGGCTATGCCACTCCATGACCTTAACATGCTTCTTCTTGAGCCACTCCTTTGTTGCCTTGGCGGTATGTTTTGGATCATTGTCATGCTGGAAGACCCATCCACAACCCATCTTCAGTGTTCTGGCTGAGGGAAGAAGGTTCTCATCCAGGATTTTACAATACATGGCCCCATCCTTTGGCCCCTCAATGCGGGAAAGTTTGGCCTGTACCTTTAGTGGAGAAACAGCCCAAAAGCATAATGTTTCCACCTCCATGCTTGACTGTAGGGATGGTGTTCTTAGTGTTTGAAGGAGAAAAAATGCTGACTATGACCCTGAGTCAAGTTAAAGTGGATGTAAACCCACCACTCAGCCAGTATAAACGAATGTCACAGTATTAATGTAGCCTCCTGCATGTATCCCTACATTGCAAATGTCATCCTTTTCAGCAGTAAGCAGCCCCACAAATCTCTGAAATCAGTAGGTGTCTCTCTTTGCTGAAGCTCGGTGGATGGAGTTGTGATGTCACAAGACTTCCCACCCAGATATATACTGAGAGCTGGAAGGAGATGGGTGGGGGAGTGTAAGGCTTTTTTTGCTCTGTGCAGGAGATAAGAATATGACCTGTCAAGTCACACAGCACGGGATGAAACTTCTCCTTTTTTTGCCCTCAGTCCGTTTTTTTCCTATTGAAAAAAGAGAAGGGTATTACTCAGAGTTGGATTAACTCTTTGTGGCAAAACTGGGCACAGATGGCATTATATTCTCTCCTGTACAAGGTAGAAGTGGCAGTAAAAATCTTTTTTTCGGCTTTACATCCACTTTAATGCCAAAGAGCTCAATTTTGGTCTCATCTGACCACAGCACTTTCTCCCAATCCTTCTCTGAATCACTTAGATGTTCATTGGCAAACTTCAGACGGGCCTGTACATGTGCCTTCTTGACGAGGGGGACCTTGCAGGTGCTGCAGGATTTCAATCCATGGCGGCGTATTGTGTTACCAATGGTTTGTTTGGTCCCAACTGCCTTGAGATCATTCACAGGTTCCTCCCATGTAGTTCTGGGCTGATCCCCCACTTTTCTTATGATTATCCTTACCTCATGATGCAAAATCTTGCATGGAGCTCCAGACCGAGGGCGATTGATGGATATTTTGTATTTCTTCCATTTCTGAATAATCACTCCAACAGTTGTCTCCTTCTCACCAAGCTTCTTACTGATGGTCTTGTAGCCCATTCCAGCATTTTGCAGGTCTACAATCTTGTCCCTGATATCCTTTGACAGATCTTTGGTCTTTCCCTTGATAGTGGGCTTCAATGGAATTAAGAGATTCTGTGGATAGGTGTCTTTTATACACATAACGAGTTGTCGTTAGGAGCACCTTCTTAAAAGGGGTTGTAAACCCTCATGATTTTTCACCTTAATGCATTCTATGCATTAAAGTGGTTGTCAACTCGTGACAACCACTTTAAACTACAGGTAAGCCTAGAATAAGGCTTACCTGTAGGTCCCGGGAATATCTCCTAAACCTGTATGATTTAGGAGATATTCCCTGTATCTGCATGTGCTGACGTCATCGGTACATGCGCACTGAAGAATCGGCACCCGGGGTAGCCCAGGGTGCCATTTCTTCTGTTGACGTGCCGTAAATGACGGCTCCCGTGCACATGCGCGGGAGTGACGTCAGCACAGCTCCGCCAATCACAGCACTGGAGCCCGCGCTGTAATTGGACGGAGCCGCAGACCCGGAAGAAGCATGTCGCCGGTCACAGCGGTGAGCCAAGACCGCTGCAAAAGCTTAGTTCAAAGGTAAGACCCCCCTTTTTCTTACCTGAACCCGATCGTTCCAGTGACAGGGACAAGCACAGCAGCTCCAGCCGCTGTCTCAGGTCCTCATTGGAAAGATTGATAGCAGCAGGAGCCATTGGGTCCTGCTGCTGTCAATCAAATCCAGTGACACGTGAGCCGGGGGGCGGGACCGAGTCCTGCTGTCTGTGTCAATGGACGCAGCAGCAGGACTCTGGAGCGCGCCCGCATGAGTGCCCCCAGGGAAAGTGGCTGCCTGTGGGGGCACTCGAGAAGAGGAGAAGCCAGGAGTGCCGCAGGGGGACCCCAGAAAAGGACGATTGGGCTACTCTGTGCAAAACACTTACATAGAGGAGACAAGCATAACAGGTTTGTGATTTAAAAAAACAAAACAAAAAAAACAAAGCTTTACAATCACTTTAAATTGACAGCACTAATCTGTGTACCATATGAGCACACTTTTTAGCCAGTTTGTGGGAGCCAGAATTACTGTCGGTTGGTAGGGGATCAAATACTTATTTTACTCACTGAACTGCAACTCAATTTATAACATTTGTATTGTGCGTTTCTTCCGTATTTTTGGTTGATATTCTGTCCCCATTATTTAACCACTTCAGACTGGAAAGGATTTGCCCCCTTCCTGACCAGAGCACTTTTTGCGATTGGGCACTACATCGCTTTAACTGACAATTGCGGTCGTGCGACGTTGTACCTAAACAAATTGACGTCATTTTTTTCCCACAAGTAGAGCTTTTTTTGGTGGTATTCAATCACCTCTGCGGTTTTTATTTTTTGCACTATAAAGGAAAAAAGAGCAACAATTTTGAAAAAAAAAATCATTTTTTTTTTTACTTTTTGTGATAAATATCCAAAAATGTAAAAAAAATGAATTTCTTTCTCAGTTTAATCCAATATATATTCTTCTACGGCGATTCGAGCAGCAGTGCCAACCTACCGCCGTATTATGACGGCGGCCAGTCGGCAACTGGTTAAAATACACCTATGATGAAAATGATAGACCCTTAATTTCTTTGTAAGTAGGCAAAATTACAAAATCTGCAGGGGATCAAATATTAATTTTCCCCATTGTATCTGTAGTGTTTACTTATCTCTCTCCAAAGTACTAAGTGTCATTTCTTTCTGGTGCTTTATTCCTCTGTTATCAGCATGAGTCACTTCTGAGAAGTTTTCCCAACGCATGAAATAAATGTGTGTGTGTTTGCTGCTGACAGATAAAGATTTTGTAACACGATCTGCACTTTTGAAGGGGTCTAGACAAAATAAAACTGCAGATAAACAAGTAAAACCTATGTAGGAGGGTTTGTTTCACCTTTATGCATCATCTGGGGCTGTTCACTTCTCTGGGTATATGTGAGGGTTTAGAACTTCTTTAACCGCTTGCCGACCGGCTCACAAATATTTACTGCTGCAGAGTGGCAGCGTAGCGCGAATCGCCATATATAAACAGAGGTTTGCGCAGCCGCAGCTAGCAGGAGGGCACGCCCCCTGGCGGTGCACTCTCCTGCCCGCCGCGGGTCGGGTGGATCAATGTTCGCCGGCGACCCGCGATTACCTACTACAGAGGAAGAACAGGGAGCCGCCGATGTAAACACAGTGGTTCACCTTTCTGTGAGGCGGCATGACAGTGATCACCTGTCATCAGGATCAGATAGATCTGTCATGCCCCTGCCAGCCAGGCCCCCACACAGTTAGAACACAGTGAGGGAACACATTTAACCCCTTTATTGCCCCCCTTAATGTTAACCCCTGCCCTGCCAGTGACATTTATACAGTAATCAGTGGCTATTTGTAGCTCTGATCGCTGTATAAATGTCAATGGTCCCAAAAAAAAGGGATTTTTTAAAAAAATTACAGTAAAATCCTTTTCTCCGAGTTCACTGACAGACGCAGCTCTCCAAGGCATGTGGGGTTTATGCTCGTCCTATTAGGAGTTAACTAGGCAGGGAAGAAACAGCTGGCCCCTCCCATGGAGGTTGTCCCCTCTTCCCACATAGACCCCCTACCAAGCTCAGCTCATCAGTTTGTAACAAGCCGTACCAAAACAGAGCGTAGAGGGGTGGGTGCTGTGTCTGTCAGTGAACTCGGAGAAAAGGATTTTACGGTAAGTTTTAATAAAATCCCTTTTTCTCCTATGTTCATTGACAGACGCAGCTCTCCATGACATGTGGGGATGTCCCAAAGCTGTGTCAAAAGAGGGGTGGATAAACAACAACAACTGTACCCAACAGAACCTCTAAGGAGGCGCCAGACGCGCCTACACCGCCGCCTGCAAAACTTTGCGACCAAAAGCAGCATCCAAAGATGCTGACACATCAATCTTATAATACTTAGAGAAAGTGTGTACCGAGGCCCAAGTGGCCGCCTTGCACACCTGTGACACTGAGGCCTGTTGTCTGAAAGCCCAGGAAGTGCTAACAGCCCTGGTGGAATGAGCCGTGACTGGAAAAGGGGGGACCTTGCCCCCAACAGAATATGCATGAGTCACGGTCTGTCTGATCCAACGGGAGACAATAGCCGACGGGGCCGCCAAACCTTTGCGTGGCCCACTCGTCAGTATAAACAAAGAATCAGATTCCGAAAGGAAGCCGTAGCATTCAGATACACTCGTAAGGCCCTTACTAGGTCCAGGGAATGCAACTCAAATTCCTTAGGGTGCGATGGACGTGGGCACAGCGAAGGAAGAACAATCTCTTCATTGATGTGAAAAGAAGAAACCACCTTCGGAAGGAAAGAAGGGGATGGGCGCAAGACGGCCTTGTCCTTGTGTAGTACCAAATAGGGAGACTTGCACGACAGTGCAGCCAGCTCAGACACCCGCCTGGCGGATGTGATGGCCACCAAGAAAGCCACATTCTGCGACAACAGTTGTAAGGGAATCTCCCTGATCTTCTTGTATGGCGGTTTCTGAAGCACAGAAAGCATCAGATACAAACGTACGAATCAACGAATGTGATGCCAAGGGTCTTTGAAAAAGAATCGCCAGAGCTGATATCTGGCCCTTAAGAGTACTCAAGTTTTTTATTCAGGCCTTGCTGCAAAAAGGTCAGAACCCTGGACACCAAGTGAGAGTGAGGGTTGTAACCCTCCTCCTCGCACCAAGCTATGTAAGCCTTCCAGGTGCGGTGATATATCTTGCGAGACGTACACTTGCGTGCTTTTAGCATGGTAGGGATTACGGAGTCAGCGACACCCCTGTCCCTCAGCACCTGGGACTCAATAGCCAGGCCGTCAAAGCCAGCGAGGGTAAAGCAGGGTGCAAGATGGGCTCCTGAGACAGTAGATTGTCTCGAAGCGGGAGCCGCCAGGGAACGTCCGCCACCATTTGCACCACGTCGGCGTACCACGAGCGCCGAGGCCAATCCGGAGCCACTAGGATCATCGGGATTCCCTCCACTACTACTCTGCGTAGCAACCACGGCAGGGAAGGCGTATAGAAGATGATACCGACCCCAAGGGGCCACGAGAGCATCCGTGGCAACCGCCAACGGATCTCTCGTCCTGGACACAAAGGTCTTCACTTTATGGTTATACCGAGACGCCATGAGGTCCACATCCGGCGTCCCCCATCTGTGACAAATCTGGTCGAACACCTCTGGATGGAGACCACTCTCCCTAATCCAGCGTCCGGCGACTGAGAAAGTCCGCCTGCCAGTTTTCCACGCCTGGAATGTAAATGGCGGAGATTGCTGGAACATGAAGTTCCGCCCAACGCAGGATCAGAGCTGCTTCCGCCGCAGCTACTTAACGCCTGGTTCCGCCCTGATGGTTCACATATGCCACTGCTGTGGCATTGTTTGACAGGACCCGAATTGGTCGACCATGCAACCTCACTGTCCATTGAGACAGGCATAGCCTGATCGCCCTCAGCTCCAGTACATTGATTGGGAGGTGTGCTTCCTGCGCAAACCAACGGCCCTGGGCAGAGAGCTGCCCCAGGACCCCACCCCAGCCTGACAGGCTGGCATCCGTCGTGAGTATCACCCAATGAAGGGGCAGGAATGACTTCCCCCGAGTCAGCGCCGGGTCCCGAAGCCACCAGGTCAGAGAGGCCCTGACCTGGGGGTTCAGGCGGATCAGAAGGTCCAAGGATCGCGGAGACCTGTCCCACGAGACAGAATCGATCGCTGGAGAAGGCGAGCGTGGCTCTGGGCGTAAGGTACCGCCTCGAAGGTTGAGACCATGAGCCCCAGCACTCGCATACAGAACGGTAATGATGACTGCCGGCGTGACAGCAAGGTTCACACCGCCATCTGTAGTGACAACAACTTGGCCGGAGGTAGAAACACCTTTGCCTGCTCTGTGTCCAGAATCAGACCCAGATACTCCAGGTGACGAGACAGAGAAACCGTCGACTTTTGTAGGTTGATCAACCAGCCGAAGTCCTGCAAAGAAGCCAAGGTGATCTTCACATTCTCTTCCAGAGCCGAGGCGGACTCCGCTCTCAGGAACAGGTCGTCGAGGTATGCTACCACCGCAATGCCTCTCTGCCGCAGTAATGCAAGTACTGGGGCCACCAACTTTGTGAAAACTCGAGGAGCTGAGGCCAGACCGAAAGGGAGTGCCACAAATTGGTAATGGAGGTTCCCCACTGCAGAAGCAAAGAAATCAATGATGCCGTGAACAAATGAGAACATGGAGATGCGCGTCCCTGATACCCAGAGACGCCAGGAATTCCCCTTGATGGAGGGCGGCAACAACCGAGCGAATTGATTCCATCTGGAATTTCCGCGTTTTCACATATCGGTTCAGGGCCTTCAGGTCCAGAACTGGCCGGACCCCCACCCCCCCCCCCTTTTTGGAGACCACAAACAGGTTTGAGTAAAAACCTCGAAACCTCTCTGCTGGAGATACCGGCACGATCACCCCCTGGTCGGAGAGTGCCTGAACAGCCTTAAAGAAGGCCTCCCGACGCCCCTGCGGGAGGTTCAAATTTGATGGGAAGAACCTGTCTGGGGGTAGAGTCCTGAACTCTATCCTGTACCCGGTGGACACCACCTCCCGAGCCCATCGGTTGGAAATGCGAGTAGCCCACCGGTCTGCGAACCCCAGAAGACGTCCCCCCACCCGAAGCCCGGGTGGGGGCAGCCCATCAGGCGGAGGAGGGCTCGTCTTCTGCCTTTTCAGTTTTGCGCTGCCACTGCCGTTTACCGGGCCCTGCAGCGGCCTTGCCAGGGCGGTTCCCCTTTCCTGCTGCGCCAGAGGCGCAAAAAAACCTCTTCTCACCCGAAGAGACCGGCCCCTGTCTGCGGCGGAAATCTCGCCTTCGGGGCTCCAGGAGGAAAGTAATCTTTGCACCAGTGAAATCCTTAATGATCTCATCCAGCTGCGAACCGAAAAGACGGCCCCCCTGGAAGGGAAGATCCGCAAGGCCTGTTTTGGACGTGTGGTCATCCGACCATGAGCGTAACCAAAGGACTCGTCTAAGAATGACAGCAAGTACAGCCATTTTGGATAACATAGGGAGCAGATCCAGAGCTGCATCACAGAGGTATTTGAAACCCTGAAACAAAAATTCAGCCTTCTGCGGCGCATCCATTAGGCTACCGCCGTCCAGATCATTCTGGAGCTCCGCCATGCGCTCAGAAAAGTACTGCGCGGCCATGGCAGACGTAAGGGCCGGCCGCAGAGCTGAGCCTGCTAACAGAAAGAGGGCTTTTGACACCGCTTCTGTCCGCCTATCAGCCAGATCCTTAAAAGATGGGGACCCTTTCAAAGGGATGGTCGTCGCCTTGTTAAGGCGGGCAATCGGTGGGTCCATCGCAGGTGAAGTCCACGCCTGTAAAAAACTATCCTCAAAAGGATAACAGATGGCAAAACATTTTGATAGTGAAAAGGAATGTTGCGGACGCTGCCATTCACGATAAATCAGGCAATCAAAGAACTGATCATAAGGATAAGCCCTAGGAGCCCTGGGGGGTCTGGCCGACCCACAAACATATGCAGACATCTGGCGGATACTAGCGCCTTTTCGCGCACTGCCGCCGCCCCCTGATCCTCCTCACCGTCAGAGGGGAATAGTTCACCTTCAAAAAGCTCCACTGGGGTCCCTGTGACCCCCGAGGCCATCTCTGGTTCAGAGTCTTCCCCTGAGGAACAGGGGGGCGTTTTTTTAGGGGCCCCTGAAGCGATGCTCGGCTCCACCTGGGGAAGAAACTCGCTAAAAACCTCCCTCATTTGGTCCAAAAATGCCCCTTGCGCAGAGTGCGCTGTTGCTGAATCCCCCTCAGCAGGCAAAAAAAAAACACCTGTTTAAGGCAACCCACACTGCCGCACACCACCGCCCCACAGAACGCCAGGGAGACCCAGGAGGACTGCACCCACCGCCACCAGCACCATAGGAGAGCCCAGCTATACTTGCTGTCTGCTGCCAGTAACTTTCCCAAGGACCGCCAGAAGAGCTGCGCCGTCAGCCACACCGTTTCAAAAGAGAAAGTAAAAACGGCTGCAGCATGTTTTTACAGCATGAAGGGATTCCAATATGGCCGCTGGGTCATCCACTAGAGGCCAAAACCACCTGCAGGGAACGTGACTACTACAAAATGGCTTCTGTTAGCACTAGGGGGCAGCCCCACAGTGAAAAAAACGTTGGCGACTACGGCAAAATGGTGGCGATCCACAGCAAAATGGCGGCGGATCGCCGCATGACGGCCCAAGTCCCCGAAAGAACGGAGGAAAAGAACGGTGCGGGGGAAGGGGGGAAAAGACCCCAGGACCAGAGAACCCACACCAGTGGCTACCACCCAGAAAGTGTCGGACACCAGTCGGCCCCTAAAACAAGGGAGAGGGGGCATTCACTCACCACTCCTGTCGGGCGTAGCGGGTAGCCACCCGTTCGCAGACCTTCCGCCCCTGCCTGGGTGGGATGCTGGCGGCTGAAAAGCACCCGAACCGGACCGCAGTCCGGGACTTGGGCGCAAGTGGGGTACACCCCCAGGCGGCCCGCATGGAAAGGCCACGATGCGGCGGGTCCCCATACCACGGGACTGGCTCGCATCGGTCGGCCGGGCAAACTCCTGCAAACTAGGCATAAAAAACTGATGAGCTGAGCTTGATAGGGGGTTTATGTGGGAAGAGGGGACGGCCCCCATGGGAGGGGCCAGCTGTTTCTTCCCTGCCTAGTTAACTCCTAATAGGACGAGCATAAACCCCACATGTCATGGAGAGCTGCGTCTGTCAATGAACATAGGAGAAAAGTGTCAAAAGTCTCCAATCTGTCCGCCGCAATAATCACAGTCCCGATAAAAATCGCAGATCGCCGTCATTACCAGTAAATCAATAGTTTGCAGACATGATAACTTTTGCACAAACCAATCAATAAGCGCTTATTGCGATTTAATTTACCAAAAATATGTAGAAGAATACATTTTGGTCTAAACTGATGAATAAATTCGTTTTTTATATGTATTATAGCAAAAAGTAGAAAATATTGTTTTTCCAAAACTGCCGCTCTTTTTTTGTTTATAACTCAAAAAATAAAAACCGCAGAGGTGATCAAATACCACCAAAAGAAAGCTGTATTTGTGGGGGAAAAAAAAGGACATCGATTTTGTTTGGGTACAACATTGCATGACTGCACAAGTGTCAGTTAAATAGATGCAGTGCAGAATTGCAAAAAGTGCTCTGGTCAGGAAGGGATTAAATCCTTCCGGGGTGAAGTGGTTAAAAAGGTGCCATGACCGCTGCACCCCAGGTATTCTGTTTTAGAATGGTTCCTCTCTCTTGTAGAATCTTATGGAAACACCCCTGAATACAGAGACTAGAGCTCGGTCTCCCTAAACTGTGTGCATGAATGGATGAATGGCACACAGCTCCACGGCCTGGAGTTGAAAGGCACCCCCCCCCCCCCCTCTCATCTCCCCATCTCCGAGTAACAGCCTGAATAAGGACTGCACTGCTGTCCACTGTTAACTCTTTCTGGGAAGATCAGAAGTGCAGGAAAGCAGCAATGAGAGAGCAGGAGCAAGCAGCATTGAAATTTGTAAAGTACAAGAGCTGGGGTTCCATTTACACGGAACACTATTTCAACCTCCTCTGAACGATTTTTTTTGACAGCTAGAAACCGGCATCTAAAAACGGCTGTTTGGCCACGCTTTGCATGCCGCTTTCGTCTTTTTAAAATGGAAACGCCTGTAAACAAAATGGTCCTAGACGTGAGCTACCGCGTTTAGGCACGTTTAGCGGCGTTTACAAGCCGTTTGCCGTTTTGAATGCCTCTGAACTGACGTCTGAACCCATTTTTTTTTGCGGTCCAAAAAAAGCCTTTAGGCCTCATACACACGGACGTTTTTTGACGCCGGCGTTTTTTGCAGCTCTCCATGTTAGTCAATGGCCCCATAAAAATGTCGGCGTTTTTGAGCTGTAGATAACGTCGGCATTAGTGAGCTGGAACTAGAACCCACAGCCATCGCGTTCTGAGGCTGTAACGTTTTGGCATTTTTTGACGCCGACGCCACAATGTGCCAACAAACGCCACCTAATATTATACCGGCGTTTTCCGGCGTTTTTTGATGCCGACATTTTTAGGTTGAAAAATAGCAGAGGGATGATTTTTTTTAAAAAACGCCTATTGACGCCGACGCTCACTAACGCTCAAAAACGCTGATGCATAACGCCGAAAAACGTCAACTTTTTTTCCTTGACGTCGGGCTCGACGTTTTGTTTATTTTTTTAGAAACGTCCGTGTGTATGAGGCCTAAAAACGCAACTGCCTGGGAATGACCTTAAATGACCCTGTGTAAATGTACTGATAAGATAACAGGAAAGTTCAGGGGCAGCTGAAATAAATGCCCAAATGGCTCTAAACATCTGTTTACCAGCAGCAGTGTAAATGAGGCCAAGAGTTCAAACAAAGAGTTTACTGGGGAATTTTATTTTATTGTACTCAATGTATTAAGTAAAAAATGCTGAGGGTTTCATACTACTGGAATTCAATGTGACAGGGTCTATTTCACAAGAGAAAAGCGGAGCCTTTACATTACACAAATTCCACAGAAACACAAGGGAAGTGATTACTTTTGCTAAATAAATTCCTTTCAACATACTGCAAAAACTGCAGATACTCTTTGATCTTGAGAGAAAATATGAAGCAGACTTACGGTTTTGGAATCCGAAAATGGATTATACTCTTCTAACCCAGGGGGTACATTTCTGGTCACCTGTGTAACCGAAGGGTCCTGTAGGAGAAGGGACATTATTTAGTACATGTCTGTGCAAGCTACTATTGTATATACCCTGTTCCAAATTATTATGCAAATTCTATTTCAGTGTCACAAAGATTAAATATTTTGTTTTTCAGTTTAACTCATGGATGGCATTGTGTCTCAGGGCTCTTTTGATCATTGAAAACAATCTCGGACACCTGTGATAATTAGATTGCCAGGTGAGCCCAATTAAAGGAAAAACGACTAAAGGAGGGTGTTCCACATTATTAAGCAGAGCACCAATTTCAAGCAATATGGGGAAGAAAGAGTGAAATAGTTCAATGCCTTGGACGAGGTATGAAAACATTCGTTATTTCACGAAAACTTAAGCGTGATCGTCGCACTATTAAGAGATTTGTGGCCGATTCAGAGCACAGACGGGTTCGTGCAAATAAAGGCACATTGAGGAAGATTTCTGCCAGATCCATGCATCTGATCAGAGAGTAGCTGCTAAAACACCATTACATAGCAGCAAACAGATATTTGAAGCTGCTGGTGCCTCTGGAGTCCCACGGACATCAATGTGTAGAGTCCTCCAGTCTTACAACTATGCATAAACCTTCCATTCGGCCACCACTAACCAATGCTCACAAGCAGAAACGGCTGCATTGGGCAGAAAAATACAAGACGACTAATTTTCAAACAGTCCTGTTCACTGATGAGTGCCGTGCAACCCTGGATGTTCCAGATGGATGGAGTAGTGGATGGTTGTTGGACGGCCACCCTGTTCCAACAAGGCTGCAACGTCAGCAAGGCGGTGGTGGAGTCATGTTTTGGGCCGGAATCATGGGAAAAGAGCTGGTCGGCCCCTTTAGGGTCCCCGAAAGTGTATAGATGACCTCTGCAAAGTATGTGGAGTTCCTGACTGACCACTTCCTTCCCTGGTACAGAAGGAAGAACTATGCTTTCTGTAATAAAATCATCTTCATGCATGACAATGCACCACCTCATGCTGCAAAGAATACCTCTGTAGCAATGGCTGCTATGGGGATATAAGGAGAGAAAGTTATGGTGTGGCCTCCATCCTCCCCTGACCTCAATCCTATTGAGAACCTTTGGAGCATCCTCAAGCAAAAGATTTATGAGGATGGGAGGCAGTTTACATCCAAACAGCAGCTCTGGGAAGCTATTCTGACATCTTGCAAACAAATTCAAGCATAAACTGTCCAAAAACTCACAAGTTCATTGGATGCAAGACTTGTGAAGCTGCTATCAAATAAGGGGTCCTATGTTAAAATGTAACATGACCTGTTAAAATGTTGTTCAAAGTTTGATTGAAATTGTTTTTGATTTCAGTAAATATGCTGCAATCACAGCAAATGACAATTTTCAGTTCTTTACAACCTATAAAGTGTTTTGAAACGTACGGTGTGTAATAATTTGGAACAGTGCATTGTAAATTTTTTATTTTGAAAAAAAAAAAAAATACTGTTATCATTAGGAGGTTTGTATGAATAAAATTTGAATTGTGCTCTTAATAGTTCATAACATGAGAATTATGCTGACTGTTTACATCAATTATTTAGGTAAATGAGAAAAATATCATTGGCATAATAATTTGGAACAGGGTGTACTTATAGCACATGTGTCTGTCAGGTGCTACCTTACCTGCCACTATTTTTTTTTTTTTTGCAATAAATGGACTAAAACTGTCTGAAATTATTACGAATATGTGTCACTCCAAGCTGCAGGCAGTGAAACTGCTATGTAAAGACCACTCAGCCACACAAGTGCTCAAACTCCATACAGTATACAGCGAGAACAGTGGTTGCTAACCTTTCGGACCTCATGGACCACTAAACTCGCAATTTTGAATTCCGCGGACCACTAACATGAAATGTACATGCCTTGAGGGTGCGTGGCCTGGACATTCACTTCCTGGCCAAACAACACTTTTCAGGCAGTTTATACACCCATAATGAACTCCAGTCTTGCCACAGGCAGAGATACAGCATTATTTTACGAGACTACGCTCCTCTAATCCTCGGACCTGCAAGGCGGCCCCACATGGCAAGGCCTCTGAAACCTTTTGGATGGTGGCACCTCCAGCGTCCCCAGCCTCCTCAACCTTCGATAAATACTCAGACCTGTCGGACGCTCTCCGCTCCCACTCGGTAGATTACCCATCTGAGCAGAGGATGTCTTTACCGAGCTCTGGGGACCCCAATCTACATGCCCTCATACAAGCCCTACCAACCAAGGTGGACATAGATGCACTTTTCCTACAGCTGGAGGAAACACACCATAAAGACTTTCAGGAGGTAAGCACAGAGGTGCATCAAGTGGCGGAGCGGGTTTCTACAGGAGAAACTGCCCTTTGTGCCCTGAATGCCCGAGTCGCCTGGCTGGAGACAGTGCAAGCATTCCAGGCCACCCATGTGTCCACTCTACAGCTTCACCTGGAGGACTTAGAGGACCGGAGCTGCCATAATAACTTGCAGTTCGGGGGCCTCCCGGAAGCCACAGAGATTGAGCATCTGCAGGACACAGTACTGGCAATCTTTAACCGACTGTTGGACTCGGCCCCCCAGGCAATGTGGAGCTGGACAGAGAACACAGGGCCCTGGACTCTCACTCCACGGACCCCAGCAGGCCGCGAGATGTCATATGCCACCTTCAACGGTACATGCACAAGGAGCGGATCCTGAGGAAGGCCTGGGAATGTGGGGAGGTTGACTTCGACGGGCCGCAGTGAAGATCTTCCCGGACCTCTCTGGGGCAACCCTCCAGCGCCAGGCACTGCTCCGTCCGCTCTTAGACCAGCTCCACCAACTGGGCTGCACATACAGGTGGGGATTTCCCCTCTCCCTGACGGTCCGGAGGAACTCTGTCGTTTACATTACGCCATCCTGATCATCTGCCAGCCCTGTTCTCCTTCCTGGACACGGATGCAATCATAGTCCCAATCGTTGCCGCATCCCACCAGAAGAGCCACTGCTATACCAGGTCCTAAAAGTCTGCCTCCCAGATCGAATGGACGTCGCTGCGGGCCTTGGAACCCGCCGCGCTCCTCTGACCCAGAACTCTGATCACGGAAACTTGCCCTAAATCTCCACGGCTGATGAGGCATGACAAGTTTACAGAGACCATGTCCTGTCCCCACTGTGCTATTGACATACATGACTATTGAGGGCTGAGCTCCCTAATTTTTCCTGGGGATTCACCCAACCTGTTATTATGCCTGCTGCACTTTCCTGTCTGCTCTGCAAGCCTAGCTTCCCAGGGAACATGTTCTCTTGCCAAAAGGGCTTTGAGCATTATTATTTTTTTTTCCTGAAGTGGCGCAGTTAGACTGATCTTCAGATGTGCCTGTATGTGTGACTGACTTGCATATTGACTTTCTATATCCTGTACCACAGACACCCCCAGGAGGACGCAGAGGAACCTTCAGAGGCATTTTATGCCAGCCCTTATCCTGAGTGCATACCTGTCTGGGTCTTCTCTTTTTACAATTAGGGTATAGTCATGAAGGAACTTATCCTACATCTCCACGGCTGCTGAGGTATGACAAATATATACAGTTGTGCTCATAAGTTTACATACCCTGGCAGAATGTATGATTTCTTGGCCATTTTTCAGAGCATATGAATGATAACACAAAGACATTTCTTTTACTCATGGTTAGTGTTTGGCTGAAGCCATTTATTATCAATCAACTGTATTTACTCTTTTTAAATCATAATGACAACAGAAACTACCCAAATGACCCTGATCAAAAATGTACATACCCTGGTGATTTTGGCCTAACAAAAGTTGACACAATGGGGTTTGAATGGCTATTAAAAGGTAACTATCCTCACGCAAACAGATCACAGGTGAGGATGGTTACCTTTAATAGCCATTTAAACCCCTTTGTGTCAACTTGTGTGCATGTTATCAGGCCAAAATCACCAGGAACTGGGGTATGTAAACTTTTGATCGGGGTCATTTGGGTAGTTTCTGTTGTCATTATGATTTAAAAAGAGTAAGCACAGTTGATTGATAATAAATGGCTTCAGCCAAACACTAACCATGAGTGAAAGAAATGCTTTTGTGTTATCATTCATATGCTCTGAAAAATGGCCAAGAAATCATACATTCTGCCAGGGTATGTAAACTTACGAGCACAACTGTAGAGGCGGTATCCGGTTTTACTTTGCGGTTAACATACATAACTGTCAAGGGCTTGTTCCTTAATTTGTCTCTTGGGTCTTACCCAGATTATCTGCTCGTATGCCTACTGCTCTAATGTGTACACACCCAGCAAGCCTGGAGACCCATGGAACTTGTTTTCCAATCAGAGGGCTTTGATCTTCAATATTTACTGCTCCCCTCCAGTGGTAAGCTCAGACTGTTCTTCTGATGAGCCCATTTGAAAGACTGGCTTTCACCCCTACCCCTTTCACCATGTGTTGCGGGTCCCTGCAGGAGTAAGTCAGGGTGCATGCCTGTGGATACGCCCCATGTAATCCCTTCCCCTGGGCTTGTATTTGTTTCCAGTTCCCCTGGAGACTTTTCATATAATGTTGGAATGTTATGTGGATATAAGTTTATCTGTTATGTGCCTTAACATGAACTTTAGATATGTTGCCGGCCGTGCCCAGCCGCTGGCTGCCCCGCTGAGGGATATGACTTGTGTCTTTCAGGATTTACTAAGCCCCCTGGGCATCTTTCTGTGTCTTGTGGTGGGGGCCATGCTCCCCCACTGTCGATATGATGGGGGAGAGTCTGCTCAGGCAGGCATGGTCTCTCATTGTGCCAATGCTGGAACAATGTTGCAGATAGTATTTACCGCTATTTAACTTGCCTTGCATCTATAAACAGCCTTCTAACCTTCCTGGACTCTGTTATTTGTCTGTTACATTTCTTTCGCTTTCTGCCCTCTCTACTGCCTTACAATTATTTAGTTTACTATTTTTTACAAAATCTGGGAAGTTCAGGATGCTACCTACCCACTGTTTCCTACCACTTTACCCAACTAGGCCTGTACTCACAAGCAGAGCTGTTTCTCGCAGTGAGTGCTCTTGTAAAACTTTAGACCGTATACTGAGGTCTTGAACCTAGGAGCCACTCCCTTACCTTCACCTACTCTTTACATGTCTTACTTTTGTTACCTACCTACTATTTCCTAGGGGCTTCTACCTTTTCCAGCCCCCTTTCTTTCTCTAGCTCCACCTCAGCCTTTTAGTCCCCTCCAACCCCCCCCCCCTTTGGGGTTTTGTTTTTGTTTTTTACCCCTCCTCGCTGGCCCTCGTGATGGATTCTGTGAGTATCACGTCCCTTAATGCTAAGGGACTAAATATCCCTGAGAAAAGACAAATGCTCTTGCATGATATAAAACGTTCCCGCTCCAACGTGGCATTTGTACAAGAAGCCCATTTCAAAGCTTGTAAACTCCCCTTTCTCCAGAACAGATTTTCCTCTTTTGTATACCATGCCTCCAACCACTCCGCTAAATCTAAATAAGTCTCCATACTGACCTCAGGCTGCGTTCCATGGTCCTTACTGGACGTACGCGCGGGCGACGGAGGCAGATTCCTATTCTTGAAAGGCCACATTGGCAGCGTAAAGGTGACATTGGCTACGGTGTACTTGCCAAATTCACATCAAGATACCTTCCCTCTGCAATACCCTAACTTCCCTCGCAGAGTCTGCAGAAGGAAAGCTGATATTAGGCGGAGACTTCAACGTTCCTCTGGATCTGAAGGTTGTCACTTCCACTGGCACCTCCACCGTCATCTCTGGGACCCGTAGACGTATCCTCCAGGCCCTTCACAGATACCAGCTCGTTGATACCTGGCGCCCATTTCATCTAGGGAAACGGGATTACACTTACTTCTCAGCCCCGCACCATTCCTACTCCCGTATAGATCTCTTTCTGACCCCCCCCATCAATATATCTCTCGGATATCACGAAGGTAGCGATCACACAAAACCGTCATCAGAGGCATGCTGATCAAACATAGCGCTCAGATAGCGACTTACTAAGCTAATTGACGACATACAGACACTAGAACTACGCCACACAGACTTCAGACACTTTAGAAAACGACCTCACGCACCTTCGCCGCCAAGTTTCGGACCTACTCTATTATCGTGCTAAGGCGGCGATACAAATTAGTAGGAAGATTGAGTACGACTCGGGTGACAAATGCGGCAAACACCTAGCCAGGGCCCTCAGTGATCAGCGGGTGGCGTCCTATGTCCCCCACGTATTAGACTTGACAGGACAGAAGGTCACACTTCGTAAAAGTGTCGCCCAGTCCTTTGGGGACTACTATGCCTCTTTGTACAACCTTCCAGACTGCTCCCGTTCGCAGGCACAGATGAACGACTATCTTACCTTGGCCCTCCTCCCTCGACTGTCGTCTCTGCAGAGACCAGAGCAGGAGACCCCCATATCCCTGGATGAGGTACAGGTGGCAGTGGGCTCGGTCAAACCTGGTAAGGCACCAGGACTGGACAGATTCACCGCCCAATACTATAGGACCCCAAATGGTCAAACCTTTAATGCCTTAGGGCAATCCTCTTCCTTCCTGCCTGTGACCCTACTGGCCCACATTTCAGTCATACCCGAAGAGGGAAAAGACCCCTCCCTGTGTAGTAGTTATAGACCTATATCACTACTAAACACAGATCTGAAACTCTTCACCAAGAACGTAGCCACTCACCTTCAATGATATCTCCCACACTACCTAGATCAAGTGGGATTCATCCCCACCTGGGAAGCACGGGACAACACTACAAAAGTATTGAATCTAGTACACCTAGCCAACCAAACTAAGGTCCCCTGTGTATCTCTGAGCACAAATGCCGAGAAGGCATTCGATAGGGCGAACTGGAGATTCATGCTCGCGACTCTCCGTTGCTTTGGTGTTGGGGAAAGGATGATGCAGTGGATAGCAGGGGCTTACACGGCCCTGACAGCCTCGGTCAAGGTAAATGGGGTGTTCTTGGACCTGATCACCATTTTGAATGTGACCCGACAGGGATGCCCCCCCTTTCACCGTTACTGTTCGCATTGACATTAGAGCCATTTTAAAGAAGAATCAGGTTCCATGATGACATCTAAGGTTTACAGATAGGGAACTCCCACTATAAGGTTTCTGCCTACGCTGACGACCTGCTATTTTCCCTTACTAACCCTACTATCTCTCTGACAAATCTGCTACAAGAACTTGAACAGTACGGGGCAATATCAAATTTGAAAATCAATTATTCAAAATCCGATGTTATGGGTGTGAAAATACCCTCTACACAACTATGCTACCTACAACTCAATTTCAAATTTAAATGGACCTCCAAAGCATTGAAATACCTAGGAACGCATATCCCCCCACATAGCCGCCCATTTAACAAGGATAATTGACTGGTGCCGACATGGAGAGCAAAAGCTATGGACCCAATTTGAACAATTTAGTCTTGTCCCTCTCAGTAGGGCCCATGGTATTTCTGAGCTCTGCCCCAGTTGCTTAAATCGCATCCTACCATTGGTCCCACTCTCAAGACCTGTCATCTTTTGTGTAAAAATTCCGCTATCTCTACTAACAAATCGCCCTTATATCCTGGGTAATCCAGACTTTTCCCCCGGAGCAAGTGGAGGCCCGTTCCTGACCCCGATGGAGACGGGAAGCTTCCAGGCATTTCATTTCCTCATCTCTGATAGGTGGCCTTCCATCATGACCCTGATGCAACTTAATGGGGCTCCAGTTACATAATTTTCTCCACTTACTAGGCTCACCGACAGAATATAGATGATCCCCAACTCCATTTGAATCTCATTGCATGGAGAAGGGCATGCTGCTCTGTACCCTATCCTTAATATATTCCTTGCTGATCTCCCCGCCAAGAGAGTTCAGGCTGCCGGGACTCATCAGGTGGCAAACGGATTTGAGGAAGTCATTTACTCCTGCTCAAGATGGAAGAATCATTCAATTTACCCTCAAATCGTCCGTATACATGCACATTCAAGAAGGCAACTATAAGTTGACTACGAGATGGTACCACACCCCGGCCGTCCTGAATCACCTATTCCCAGAGACATCAGATCACTGTTGGAGGTGCAAGACAGAGAGGGGAACGTTGCTAAACACCTTTTGGGGCTGCTCAAGTCTTGAGGGCTTCTGGAGGGAGATGCGCAGAATTACCCAAACTTTTACAGATTACCCCGTTCCAGAGGGCCCTGCTTTTTTCCTGCTTCACTGCTCTGACATTCCTACCAAGACGTACAAAAAGTCGGCCATAAGTCATTTGCTTAACGCTGCCAAGTTGTGCGTCGATTTGCGATGGAAAGAATCTGCTCCTTCGTCTATTCAAATATGGCTTAGAAAAGTAGAAGACATTGACAAACTGGAGGACCTAGTTCTATCTGCGCAAAACAAACAATAACGTTACAAAAAAACCTGGCTTCTCTGGAATATGTTCATATACGCAGATGAGGGCAGATCACTACTTTATGGGGCCACACAGACAACTTAAACACTCGGCCAGCTGGGCGGCTTGTTATTCTCCGCCCAACTCTTTTTTTTTTTTTCCCTCTTCCCCTCACCTCTCTGCTTCTTCTTTCCTCCTCTAGCTCTTTGCTCCACTCTTTCTTACCCAATTAAATAAAATCTGGGGTACCCGACCTTCAGCATATATTGGTAGTCCAACTTTGCTCTACATATGGATGCTATTCATACTCTTGTAGTTTGTGATTTGCACTTATGTATCCTGAACGCACTAACCCATTTTGAATATTTGTGAACTACTCAGACTGTGATGTGATTTGTTGGTTGCTTTTTGTACCCTGAAAAAAGAATTTGAAAAAAAAGAAATTGACATGCCTTATACACACAAAATGCTCCGACTCTCTGCCCCCCTTCCCCCTGGGATCACACTGCTGCCTTATACAAACAATGCTCCGGCTCTCTGCCCCCCTCCCCCTGGATCACACTCCTGCCTTATACACACAATGGTATCACATTGCTCCCTTACACAGATTCATCATTGGATCTCACCTCTTTAATCAGCCATGTGCTCGAGCTCCATGCTCCCACCCACAATCTGTGATCAGTGCTTGCACTGGAAGTCCCCTCCTCTTTCACCTCCCGCTCTCTGCACTAATCCTGGCATCTCCCTCTGAGTTCACAACTACAATGCCGCAACTACAGAGGAGGCATCGGATATCAATGCACGCTAACAGTATTGACTGTCAGCGAGCATTGAGAACAACGCTGCAAACATTGGGCGGTATACATCTGCCACAATGTTTATTTGCGGCAAACCCTCTCTGGACCACCAAAATGTTCTCATGGACCATCAGTACTCCACAGACGACTTGTTGGCGGCCGCTGATTTTTCATTACAGTCTTTTGTAAGCAAAACTGAGCAGGGTGGGCCAATCACAGAAAAGGGTCACTAGCGAGCATGCTTAAAGTAATCCAGAGCAAACTACCTTGATAAAACAAATTGGTTCTCAAACTGCTGACACAAGTGAAGTCAAAAGACAGTTTAACAAATTCTGGGGATCGACCTTTTTATCTGTCTTGGCAGCAAAGCTAATACATCAAGCAGAAACCTTGACCTGGCACTTTTCCATTTTCTAAACACACTCACTGACCTTTCCAATGATTATTTATTCAGCAATCTTGTGTATTGACTATGTGCTCTTTAAAATCAAACAAAAAAAAACTATTTGAATTAGAATTGGAAAAGGCATTCTTTATTGTCCATATGATACACACAGCCTCAAACTGGCGGTAATCTGAAAACAGGTAAACCTTTACTACAATGGGAGTATTAAGTACTCAGAGATGACTTTTGGCTCAAATAAATTATTTTGAAATACTCAATGCTTCAATCAGTAAAAGAAATCTGGCGGATTGTAATCCCAAAAATCACATCAGCGAGGACAGGGCACACGTTTATCATCTTTGCTAAATATAATCTGATTGGTGGTTGTGGGTTACACAGTTCAAATAAAGATTTAAAACTGAGGCCACAACGGGGGCTCTGGATCTACACCTAGGTCCAGAAAGGATTGGAACGTCAGATCCTTTAAGGCAGGGCCAATAAATATGAAAACCCTGTGATATCTTCATTGTTAGTACCATTGTGACAAATTCAAGTAGTTGTTTCACACTTTTACTGTAGGTAGATATTTATGTGACAAATTCATAAAGAAATGCCACCATATTGGTGAGAAGAAAAGTGTCGATAAATAAGACCTCTACCTTTTTTGGAGTAAACTGTTTTGCACATGTACTTATTGTATCACATATTTGAGACAATTCTGCAACAAAATTGATCTTTTAGTGCTGGTTCACACAGGGGCGGCTTCAAAGTTGCCCAATTCTCGTCCGACTTTGAAGCCGCCCCGTACAGCGCGACATCAAGGGCGGCTTGCAAACGACGTCTGTATAGAAGTCTATGCAAGTCACTCTGCAGTCGCCCCAAAGTAGTACACAAACCTTTTTCTAAGTCGGAGCGACTTGAGTCGCTCCTGTTATAACAGTTCCATTGTACTGCATGGAGCGTGAATTGTCAGGCGACCCCCTGTGTCAACCGGCACTAGGTCCTTGGGAGTGGTTTATGGCTACAATTCCACTACTCTCCTATGTTCCCTGCCTGTAAGGACCTGTTGACACCAGTGCTTTTGGGCGGCAATAAAATCTCGTGCTTAAAGTGCTTTTTTACCACCCTCCAACCGCTACCTCTTTAGCTGCAGAGGAAGCGAACAGGGGTGTACACATGCCACGGAAAGAATTCTACCTCTGGTCACTTACAGGGGGTGTAACGCCTGCAGAACGGGATCCATTCAAGTGAATGGGGACACTCTGCAAGCGACCCGCATTGATTTCAATGCACGTGGTTGTGTGGGGAACCTTCCCTAGTGTGGGGGTTCAGGGGTTAAGGCAGGTCTCCTCATCGCCTGTCAAATGCTCTCTGAAGAGGGCAACACCAAAGCAAAAGTGGTCAAGTCCTCAAAAGTCTCCACTTTGCCAGAGGAGATGCTTGCTACAGGTCTGTAAGAGTTATGAAATATTCATATACACCCTTACTGACATGTACATGAATCTGTCCCAAGTCCCGCTATGTTTTATCAATTCCAGGGAGTGCAGATCACAGCAGAAAAAAAAATAGCACAGGAAGGCTTTTTTGTTTTTTATGTTGACAGCAATGCACACTATACGTGTTCTGAACAGTTTACACATAGACAGTCTGTTTAAAATGTCCCTGCAATTTCCTGGAATTAAAGTGGAAGTCTAGTCTAATACAATAAAACTTAAACTTGCTTCCACCCCTGTACTAACTGCCCTGTAGAGCAGGGGTGGGCAATTAATTTTCCCAAGGGGCCACATGAAAAATTGCGACTTGTGGAGGGCTGAACTTCATTTTACTTTACTATATTCATTTTGGACCTTGGAAGGTCCATAGGTATATAAACAAATGTAAAACAAACACTGGGCACTGGGAATAATAGGTATGAAATATGGGCGGGGCGGTTGGTAAAAATGGGCATCTGGGCCACAGTTCAACTGCCAGACCCCCCCACACCCTTGTAAAATTACAGGTGGAGGGGGCTGTTAACATGCCTGTCCATACATGGTTCAAGTTTTGGCCAATCCCTGCTGTGCTGGCCAAGATTCAAACCATCTATGGCCGGGTTAAGGAACATATTTGTCAAGGCGAGTACTGTGATCTCAACTGCAAGCTCCTTGTGAGGTGATAAAAACCTTTAACAGTGAAACTGCCCATAAAATTTACAATCTGATTACACATATTTAGCGCAATCTCCTTTAGGTATTTCAAAAACTACAACCCCAGTTCAAAAAAAAAAAAAAAAAGTTGGGATGCTGTGTAAAAGCTACATATAATCAAAATGAGGTGATTTGCAAATCTTATAAACCCACACCTTATTCACAATAGAAAATAGAAAACATATCAAATGTTTAAACTGAGAAAATGTACCAATTTAACCACTTCTGGACCGCCGTACGTCGTTTGACGGCGGCAGTTTGAAGTGGAATACCGCTGTTATGGTAGCAGATAGCTACCATAACCCCAGTATCAATTTTTTTCAGCAGGCGATTCCCTGCAAGATAAAAGTGGTCTTAGCAGCGCATTCGCCGCGAGATCACTTATCAGCGGCAGGAGAGGTGCCCCCCCCCTCCCGCAGCTTTCCGGTCATCTCCGCCGCTTACCGGACCCGCCGGCAGCGGCGGAGATGATCGCGTCCGTCCCCCCCAGTGTCTGTGAGCCAAGTGAGCGGCTGAAGCCGTTCACCCGGCTCCATAACATGGCTGGGCGGAAGCTACGTCACAAGTCGCTTCCGCCCAATGCTCTTAAAGGGGACATTTTTTTTTTCCCTTGCCATTTTTTTCAAAATTTTTTTTTTTTTTTATGCATTTCAGTGTAAATATGAGATGTGAGGTCTTTTTGACCCCGGATCTCATATTTTGGAGGTCCTGGCATGCTTTTTTCTATTACAAGGAATGTTTACATTTCTTGTAATAGGAAAAAAAGTGATCAAATTTTTTTTTTTTTTTAAAAAGAAAGGTGTAAAAATAAAAATTAAAAAGTAAAATAAATAATTAAAAAAAAAAAATTTAACGCACACCGTCCTTGCGAGCTCGCGTGCAGAAGCGAACACATACGTAAGTCCCGTCCACATATGAAAACGGTGTGCAAACCACACATATGAGGTATCGCCGCGATCGTTAGAGCGAGAGCAATAATTCTAGCCCTAGACCTCCTCTAACTCAAAAATGCTAACCTGTAGAATTTTTTAAACGTCATCAATGGAGATTTTTATGTTGCAAAGTTTGTCGTCATTCCGTGAGGGGACGTAATTTTGAAGCATAACATGTTGGGTCTCATTTTACTCGGCGTAACATTATCTTTCACAATATGGAAACAAATTGACCTAACTTTACTGTTGTCTTATTTTTTAACTAAAAAAAAATCGCGCTTGTAAGACCGCTGCGCAAATACGGTGTGACATAAATTTTTGCAATGGCCGCCATTTTATTCTCTAGGGTGTTAGAAAAAAAAAATATATAATGTTTGGGGGTTCTAAGTAACTTTATAGCAAAAAAACCTGGTTTTAACTGATAACCACCGAACTCCAAAAAGAGGCTCGGTCTTAAAGTGGTTAAGAAACAAATAAGGTAATTTTGAAATAAATGACAGCAAGGCCTCTAAAAAAAAGTTGGGACAGGGCCATGTTTACCACGGTGTAGCACCCCCTCTTCTTTTAACAACATTCTGTAAAATGTCAAGGAACTGAGACCAGTTGCTGGAGTTTTGGTAGAGGAATGCTGTCCCATTCTTTCCTGATAAAGGATTCTAACTTCACAACAGTCCTGGGCCTTCGTCATATTTTTAGTTTCAAGATGCGCCAAATATTTTCAGTTAGGGATAGGTTTGGACTGCAGGCAGGCCAGTTAAGCACCTGGATTCTTCTACTACAAATGATGACATTATGTACTGTAGATGATGATATATTTAAAGTCTTTGCAGTTTTACATTATTCTGAAATTGTTCAGCAAGACACAGCTTTTCACTGGTTGGTGAACCGCTGCCCATCTTTACTTCTGAGACACTCTAAGATTATCTGTGACGCCCTTTTTATATCCAATCATGTTACTGACCTGTTAATAAAATTACCTAATTAGTTGCAAAATGTTCTTCTAGCTCTTTCTTGTTAGTACCACTGTGGCAGCTTTTTGTTGCCCTGTCCCAATTTTTTTTGAGACGTGTTGCTGCTATCAATTTCAAAATTACATTACTTTTTATTCTTAAAATTGTACATTTTCTCAATTTAAACATTTGACAGGATTTCTTTTTTGTATTGTGAATAAAATATAACTTCACGAGATTTTAAAATCATTGCATTCTACTTGTATGTAGATTTTACCAAGCATCCCAACTGTTTTGAAATTGGGGTTGTATGTTACAAGGGTCAGCCCAAACAATCCAATTTTAATTGGGTATGCCCTTGTACTGCATTGTGACTAATTCTAAGGGATATTGTAGGATCGGATTGTAAGAAGAATGGCCAACTTGATCCTTACACTGTACACTAGCAAGGGTATTCCCATTCACTATAAAAATTCTGCATGCTTAGAAAAATCCCTGGTTGCATAAATGTATAAAACTGTGTACATAGCTCAGGGTCTGCAGTATGCATCACATAGCACAATGTGCAGAGTGTAGCAGTTTAAGATATGTAGTGTATACTAAAGTGTACAGATTGCTCCGGTTAGTAAGTAATATGCACTACAAAATGCAGCAGTTCAGATGTAATGTATAGAATAACTTGTATATTATATGCTGAAAAATATGGAGCACGGCGGTTAAAGAGATTGTAAACCCTCACCTTGTAAAACTGAATCGAAAGGCAAAATATTTATATGTATAGATATTAAAAAATATATATACAGTGCCTTGCGAAAGCATTCGGCCCCCTTGAACTTTGCGACCTTTCACCACATTTCAGGCTTAAAACATAAAGCTATAAAACTGAAATTTTTTTGTGAAGAATCAACAACAAGTGGGACACAATCATGAAGTGGAACGAAATTTATTGGATATTTCAAACTTTTTTAACAAATAAAAAACTGAAAAATTGGGCGTGCAAAATTATTCAGCCCCCTTAAGTTAATACTTTGTAGCGCCACCTTTTGCTGCGATTACAGCTGTAAGTCGCTTGGGGAAGTCTCTATCAGTTTTGCACATCAAGAGACTGAAATTTTTGCCCATTCCTCCTTGCAAAACAGCTCGAGCTCAGTGAGGTTGGATGAAGAGCGTTTGTGAACAGCAGTTTTCAGTTCTTTCCACAGATTCTCAATTGGATTCAGGTCTGGACTTAGAATGGCCAAGTCAAACACCTGGATATGTTTATTTGTGAACCATTCCATTGTAGATTTTGCTTTATGTTTTGGATCATTGTCTTGTTGGAAGACAAATCTC
>BLSH010501598.1:387808-412594 GCA_018402905.1 Glandirana rugosa
GCCCTTCAACCGGACTATGTTGGGGAGCATTAAGACCCGATTCGCATACGGTTCTATCCCATTCCTACACTCGGTAACTTTTCCCTTTCATCGAGAGTCTAGACTGTTCTCACCCACCCGGTTTAACTATCTGTTCCGAAACCTGAATCTCCATAACTGCGTCTCCGGGCTTTCTCTCCGCTTACATAGGTCATCCCTCTTGTCTAAACCATTTCTATAAGAACCCCTACAGTCCGACTCATTTTACAGTAGCCGTTTGTAACAGTGAAACACTCTCTGCGGACGCTGAAGTTATGGGGGATACAGGCCCACACTAGACTGGCGAAGGCGGTTACCGAGATCACGGTTATGTTTATTCTCACCGCTTTCACCCGTAGGAACTGCCCACGGGGAGAGATAAGCTTTGGATACCCTAAGTTTAGGTGTGCACTAGAGCCATTGGCGGAAGCGGTCAGATCACACCCGGACATAGGGGGTATTGAAGTCGCAGGCGTCTCTCACAAAGTGACAATGTTTGCCGATGACATTTTACTCAGCCTGACATCCCCAAGAATATCTTTACCAAATCTGTTCTCCCTACTGGATACATTCGCCTCTCTTTCGGGCCTCTGCGTCAATACCTCTAAGTCCAAAGCCTTGTCTATCAATTTGGCCCACCCACTCTTGTCAGATCTGAGAGCTACTTTCCCTTTTCAATGGCTCACATCCTTACCCTATCTTGGCATACGCTTAGCCCAGAATTACGAGGGGTTGTATCAGGCCAACTTCCCGGCTCTTTTTAAGAAGTTAACAGACTTGCTAACCTCCTGGTCCCACATACCCCTGTCGTGGTTCGGCAGGATAACGGCTATCCGTATGTCATACCTCCCTAAATTGCTTTATGCCTTTCGGGTCTTACCAGTTTCGATTCCATCATATATACTTCGTGTGCATCAGAAAAAAATCCTACAGTTTATATGGGGCTCTACCTCGGCTTCGGAGACAGATCTTGTATGCCCGGAAGGTAAACGGCGGTCTTTCAGTCCCTAATCTGCAGGCTTATTATTTGGCGGCTAACATAGCTCCAATTTCACATCTACATGAAACATACCAACTCCCACTATGGGCTATGATAGATATGATGGACACAGACCCCGTGCCTCTCTCTTCTTTACCCTGGCTACCTCCTACTCACCGACCAACAGACTTAGGACCATGCTTAACTCACACGTTACGTTTGTGGGACTCGATCAAATATACGGCGGGGCTGATCTCTCCACACCTTCCCTTACTGAAAATTCTTCATTGCCCCATGTTTCCTCCAGGTAGGGAGAACCCGACCCAATTTTCATGGTGGACTGTAAATGGGTTTAATGATGTACATTCACTATTTACACCCACAAGGATCCTGACCTTTGATGCCCTACGCTCCTCCCATGATATACCATTGCGAGAACATTTTCGTTATATGCAATCACGGCATTTTCTCTTGCACCTCATAAAATCTCGTCCGCTCCCATACACGCTTACCCCCTTTGAAAGTCTATGTAGATCCAGACCCCACTCCCCGGGTTTAATATCGTTGGTGTATTCGGCTATAATATCGATCAAAAAACCCCCATTGAACATCTTTCGTTCTCAATGGGAAAAAGAACTAGGGGGTCAGGTAGACCCGGAGGATTGGCAGGCAATGACCATAGCAGCCTCGCGATGCTCGAAAAACGTACTTATATTGGAAAATGCGTACAAGGTGTTATATAGGTGGTATTACACTCCAGTTAGACTGGCTCGTTTTCTCCCCTCTTATTCTCCCTTTTGTTTCCGGGGTTGCTCCCAGGAGGGATCAATGGCCCATATATGGTGGACATGTCCGAGGGTGCGTAGATTGTGGATCAGGGTCTATGCTCTACTTCGCAACCTATTTCATGTAAATTTAAAGAAAGACCCCTATGAGGCTCTGCTACATAAACCAATTTCTGAACTGCTACGTCCGGAGAGACAGCTAGCCCAGCATCTCTTCACCGCAACCAAACTGACTATTGCGAAGGCTTGGAGGACCCCCTTACTCAGCTTCGAAGCTGTCAAGAACCGCATGAGTGACATCATGGTAAATGAGAAATTGACAGCGGTACTTTTAGACTCGCACGATAAATTCCTCCGGGTCTGGCAGCCATGGATCTCCCAGGCCTTCCCTTCGAGATTTGACATCTCCTTGTTGCATCTTTAGGGCTCTACCGGGACCGCGCCCCATGGGTGGACTCACTCTCCCACCTCTCTCTCTTTTTCCCCTCTTTTCTCCTTACTCTGCTCTCTCCTTTTACTCATTTTTCTTTTCCTTTTTCCTCTAAGTCTCTCCCTCTTTCTCCATTTTCCTATTTTTATTTCACCAATGTAATAGGCCTTTTTTAACCTGGCTGGGTTGCGGGTGACCGGAACCTAGGCGGGTCCCACATGCCGGGGATGACCCGGACTGGGCGATACCGTAGTTAATGAGCTGACAGGTCTCACACCATCGGGATCACAACAATGTTCCCTATATATTTCCCTTTTTTTATATATATATATTTTTCCCTTTTTTTTTTTATTTTCTCCTGGTACAATCTAACTATTCCCTGTCAATTACATATGCAATAATATAATGGTCTGTATTGTTGTAATTTTCAAAATCTGTAAAAACAGCTTTCCTGTTTGTTACATTGGTTTCTATTAATAAACTACTTTGTAAAAGGAAATCTTTTTGTATCCAAATCCGGCTTTAAACTTCTCCACAACAGTATCTCGGACCTGCCTGGTGTGTTCCTTGTTCTTCATGATGCTCTCTGCGCTTTAAACGGACCTCTGAGACTATCACAGTGCAGGTGCATTTATACGGAGACTTGATTACACACAGGTGGATTCTATTTGTCATCATTAGTCATTGAGGTCAACATTGGATCATTCAGAGATCTTCACTGAACTTCTGGAGAGAGTTTGCTGCTCTGAAAGTAAAGGGGCTGAATAATTTTGCACGCCCAATTTTTCAGTTTTTTATTTGTTAAAAAAGATTGAAATATCCAATAAATTTCGTTCCACTACATGGATTGTGTCCCACTTGTTGATTCTTCACAAAAAATTACAGTTTTATATCTTTATGTTTGAAGCCTGAAATGTGGCAAAAGGTCGCAAAGTTCAAGGGGGCCGAATACTTTCACAAGGCACTATATATACCTTTTTTTCTCTTTTTTATAAGTAATCACATTCTCTCTGTTCTCAGCTACATAAGAGCTGGGGGAGGAGAAGTAACAGGACTCGGAGCTTCCCAGTGAGAGGCTATGCAGAGGTGGCGTGTCAGGACAGGTCTGATCATTGGAGGAGAACTGGGTGAGCTCCCAGCGTAGCTAGAGAATTGACTACGGTGTGCTCTCTGTTTTGTGTGGTCAGTTTTTAATAGGACTGGCAGGAACACCAGGGATTTCACACAAAGGAAGCAATACAAAGAGAATAGGATACTTTTTTCATCCAAGTACATGGTACAGCAGGCACATACCAGGAATATGAAATACTGGGTTTACAAACACTTTAAGAATGTACAGCTTAACGTTCAGAGACCAACAGTCGGAAATATGGAATCTATAGCACACCAAACTGGGGGGAATTTACTAAAACTAGAACAGACAAAATCTGGAGCATTTGTGCATAGTAACCAATGAAAGTCAGAAGCTGATCCAATTTCAAAAATCCCCTTCACTGTATACAGTGGATTGTACTGTATGCAATGTACAGAAAATGTAACGTACAGCAGGGTGCAATGTACTGGAGTATTCTAGCAGGAGCAGCACGGTTCTCGAACCAGGATATCTCTTCAATGGATTCCCTTAAATAACTGATCATATGCATAAAAATAACCTGTGGACTGCAGCTTCACACCAAAGCTCAGCATAAAAACACCAATCCTTGCAGTTCATTTACGCCTAGTTTCCTTGTGAATCAATAACTAGACTGACGTAAAATAGTCTCACCAGTCAGCTGTGAAAAGCTTCTTAGCATTAAGTTAGTAATTACCTACAGATGATCTAATGGAAAGCACAAGTCTCCCAAAAAATGATGAACATAACCACTAATATATGGAAGACACTGCAGATATTCAGAGCTTTTCAAAGTAGCATGAAAGTAGAAAGCAAAGTACGTCAACTTCATTACGTAACATTAACCACTATTTATGCAGACTAGTAGAGGCAGACCTAATCATCTCTATGGAAACATGCCCAAGCTAATTTTATTATGCAGTCATATGATCATTTATCAAGGCCAAGTTATCTACGCAATCTGGCCGCAGTGAGATATTAAATGTAACATACCACGGGTGGTTGGACTTTGTGTTCGAGTAATTCTCCATCGAATGAAGGATCCAGTCTTTGTTCTTTTTCTACTCTGCTTGTTGAAGGTACGCTTGTTCTGCACGCAGTGATCATTTGCTGACCTGCTTCAGTTGTTATCTCAGATAAGAATACCAGATGACACTGAATAATCCTCCAGCATCACATGCTCTTAGATAAAGAGTGGCACACAGCACAGGGTGTAGGCACTGCTGCAGCTCTTATCGCATTGATGCTAGATAAAATACACTGGAGATTATTAGCAAACATGCAAATTGATCACAGGCAAGCATCCCTTTTTTTGTGGAGTGGGGCTACCCACTTGTAAAGAAAATAGCTAACATTACTGGCATTTTGTACTGCTCCCGCACTCCAGAAGGCTCTCCCTACCTGTCCATTGCCACACAATGCCCACCTACAGGGTACAGCTGGCCATACATGGCTCAAATTTCAACAGATTTTTGTTAGAACGACCAAAGTTCAAGCTGTGAGTGGTCCTGTGGGCAGCTTGACAAACTTAAAAAAAAAAAGACAGAAGAGCCAGGTAGAAATTGCTGGTAAAACAGGGAGTGCATGCTATCAGATAGGTTCACACTGAGTGCAGGAATGAAATGGTGCGAGTTCAGCGAATTTCATTCCCACATGTCAGTCCCGATTTCAGCTGCGATTTCACAGGCATCTGTGTGGGTTTCTGTACAGATGCCTATGGAAATCGCACAAAGTAGTACAAGAACTACTTTCTGAATTCAGTGCGGCGCCGCAAAAGGACAGCTTCACACCGATTAGGACGGTGCCATTGCCAGCAATTGCCGCCGATTTGGCATGTCAAATTACGTGAACCAGGGCTCAGTCACGGTTCAGTTATTCAGAAAGTTGAGTTCTGAGGCTGCAGTATTAATTTTGTTGACTAAATTAATACTATTTTAGTTGACTAAAGTACGACTAAAACTAAAACAATTCAGATGACTAAAATACAACAAACTAAAATGACATTTTAGTCAAAAGCAGGGTGGATAAAAATCAATGATGTCCACCGGAGACCCGCGATCGCCTGTGAGAGAGGAAGAATGGGAAACCACCGATGTAAACATGGAGGTTGCCCATTCTGACAGGTGGAATGACAATGATTTACTGATCCCTGTAATCGGGATCAGTTCGATTTGTCATGCCAGCTCCCATACAGTTAGAACACAGTGAGGGAACACAGTTAACCCCTAGAGCACCCCCTACAGGTTAACCCTTTCCCTGCCAGTGGCATTTACACAGTAATCAGCTCTGATCGCTGTATAAATGTCAATGGTCCCAAAAAGGTGTCAAAAATGTCCGACATGTCCACCACGATATCGCAGTCCCGCTAAAAATTGCAGATCACCACCATTACTAGTATAAAAAAAAATTGTGAAAACGCCATAAATTCATTCTCATGGTTTGTAAGCATGGCAACTTTTGTGCAAACCAATCAAAATACGCCTACTGCAATTTTTTTTTACCAAAGATATGTAGAAGAATATATTTTGGCCTAAAATGATGAATAATTTGTGTTTATAATTATTTTTTTTGATATGTATTATAGCAAAATGTAACAAATATTGTGTTTTTTTAAAATTGTCACCCTTTTTTTGTTTATAGTGGTGATCAGAAATGACGCAGAGGTGATCAAATATCACCAAAAGAAAGCTCTATTTGTGGGGGAAAAGGACGTAAATTTTATTTGGGCACAACGTCGCACGACCGCGCAATTGTCAGTTAAAGTGACGCAGCGCCGAATCGCAAAAATTGCCCTGGTCAGGAAGTAGGTAAAATTTTCTGGGGCTGAAGTAGTTAAAAAAAAAAATAGTTTTTTTTTTTTATTTATCAAATTTATTTTAACCACTTCAACCCCGGAAGGATTTCATACTTTAGGACCAGAGCACTTTTTGCAATTGGGCACTGCATCTCTTTAACTGACAATTTCGCGGTCATGTGACGTTGTACCCAAACAAAATTTGCGTCCTTTTTTCCCCACAAATAGAGCTTTCTTTTGGTGGTATTTGATCACCTCTGCGTCATTTCTGATCGCCACTATAAACAAAAGGAGAGCGACAATTTTGCAAAAAAAAAAAAAAAAAAACAAACAAACAAAAAATGTAAAAAAAAATTTTTTTTCCATCGGTTTTGGCCAATTTTTATTCTACCTCATATTTTTGGTAAAAAAAAAAAAAAAAATCACAATCGGCGCTTATTGATTGGTTTGCGCAAAAGTTTCCGCATTTACGGATGATGAGAATTAATTTCTGGGGGGTTTTTTATTTTTTATTAGTAATGGCGGCGATCTGCGATTTTTAGCGGTACTGCAATACTGCAGCGGACATGTCGGACTATTTTGACACTTTTTTTGGTACCATTCGCATTTATACAGCTATCAGTGCTATAAAAATGCACTGATTACTGTGTAAATGCCATTGGCAGTGAAGGGGTTAACCTGCAGGGGGCGCTCGAAGGGTTAACTGTGTTCCCTGGGCATGTTCTAACTGTGTGTGGGCTGCCCTTGGCTGGGGAAAGAGGATGATCACGGCTTCCATATACAGGAAGCCTGTGATCATCGCCCTTCCCCCTCTAACACAACGGAGATCCGTGTTTACATACACGGACCTCTTTTCTTTCACTGCAGGGGGGGGGGGCATCACAGGTAGCCAGCGGCGATTGAGTCCGCCCTACCTGCAAATTAAGAGGGAGCATTTATGATTCAAGCTACAGTCTCCATCTCTCAAACCTAGTAGGGGCTGATGAACACGGGGTGCATGATTTTATGTAGAATCGTGCTGGTAGCAAGATGGCTGACCCCCATATAACTAGCAGAGGCATACAGATTTCTACAAACCATTTAGGGGAAAAAAGGGTTGTTTTTTTTTTTTGTTTTCTCATTATTATGTACAAGTGACCATTATAATTGTATCATGTTTGCACTGGTTAGCCAGCACAACCCAGATATGAGCTTTATAGGACATGTAACTATTAAGGCGTCTTGCACATGATACTCCTGTTTGAGCATCTACGTTTTAGGACTTTTATTTTTGTATGTATTCATGCGCATTTTCGCGAAAACGTATTGTCGCGTCTCTCATTCTGCACAGTATGTAAATGGCCATTTGCGTGCATGAGGCATAAATTACAGACCAACAAAGCAGATTTTTCTATTATATTTTTGTTACTGAAGAATGTACAGCACTCGTTTACGTGCCTGAGTGCATAGGCACATTACAATGAATGGGCAGTATTTTAGTTCAGTAAAAAATAAAAATAAAAAAAAGCTGTACTGAGTTTTTTCAAGCTGCAGTGTGCAAAAGGCAGTAAAGTGGTTTGCCAAGAAAGTATAAAACAAATACTTACACTTCTTAAGAGCACTAACAACCTCCACCAAAACAAACACCATCTGCTTAGAAAGAAGAGTTCCAATAAGCCGTACATTACAACAAATCCCTGTATGAAGAAAGTAAAAACCGCCTCAGCGCCGACTCCAGCCAGGCCACAACCCTTCTTTCTATGCATTGATATTTAAGGAGCTTCGTCCCCGCCAGTACTCCCAGCTGCCAATATTAGAGGACCTGTCTAGGCCTTGAGAAGCACCCATAGTTTTGGTATTGAAACACCATCTGCTGTATAATGTTTTATTAAAGAGTTTAGTTCACTACCCCAATGTTGGCATATGGCTTGGAAGGTAGAGCACTGGATATTTTCTTTGTTACCAGTTCTCTTGAACATGAAGCTATTAACAATTGCAGTTGATGCAACCATCTGATTAATATGTCTTAAACGATTATACACACCGTATGGCTAATTGTTTGGGTATCATCCCATTCCAAAAATATGGTGCAGTCCTTTCTTAGCACCTATAGCAGCCTCCACTCTTCTGAGAAGCCTTTCCACAACGTTATGCTTTTATTTCTATGGGAATTTGTGCTCATTCAGACAAAAGAGCATATGTGAGATCAGGTACTGATGCTGGACAAGATAATCTGCCTTGCAATCAGTATTCCAATCAATCCCAAAAGCATTCAGTAAGGGTGAGGTCAGGGCTCCATGCAGGCCGCTCGAGTTGCTCCACACCAGACTCCTCAAACTAGGTCTTTACTGTCTTGGCCCTGTACAGAGGGGCACAGCCATGGCAGAAGAGAAAAAAAGCCTTCCCCTAACTGTTACCACAAGGTTGGAAGTACACAACTGTATAAAATGTATTTGTATGCTGTAGAGCACAGCAAATTCTTTACTGGAAAAACACGCAACATAATATCATAAGAGCTGTTCACATGATTTTGGCCATGTAGGTAAATGTGTTGGTAGTCTTGATTGAGGAAAGTGGCAGGGTCTGCATCCCTTAAGACGCAAAGAATGCAAAAACTTGGACTTGGAATCTTACTGCAGGCTTCTGGGAAAATCAGTAAGCCAATCACATAAACAGGAAATTACATTTTTAGGGGGCGCTCTGTACACCATCTGTGTGCAGAACACCTCCAGGTAGCCATATTGCATTGCCTTTTACAGAAAATTACAGCACTGCAGATTGAAAAGGTATTTTTTAACCACTTCAGATCCGCGCTATAGGCGATTGACGGCTACAGCGCGGATCTGCTTTGCCGGGAGGCCGTCAATAAACGCCCTTCCCTTTTGCTCGTACTGGACGCGCTCTCGCCGCCGCGTGACTGTGCCCGCGGGTCGGACGGGCTCGATGTCCGCCGGAGACCCGCAATCTCTTCATAGAGAGCCAGAACAGGGAACTGCCAATGTAAACACGGCAGTTTCCCGCTCTGTGAGGGGGGGGCATGACAGATCTACTGATCCCTGTGATCGGGATCAGTTAGATCTGTCATGCCCCTGTTAGCCCCACCCCCACACAGTTAGAACACATACAGGGAACACATTTAACCCCTTCCCTGCCAATGACATTTATACAGTAATCAGTGTCTATTTTTAGATCTGATCGCTGTATAAAATGTCAGTGGTCCCAAAAAAAAGTGTCAAAAATGTCCGACATGTCCGCGCACTATCGAAGTACCGATAAAAAACCGCAGATCGCCGCCATTACCAGTAAAAAAAATTAAAATAATAAAAACGAAATAAACCAATGTCCATAGTTTGTAGGCGCTATAGCTTTTGCGCAACCCAATCGATATACGCCAATTGCGATTTTTTTTTTCACCAAAAATATGTAGACGAATATATATCGGTCTAAACTGATGAATAAAATTCGTTTGTTTATTTTTGGATATTTATTATAGCAAAGAGTAAGAAATATTGTTCTTTTTTCAAAAGTTTATAGTGGTGATCAGAAATGACGCAGAGGTGATCAAACACCACCAAAAGAAAGCTCTATTTGTGGGGAAAAAAAGGACGTCAATTTTGTTATGGTGCAACGTTGTACATCCCCGCAATTGTCATTTAAATAGTGACAGCGCTGATAACAGAAAATTGGTCCAGGCAGGAGGGGTATTTAAGTGCCCAGTAAGCAATTGGTTAATAACATACAATTACAATAGGACTTGAGTTGCAATTGTATACACTAGAATAACTGTTTTTTCATTTGCTAATGTGCTAATTTTTTTCCCCACAAAAGTGGAGGTACCCTTTAAAGCAGAGGCAGGTTGGTGGGCTGCAAAAGTGTGTCTCAACTGCACATTTTTATTGCCCCCTCAACCACATGTCTAAACTTAGTCTTACAGAATAGAGGCATGACTAAGCAGAGAAACAAGCCTAACGGTATTCTTACTGCATCAGCAAGGTGTCTCACAGGAAAACTGCTTCTAGATATGTTGTCCAAGGTCACCAAGCACCAAAAAACTGGCAAATATGGGGGCCTAAAACATTCTGGCCAGCTAAAGACCCTTGTGCAACAGATGAAAGACAAAGCATAAAAACGTTGGGGCACACAATCATCTCACACTTGTAGAAACCAGTGGGACCCCCATCTACAGTCTGGAAAAGTCTGGTCGAAAATGGTTTTCTTGGAAGCCATTTCTGCAATGCAAAAACAAGGCCAAATGACTCACCTATACACAAAAACACAAGAACTGGTGTGCAGAAAAATGGCACCAGGTGATCCGGAATAATGAGCCCAAATTTGAAACATTGGCTATAACAGAAAGCAGCTTATTCGTTGAAGGCTGGAGAGCAATGAGTGTGTGCAGACAACAGTGAAGCATGATGGATGTTCCTTGCCGGTTTGGGGCTACATTTTAGCACATGTAGTTGGGGAATTTGTCATAAATAATGGTCTCCTCAATGCTGGGAAGTATAGACAAATGCTTACACATCTTGCAAGACAAGTACATAAGGGAGGTGCCTAATAGGTCCCAAATCCATTCTGCTGTAGGATAATGACACCAAGCATACACCAAGCATACAGCAAAAAGAAGAAGTCCTAGGAGAGATGGTGTGACCCCACACAACCCTAATCGCAACATTGTTGAGCGTGTTTTAAATTACTTGAAGAGACAGCGGCAACTGAAAAAGCAGAATTGAGATTAGTTCTCCCACATTTTATACCTACCTGCCAAAGTGCGCACTCGTTTTTGAAGAAGAAATGTTCTCATTTTAAAAGGCAAAAGGTAAACCTATCAAATATTGATTTTATTTAGTTTGTATTTCTGTTTATATTTTATAGGTTGGTAACTGATAAACTGAAATTGGAAAGAACCCTCACTGTACAGAATTTTTCCACAAATGTGTAAAACTTTTGCGTAGCTGTGTATATTTTGGACCTTTCGAAAGACCCCACAAAGCAGCACAGCCCCTCCCAATCCCTCCCACCGTGGTTCCTGGGCTTTCCTGCTTTCTTCTGGAGAACAACAAAACTTCTTTCAAAAATAGTGAGCAGGAAGATACTGGACAACATCCATTTGCAGATCTCCTCTCTAGTGACAGAACCCGGGCTTCTTGGACCCTTTACAATAGCAATAATGTTAAGGCCTCATGCACACAGGACGTTTAACCACTTCAGCCCCGGAAGAATTTCCCACTTTAGGACCAGAGCACTTTTTGCGATTCGGCACTGCGACGCTTTAACTGACAATTGCGCGGTTGTGCAACGTTGTACCCAAAACGAAATCTGCGTCCTTTTTTTCCCATAAATAGAGATTTCTTTTGGTGGTATTTGATCACCTCTGCGTCATTTCTGATCACCACTATAAACAAAAAAGAGCAACAATTTTGCAAAAAATAAATACATTTCTTACTTTTTGCTAAAATACAGTATCACAGTTTTTTTCCCCTTTATGGGAGCCCACAGTTTTTAGGCTTGATATCTTTGGAATTTATTTACATGACAGACTCCTATATAATTATAAATGATATTGCGCTTATGTGCACTAACATTAATTTTGGTGCATTTTGTACAGAAAATATAGGTTTGTTAAATATCTGTGCAAATATTGAGCAACATAAAAAATTGCAATTGCCACCTTTTTATCAAACAGGTCTTCTGCTTTCAGAAAAATATATAATGTGGGTGCATGCTAGCTAAAACTCCCAGTGTGGCAAAGCAAATATTTTTCAGGATGTATACATTGCAAAAGGTTGTCTGTAATTAAATAAAGCCCTATGCAGACCCCTGTGACAGAGAGCGAGCTAATTAAAGAAGCAAGGGTGTGGAATTTCTGGGTCTCCCTGACTACAGGCCAAATACTGCTGCAATTGCTTCAAGAAACACAAAAGTGATTTTTGTAGGCAGTTCAAGAAAATCTTTGCTGCATTTGGGCTGAATCTGCAATGTTCTTCCTTCCAACCAAGCATGGCTGCATACAACAGTGTAGTGAGATAAACGGCCATAAACAGAAGCGGTCCTGGCACTAGATATAGGTTGTTTAGTGATCAGGGCTTGACAAATTTGCTTTGATTCTAGGAGCCAGCTAAAAAAGCTTAGCAGCCAGTTTTTTTTTTTCTCTTTTTTTTTTTTTTAAAGCGGTTGTCTACCCTGTGAAAAAAAATAACCTGCAAGACAATAGCATAATGAGCTAGTATGCACTGCATACTAGCTCATTATGAAATACCTTGAAAAGAAGAGCCGACCGGGCTGCTGAGGGAGCGGACATCTTCCCTTGGATCTAGCTTCAGAGTACGCAGCTGCGGCCATGTTGCCGGGAGCCAATCGCTATGCGCCAGGCCTTTGCCGGGACATCACGGCGCATGCGCAATGACGCCGCAGCTGCTTGGAGGGGGAATATCCCCCTAAACCATACAGGCTTAGGAGATATTCATTTTACCTACAGGTAAGCCTTATTATAGGTTTACCTGTACTTAAAAATCCCTCTAAAGGGTAGACAACCGCTTTAACTAACAAAGCTTTATTTTCAACAACAAAACCCCTTCTTTTATGTAGCCCTGATGTGTAACTTTACAGATGTATGACCGTTTACACAAGGAGAATACATAGAGGTGCCGGTATATGCGGTAAAGCAGCAAAGCTAGTTTTTTTTTTTATAGATGTTAACCACCATGTTTGCCTACTGGGCACTTTCACCCCCTTCCTGCCCAGGTGATTTTCTGCTTTTAGTGCTGTCACACTTTAAATGACATTTGCGCGGTCATGCAACACTGTAACCATATGAAATTATTATTCTTTTTTTTTTGTGACAGATAGAACTTTCTTTTGGTGGTATTTGATCACCACTTTAGTATTTTTTTTTTTTTTCGCTAAACAAATGCAAACATTTTGAAAAGAACAAAACAATTTTCTTAATTTCTGTCAGAAAATTTTGCAAATAAGTAATCTTCACTGATGTGCACTGATGTGGCTGCACTAATGAGTACCACTGATCAGTGTAAGGCTGGATTCACACCATTGCAGTGCGAATTCCAGCCTGCTTGTTGCTGAGAAGGGACGCAGCTGCCGTTCGGCGGCTTCTGTCCGTTCTCACAACGCAGCAGCTGCGGGGGTAGGGAGGGGACAAGAGCAGAGGGAAAGATCCCCGTTCAGTGCGGAACATATCTCCGTGTTAGATGCGTTCCCATTGAACTTAATAGGCTGGGAATTCTAACTGCATTGCACAGAAAACTCACATGTTTTCTGTGCAATGCAGAGTGTGAATGCACCGCACCTATGTGAACCTGACACATTGAAAACAATGTGTTTGTAAGCATCATGCGAATTGCATGTGGTATAAGCCGTATCCAATTCGCATAGGTGTGAACCCAGCCTAAATGTGCCGGTCAGAATTGCCAAATACCAGCTCTCCTTTTCTCACGCTGTGAAAGCATGTGAGGAAAGTACTGCCGATAAGCAGCAAGTCTGTTTACTATGTGATCAGCTGTTATTGGACACAGCTGATCACATGGTAAAGGGTCACTGTGATTGGCCCTTTACCTTGATCTGTGATCATCTGTGTCCAAAGGACACATCGATCACAGAGCGTGCCCGATCGCACAGGGGGGCAGGGTTCTGGGATGACATCAATAGACACCCTCCCAAAACTAGCCGACCGTACAGTCAGCAACCAGCTGCTCGGTACTGCATATCTGGGGCGTCGGGCAATAGGAATAGCTCACACCTGAAAATGGGCTGGGATTTGTTGAGCCCTGGCTTAGGTATTCCATTCTATCCTTGCATATTTTTCCTCCTGAGTTCATGCATAGAAGAAACCAGACACAGAACAGTAGTGCTCTGTAAGCCAATGAAGTCCTACCGCATAAGCCAATGAAGTCCTACTGCAATCAAAGGTGTTGTCAATCTAACCCATTCATATGTACTGAAGGGGGGGTACATTGTTATTTAATAGATGTATTTATATTGCACTGAGAATTACACATAATTGGCTAAATTTAAACAGGAGCCAATTAACCTACCAGCATGTCTTTGGAGGTGGGAGGAAACCAGAGTAACCGGAGGAAAAACAGAGGGACACTGAGAATATTCAAACTCCACACAGGTAGTATCATGGTTGGGAATTGAACTGATGACCCTAGTACTGCAAGGCAGATGCGATAATCAACAAATCTATCCAGCCCACTTGCAGCAAAAAGGGATCAAGCGTAAGATCTCACCATGAACTTATTCCTAGCCCAATAAGCAGGTAAGTGACCCAAGAAGCTACAAAAGGTAAATAAATAGTGGCGCTATCCTCTCTGCAAGAGCAACTGAACAAAATGACCAATATTATAGCAGGTACAGTAGTATATAATTTTGCTAATGTTTATTCAGCGGTTTGGTTAGGCTTCACTTTAATTTGCTATTAGGCTGCATTCACACCTGAGCATATCGTTTTCAGGCAGAAAGTCGGGCATTTTTTACCGCGATTTTGCACAGGTCAAAAGGCCACCAATGTAAAAAGCTGAACAACGCCTGTAATCTGCCTGAAAAAAAGCTCCAGAACTTTTTTGAGCTTTAGGCATTTGGCTTCAGGCATTTTGGAGTGGAGATGTCAACCCTCTCCATAGAGAATTATTGATTTTTTCCCCCTCCAGCGTTTTGGAGCTTCAGGCTACAAAATGCTAAGGTGTGAATGGGGCCTTAGTGATGGAATTCTTATTTCAATTACTTTCTTTAACCACTTCCTGCCCGGCCTATTGACAAATGACGGCCATGCGGGGGTTCATTATCCTGACTGGACGTCTATTGGCGTGATCAGGATAATCCACAGGGGCGCGCATCGCAGCGATAAGTGGTGCCGTGGGTCAGTCTGACCCACAGCATTACCGACCAAGGTAAAAGGCTTCCATCGGAAGCCTTTTACCATGTGATCAGCTGTGACTAATCACGGCTGATCACAGTGTAAATAGCAAGAGCCGCTTATCGGCTTTTCCTCTGCTCAGGTCTGCAGACCTAAGCAGTGTAGATCCGATTGGCTGCTCTCCTGATGTTGGTCTGCACTGAACGTTTATCAGTGCAGCCCCCCTCAGGATCACCCCATTGGACCACCAGGGAGCCAACCAGACCACCAGGGAGCCCCCCCCCCCCCAAGGACACCATGAGGCGGCCGTCCGGGACCACCAGGGAGACAATATAGAGGTTGCCCAGGACCACCAGGGAGTCCCCACTAGACCACCAGGTAAGGGCAATACAGTGCACTGTAGGGATGGCACTGTGCCCATATATGATGCCTGCCAGTGCCATCCCTAACAGTGCTATATGCACCAGTGCCCACCAGTGCCATGTACCAGTGCCTATCAGTGTCACCTATCAGTGAGCAGCAGTGCCATCAGTGCCCAATGCCACCTGAGTGCCCATCAGTGCCGCATATCAGTGCCGCCTATCAGTGGCCATAAGAGCTGCATACATGTGCCCCATCATCAGTTCAACTTTATCAGTGCCACCTCATCAGTGCCAATCTGTACTGCCTCATCAGTGCCCATCAGTGTAGCCTCATCAGTGCCCATCAGTGTAGCCACATCAGTGCCCATCAGTGTAGCCACATCAGTGCCCATCAGTGTAGCCACATCAGTGCCCATCTGTGTAGCCACATCAGTGCCCATCTGTGTAGCCACATCAGTGCCCATCAGTGTAGCCACATCGGTGCCCATCAGTGTAGCCACATCGGTGCCCATCAGTGATGGAGAAAATGTACTTATACAAAGTTTTGTGACAGAAAAAGAAAAAAATAAAAACCGCAGGGGTGATGAAAATACCACCGAAAGAAAGCTCTATTTGTGGGAACAAATTGATAAAAATTTTGCTTGGGTATAGCGTCGCACGACCGCGCAATTCTCATTCAAAGCGCAACAGCACTGAAAGCTGAAAATTGGTCTCTTTGGGAAGTGTTCTAAGTGCCCGGTATTGAAGTGGTTAAAGAAAGTTGTTTTTTTTAAATCTCATTTGAAAAATCCCACATAGGAAACATTCCTATGAAGCACTGACATATATTTTTAATTTAGTCATCAACAGGATGCAAAAACATTATAAAGTGTAACTATGCATCAACAGCTGGCTGGCTTAGTGGAATTACATCAAAGGAATTCTTTGAAACCCATGTTGCATTAGCAGTAGTGGCATTTTAAAAAGCTGATTTTTATGCAATTAAAATGATTAAATATACCTCAGTATGAAACAGAGGAAAAAAGGAAGCTGGACGTATCCATGTGGAAGGAATCAAGGATCCAAGGAAGTGGGTATCCATGGCTTACGTCTAGAGGAATACACATTAGTCCTATACACGGTATCTCACAAAAGTGAGTACACCCTCACAATTTGTAAATATTTTATTCTATCTTTTCATGTGACAACACTGAAGGAATGACACTTTGCTACAATGTAAAGTAGTGAGTGTACAGCTTGTATAACAGTGTAAATTTGCTGTCCCCTCAAAATAACTCAACACACAGCCATTAGACCGGGTTCACACAGTCGCCTGACAAGTCGCGCTCCATTCAGTTCAATGGAACTGTTCTAATAGGAGCGATTCAAGTCGCTCCGACTCTGAACAAGGCTCCTGTATCACTTTGGGGGCGACTTGCATTTACTTCTATTACAAAAGTCTTTTGCAAGCCGCGCTGAATTCGTGCTGTGCGGGGTGGCCTTGAGTCGCCCCTGAAGTTGGATCGCCCGTTTGAACCGACTCTAAATGTCTAAACCGCTGGCAATAAAAGGGAGTATGCCTCTATGTGAAAATGTCCAAATTGGGCCCAATTAGCCATTTTCCATTACCAGTGTCATGTGACTCTTTAGTGTTACACCTGTGGTCTCAGGTGTGAATGGGGAGCAGGTGTGTTAAATTTGGTGTTATCGCTCTCACTCTCTCATACTGGTCACTGGAAGTTCAACATGGCACCTCATGGCAAAGAACTGAGAATCTGAAAAAAGTATTGTTGCTCTACATAAAGATTGCCTAGGTTATAAGAAGATTGCCAAGACCCTGAAACTGAGCTGCAGTATGGTGGCCAAGACTATACAGCAGTTTAACAGGTCAAGTTCCACTCAGTACAGGCCTCGCCATGGTCAACCAAAGAAGTTGAGTGCACATGCTCAGCGTCATATCCAGAGGATGTCTTTGGGAAATAGACGTATGAGTGCTGACAACATTGCTGCAGAGGTTGAAGGGGTGGGGTGGGGGGGGTCAGCCTGTCAGTGCTCAGACCATACGCCGCACTCTGCATCAAATTGGTCTACATGGCTGTCGTCCCTGAAGGAAGCCTCTTCTAAAGATGATGCACAAGAAAGCCCGGAAACAGTTTGCTGAAGACAAGCAGACTAAGGGCATGGATTACTGGAACCATGTCCTGTGGTCTGATGAGACCAAGATAAGCTTATTTGGTTCACATGGTGTCAAGCGTGTGTGGCGGCAACCAAGTGAGGAGTACAAAGACAAGTGTGTCTTGCCTACAGTCAAGCATGGTGGTGGGAGTGTCATGTCTGGGGCTGTATGAGTGCTTCCGGCACTGGGGGGCTACAGTTCATTGAGGGAACCATGAATGCCATCATGTACTGTGACATACTGAAGCAGAGCATGATCCCCTTCCTTCGGAGACTGGGCCGCACGGCAGTATTCCAACATGATAAGGACCCCAAACACACCTCCAAGACGACCACTGCCTTGCTAAAGAAGCTGAGGGTAAAGGTGACAGACTGGCCAAGCATGTCTTCAGATCTAAACCCTATTGGAGCGCAAGGTCTCTAACATCCACCACCTCCGTGATGTCATCATGGAAGAGGACTCCAGTGGCAACCTGTGAAGCTCTGATGAACTCCATGCCCAAGAGGGTTTAAGGCAGTGCTGGAAAAAAATGGTGGCCACACAAAATATTGACACTTTGGGCCCAATTAGGACATTTTTACTTAGGAGTGTACTCAATTTTGTTGCAAGCAGTTTAGACATTAATGGCTGTGTGTTGAGTTATTTTGAGGGGACAGCAAATTTACACAGTTATACAAGCTGTATACTCACTACTTTAAATTGTAGCAAAGTGTCATTTCTTCAGTGTTGTCACATGAAAAGATATAATACAGAGCTCGACAAACCCCGGTCGCCAGGTCGCCATGGAGACTAGAAATCGCATCCTGGCGAGTGGCTTCCGATACTTCAGTCCCTTCTCTGTGTAACCGCATCTACAAGCAGTTCCCTGCCTAAGCTGACAGCTGTAAGAAAAAAAAAAAAAAAACACAGCCGTCAGGGCAGTCTGCCAACTCGCTAACTATAAACACCACATACAATGTATCTTAGTGGAGTTCAAAGGAATTTACTCCCGGCCTCTAGATAAGGAAATTTTAACCACTTAAAGACTAAACTCTTTTTAACATTTGTTGCTTACAAATAGAAAAAAAAACTATTTTCTGCTAGAAAATTACTTGGAACCCCCAAACATTATATATTATTTTTTAGCAGAGACCCTAGAGAATAAAATGGCAGCTGTTGCAATATTTTATGTCACTTGGTATTTGCGCAGCGGTCTTTCAAATGCAATCTTTTCTGGAAAAAATATACTTTAATGATTTAAGAAAAAAAAAACCACCATAAAGTTTGCCTAATTTTTTGTATAATGTGAAAGATGTTACACCGCGAGAAACGTGGCCTTTATTCTAAGCATCAAAATTGTGATAAAGCCCTGTGTACCATCAACAATTGCCACTCTTTATGTAGCTGAGCTGCAGTATTTCACGGTGACCGGAAACTCACCAGAGCAATGAATATTCACCGTGGGGGAAACGCATGAAGACAGGAAGTGGCTGCAAAGAGGCAGCGGCAGATCAGCAGTGTTTGAATACTTCTTTCATCTTTTTTTGTATTTTAACTTAAAGTGTCATTAAGAGTTTATTTAGATGTGCAATAGAGACATGTTTTTGCCAAGCTCCATTAGGCAGCAGATGAGGGTGTTTTACATGTCAGTCACAATACATTCAGCATAATAAGGAGTTTCCCCCTATAACAGGTGTTTAGTGTCACTCTTTCTGGCCAGCCTATAACCCTGATGTAACGATGGTGGAGTTATTGACTGGCTGCTCTGCTGTGAGTAAGGTGGGGGTGGGGCGCAAATTACTCGCCTTATCCTGGGCGCTGACAACCCAACACTACGCTATAAAAAAAACTGGCTCCTAACTTTTTTAGCTGGCTCCTAGATTCAAAGCAAATTTGTCAAGCCCTGATATAATAAAATATTTACAAAAATGTGAGGGGTGTACTCACTTTTGTGAGATACTGTGTATAAGTACTAATTATAGATAACTGGATGGCTCGCTGCACCAAATAAAGTATGCTGCAATCCACTGTGTACCACTGCATAAATGTGTACACCCTAGGGACGTTCAACAAAAACCAGTCTATCCAACCCTTTACATTTGTGTTTTCTATTATGGTAACATGAATGTAAAGGGTTGGATAGACTCAGCCCATCACAGTGGTGTTTTGTGGAAATTTCATGTTTGTGTGATTAGCACCAAGGGAGCGCCAGATACAGTGGGGATCGAAAGTTTGGGCACCCCAGGTAAAAATTTGTATTAATGTGCATAAAGAAGCCAAGGAAAGATGGAAAAATCTCCAAAAGGCATAAAATTATAGATTAGACATTCTTATAATATGTCAACAAAAGTTAGATTTTATTTCCATCATTGACACTTTCAAAATAACAGAAAACAAAAAAATGGCGTCTTCAAAAGTTTGGGCACCCTGTAGAATCTATAGCATGCACTGCCCCCTTTGCAAGGCTGAGACCTGCCAGTGTCATGGATTGTTCTCAATCATCGTCTGGGAAGACCAGGTGATGTCAATCTCAAAGGTTTTAAATGCCCAGACTCATCTGACCATGCCCCAACAATCAGCACCATGGGATCTTCTAAGCAGTTGTCTAGAAACCTGAAACTGAAAATAGTTGACGCTCACAAAGCAGGAGAAGGCTATAAGAAGATAGCAAAGCGTTTTCAGATGTCAATATCCTCTGTTCGGAATGTAATTAAGAAATGGCAGTCATCAGGAACAGTGGAAGTTAAAGCAAGATCTGGAAGACCAAGAAAAATATCAGACAGAACAGCTCGCAGGATTGTGAGAAAAACAATTCAAAACCCACGTTTGAATGCACGATCCCTCCAGAAAGATCTGGCAGACATTGGAGTTGTGGTACACTATTCCACTATAAAGAGATACTTGTACAAATATGGTCTTCATGGAAGAGTTATCAGAAGAAAACCTCTTCTACGTCCTCACCACAAAAATCAGCGTTTGAACTTTGCAAATGAACATACAGACAAGCCTGATGCATTTTGGAAACAAGTTCTGTGGACCGATGAGGTTATAATTGAACTTTTTGGCAGGAATGAGCAAAGGTACATTTGGAGAAGAAGGGGCACAGATTTTAATGAAAGAACCTCTGTCCAACTGTTAAGCATGGGGGTGGATCAATCATGCTTTGGGGTTGTATTGCAGCCAGTGGCACAGGGAACATCTCACGAGTAGAAGGAAAAATGGATTCAATAAAACAGGGCTTGACAAATTTGCCTTGAATTTAGGAGCCAGCCTAAAAAAGTTAGGAGCCAATTTTTTATAGCGTAGTGTTGGGATGTCAGCGCCAGGGGTAAGACAAGTAATTTGCGCCCCTAAGCCTAACTTACTCACAGCAGAGCAGGCAGTCAATATCTCCACCGTTACATCAGGGTTATAGGCTGGCCAGAAAGAGTGACACTAAAAAATCTGTTATGGGGGAAACTCCTTATTATGCCGAATGCATCGTGACTGCGGCATGTAAAACGCCCTCATCTCCTGCCTAATGGAGCGTATGGAGGCCAATGGTGGGTGGCAAAAACATGTCTCTACTGCACATTTTTACCACCCAACTTGCACATCTAAACAAAGCCTTAGTGACATTGTAAATAAAATACAAAAAAAAAGGTGAAAAGTATTCCAGCGCTGCTGATCTTCTGCTGCCTCTTTGCAGCCACTTCCTGCCAACATGTGCGTCCCCCACAGTGACTTTTCATTGCTCTGGTGGATTTCTGGTCACCATGAAATACTGGAGCCCAGCTGCATATAGAGTGGTAATTGTTGATGGTACACAGGGCTTTATCACAATTTTGTTGCTTAGAATAAAGGTCACGATTCTCGTGGTGTAACATCATCTTTCATATTATACAAAAAAAAAAAAAAATTGGCTAACTTTACTGATTTTTTTTTTTACCTTCATTAAAAGTGTATTTTTCCAAAAAATTGCGTTTTAAATACCGCTGCGCAAATACCATGTGACATAAGATATTGCAACGACCGCCATTTTATTCTCTAGGGTCTCTGCTAAAAAATAATATATAATGTTTGGGTCATTTTCTAGCAGAAAACACTGGATATTTAATTGTAAGCCACTGTGAGAAAGGGTTTAGTCTTTAAATGGTTAAACTTTCCTGATACAGCCCGGAGAAAATTGCTTTGAAAGAATGCTACATTGTTGTTCCTTTATTCTTCCTAACTATCAACAAATATTCCTGGGCAGCCGCCAAGTTTAACAGCTGTTAGATTAAACAGAGAACTCTCGGCTCTCGCTGAATCTGACATGCTGTTTTAACATGGGGAGAGAAGGAACGGCTGTCATTCGCCAGGACGCGATTTCTGGTCGCCATGGCGACCTGGCGCCCGGGGTTTGTGGAGGCCTGCAATAAAATTTCAGCAAATTTTGGATGGTAACTTGATGCCATCTGTGAAAAAGCTGAAGTTAAAGAGAGGATGGCTTCTACAAATGGATAATGATCCTAAACACATCTGGAAATCCACGGGGGATTACATCAAGAGGCGTAAACTGAAGGTTTTGCCATGGCCTTCACAATCTCCTGACCTCAACATAATTGAAAATCTATGAATAGACCTTAAAAGAGCAGTTCGTGACAGACAGCCCAGAGATCTCAAAGAACTGGAAGACTTTTGTAAGGAAGAATGGGCAAAGATACCTCAAACAAGAATTCAAAGACTCTTGGCTGGCTACAAAAAGCGTTTACAAGCTGTGATACTTGTCAAAGGGGGCAGTACAAGATATTAACTCTGCAGGGTGCCCAAACTTTTGCAGACGCCATTTTTTTGTTTTCTGTTATTTTGAAAGTGTAAATGATGGAAATAAAATCTAACTTTTGTCGACATATTATAAGAATGTCTAATCTGTAATTTGATGCCTTTTGGAGATTTTTTCATCATTCCTTGGCTTCTTTATGCACATTAATACAAATTTTTACCTGGGGTGCCCAAACTTTCCATCCCCACTGTACACCTGAAAAACCTATATATTGTTCCAACTCAGTACAAACATATTGTCTGAAGTGAGGTGGGCTGCATAACCTTTTTTCATACCTTACTGTCTCTCATTGTGTTTGTTATATCACTGCTGTTTTGAGGCACTAATCACATTACCTTAGTGGGGTGCCAATATCTGTTTTTTTTTCACAATTAACACCAACTTGAGAAGGCTCCCTGCCGGCAGAACACAACAGAACTGCAACAGTGGTTTCTCCATTAGCACCGAGTGTACTGATGGCAGGATTTGCACATTTTTTTATTTTTTTTTTCGTTCTGCTAGTTGAAAAAAAAATCATGTCTTAAGGCTGCCATGAATGACTTAAGCCGAGCTCTGTGCCCAGTACAAAAGCCGGGCCCATTGGGAATGTCCCCATAAGACAATAGCTTATGTCTGAGGCACTTGTCCCTTTTTTACATGCTACCATTCAAATGATGCTGATGGAAAGAGGGAAGGAAGATGATAGCTGTCCATGGGTCACTTCAGTTCACCAGGTAAGTGGCATGATCACAGCAGGTTTCAGCACAATAAATGATGAGAAATATTGTTCTGAGGGAGAACACTAACTGTCTTAACATCACAATGCATAGATTTTATCATGGGTTTGCAAACTCTAATTACCCAAGTCTCAATTTTTAAAACAGTCACAAAGACATTGCTAAAAATGGCCCAGGAGAAAATACTTTTGGTATTAAAAGATAAGTATGGGTTGTTGTTTTATTTTAAAATCATACTTACCCTAGGTGGATGCAGCTTTTTGCTTTGCCAAACCCCTCCCCCTAGCGCTCGCTGAGAGGCTGAGCCAGGTGTCGGTCCAGGCTCCAGGGTCGATCCCGACCATATGGTTGCAATCTTTCCCCAGCCTGGATCGGCTCTGACGTCAGCAGACAGCAGGCTTCTGTTTGCTGAAAATGGGTCAGAGGAATGTAGAATGAACTGCACTCCTGTGATCCACAGGAGACATGCAGCCAAATGATGCAGTATTGGCTCTATTACTCCTTTAACCACTTCCACACCGCGCACAGTATAATTTACTGCGGCAGTGTGGACATGTACCGCAAATCGCCGTAAATAAATGGTGATTTGCGGAGTACGCCCACGGTTCGGGCGAACCTGATGTCCACCGTCGAGCCGCGATGAACTGCCAGAGCCAAAGAACGGGGAACCGCCGATGTAAACACGGCTGTTCCCCATTCTGACAGTGGGGACATAAGAGATCATTGCATAGTAGCCCATTATGTGTCACTTACCTGAAAACAAAGCCTGCGTTGTCTCCCGTGCAGGCAGCATCCATCTTCAGCCCCTCTTCCTTCCGGGGCTGCGATTCCGGCTCTGTGACTGTGGTATGTGCGCGGGAGCCACCAATCATGGCACGATCTCAGTGAAGAAACGGCACAGAGGCCATTTCTTCACTGCGCATGTGCCGAATGACGTCGGCACAACTAGTACACTGCATATCTCCTAAACCGTGCAGGTTTAGGAGATATGCAGGGCACCTACAGGTAAGCCTCATTATAGGCTTACCTGTAGGTTAAAGTGATTGTCACAGGTTGACAACCACTTTAAGAGCCTGGTACTAAAGAACTGCAGATTAAAACATTTTTTACATCATTTCAGCTACAACATGGTACTTATTCTTCTCAACTTCAGAGGCTGGGAGGGCAGCTATTACAGCAATTATTTGATCTTCAACCACTTGCCGACCGTCAACCGCAAAGTGGCTCGATATCGCAAACCGCCGTCATGCGACGGCGGCTGCGAGATCGTGCACTGTGAGCGTGCTCACTGTGTTCGGGGGGGGGGGGGCCAGGGAGCGGGTGCGGCGGACACGATCGCCGCCGGCTACCCGCGATGCCCCCCCCGCACTGAATGAATGGAGGTCCGTGTAAGTAAAAACGGACCTCCGTTCTGTGAGAGGGGGAAGGGCTGTGATCACAGCCTTCCTCTACATGGAAGCTGTGATCACTTCCCTTCCCCTGCTAGGGCAGCCCACATACACAATTAGAACACGCCCAGGGAACACAGTTAACCCTTAGAGCGCCCCCCTGCAGGTTAACCCCTTCACTGCCAATAGCATTTACACAGTAATCAGTGCATTTTTATAGCACTGATCGCTGTATAAATGCCAATGGTCCCAAAAAAGTGTCAAAATGGTCCGACATGTCTGCCCCTATATCGCAGTACCGCTAAAAATCGCAGATCGCCGCCATTACTAGTAAAAAATAAAAAAAATAAAAACCCCAGAAATTAATTCTCATCATCCGTAAACGCGGCCACTTTTGCGCAAACCAATCAA
>BLSH010501598.1:418981-431277 GCA_018402905.1 Glandirana rugosa
CCCCCCCCCCCCCCATGGTGGTCACCATCCTGTTTCGGGACGGCCTGGCTGCCCCCCTCTTTTTACCTCACATTTTCAGGGCCAATGTTCCTAGTTGTCCCACCCAGTCTTTCTAGCCCCTGCCCCCTGCGGTGGTAGCATCGCTCCTGCAAAAGACGCTGGAGTTTGTTGACTACCAAGGAGGTACTGGGGGGAGGCATTAACGTAGTTATCACTGATTGTTAAGGACACCAGCGGGTGGTGGCTTCTAACAAGTGAATAGGAGAGCCTGGCACCCGCCGGTGTTTTTAACAACTGGTTGTTAAGAAGGCGGTATCCGATTGGCGTCTTTAAAGCGGAGGTCCGCCTGGGTCTCTCCCCCCCCCCCCCCCCAAAGGTGGCAAATGTGACACCTGAGGGGGGGAATCCAACCAGCGGAAGTTCCACTTTTGGGTGGAACTCCGCTTTAACATCAGCTATTCACTTTAGATGCATTGCGCTAAGCTGTAATGCAACACATTTAACACATGCTACGCATTTTCTAAAGCATGTTTTACAAGCGATGCAGCATTAAGTCAGCCTGACTCCCCCACACCCACAAGTTTTGTTTTACAGTTTAATGCAGCATTTCAGCAAGAGGGAGTGAGGGTACCAAAAATGTGAACCTTGCTAATTGGGTGTGAGGTTTGCTTTAAAGCAGTATTAAACTTTCTTTTTTTTTTAAATATATGGGCCCCTGGGTGGTTTATGCCAAAATGTGCTAGAATGCACCACACATATTAGCACATTATGACAAATGTACCTGTCAAACGAAGCCCTCCAGCACTGAGCCACCACTGGTCACATGCAGCCTCTTGAATGGCCAGGATAAGTCAAACCACACATGCGCATAGGAGTCACATCATCACGGCACAGGGCTGTGTTGTACACGCACACTGAGCTGTATATGAGCGGCTCAGTGCACAGTACCATTACAGCTGTCAGGCAAGGAGAAACATTTTTGACAGAAGATGCCAAGAGGGTCTCTTCTGTTATGAAAACCCTGCTTGTCAGCATTTTGTTTTAAATTGAGAGTTTATTACTAGTTTAAATAAAACATACTGTTACAAATTAGCCATTGAAGAAACAGGTACAGTTTGCGCTTTGTATGATGTTATATATATATATATTTTATTTATTTATTACACACATAATCTCACAAAAGTGAAATAAAAAGTGAAGTAAATATTTTATTATATCTTTTCATGTGACAACACTGAAGAAATGACACTTTGCTACAAAATGTAAAGTAGTGAGTGTACAGCTTGTATAACAGTGTAAATTTGCTGTCCCCTCAAACACACAGCCATTAATGTCTAAACCGCTGGCAACAAAGGTGAGTATACCCCTAAGTGAAAATGTCCAAATCGGGCCCAAAGTGTCAATATTTTGTGTGGCCACCGTTATTTTCCAGCACTGCCTTAACCTTCTGCCACTCCACCATGACAACACCACAAAGCTGGTGGATGTTAGAGACCTTGCGCTCCTTCATCTTCCGTTTGAGGATGTTCAATAGAATTTAGGTCTGGAGACATGCTTGGCCAGTCCATCACCTTTACCCTCAGCTTCTTTAGCAAGGCAGTGGTTGTCTTGGAGGTGTGTTTGGAGTCGTTATGTTGGAATACTGCCCTGCAGCCCAGTCACCACAGGGAGGGGATCATGCACTGCTTCAGTATGTCACAGTACATGTTGGCATTCTTGGATCCCTCAATGAACTGTAGCTCACCATTGCCAGCAGCACTCATGCAGCCTGAGACCATGACACTTCCACCACAATGCTTGACTGTAGGCAACACACACTTGTATTTGTACTCCTCACCTGGTTGCCGCCACACACACTTGACACCATCTGAACCAAATAAGTTTATCTTGGTCTCATCAGACCACAGGACATGGTTCCAGTGTCCTTAGTCTGCTTGTCTTCAGCAAACTGTTTGCAGGCTTTCTTGTGCATCATCTTTAGAAGAGGCTTCCTTCTGGGACGACAGCCATGCAGACCAATTTGATGTAGTGTGCGGCGTATGGTCTGAGCACTGACATGCTGACCCGCTACCCCTTCAACCTCTGCAGCAATACTGGAAGCACTCATACATCTATTTTCCACAGACAACCTCTGGATATGACGCTGAGCACATGCTCACAACCTCTTTGGTCGACGATGGCGAGGCCTGTTCTGAGTGGTATCTGTCCTGTTAAACCGCTCTATGGTCCTGGCCACCATGCTGCATCTCAGTTTCAGGGTCTCGGCAATCTTCTTATAGCCTAGGCCATCTTTATGTAGAGCAACAATTCTTCTTTTTAGATCCTCAGAGAATTCTTTTTTCATGAGATGCCATGTTGAACTTCCACTGACCAGTATGAGAGAGTGAGAGCGATAGCACCAAAATTTAAAACACCTGATCCCAATTGACACCTGAGACCTTGTAACACTAACGAGTCACATGACAACAGTGTAAATTTGCTGTCCCATCAAAATAACTCAACACACAGCCATTAATGTCTAAACCGCTGACAACGAAACTGAGTACACCCCTAAGTGAAAATGGTCCAAATTGGGCCCAATTAGCCGTCTTCCCTCCCGGTGTCATGTGACTCGTTAGTGTTACAAGGTCTGAGGTGTGACTGGGGAGCAGGTGTGTTAAATTTGGCGTTATCCCTCTCACGCTCTCATACTGGTCACTGGAAGTTCAACATGGCACCTCATTGCAAAGAACTCTCTGAGAATCTGAAAAAAGAATTGTTGCTCTACTTAAAGATGGTGTAGGCTATAAGAAGATTGCCAAGACCCTGAAACTGAGCTGCAGCACGGTGACCAAGACCATACAGCGGTTTAACAAGACAGGTTCCACTCAGAACAGGCCTCGCCATGGTCGAACCAAAGAAGTTGAGTGCACATGCTCAGCGTCATATCCAGAGGTTGTCTTTGAGAAACAGACGTACAAGTGCTGCCAGCATTGCTGCTGAAGTTGAAGAGGTGGGGGGTCAGCCTGTCAGTGCTCAGACCATACGCCGCACACTGCATCAAATTGGTCTGCATGGCTGTCGTACCTGAAGGAAGACTCTTCTAAAGATGATGCACAAGAAAGCCCGCAAAACAGTTTGCTTAAGACAAGCAGACTAAGGACATGGATTACTAAAACCATGTCCTGTGGGCTGATGAGACCAAGATAAACTTATTTGGTTCAGATGGTGTCAAACATGTGTGGCGGCAACCAGGTGAAGAGTATAAGGACAGATATGTCTTGCCTACATATAAGCATGGTGGTGGGAGTGTCATGGTCTGGGGCTGCATGAGTGCTGCCAGCACAAGGGAGCTACAGTTCATTGAGGGAACCATAAAACATGTACTGTGACATACTGAAGCAGAGCATGATCCCCCTCCCTTCAGAGTCTGGGCCACAGGGTAGTATTCCAACATGATAACGACCCCAAACACTCCAAGACGACCACTGCCTTGCTAAAGAAGCTGAGGGTAAAAGGTGATGGTCTGGCCAAGTATGTCTCCAGACCTAAACCCTATTGAGCATCTGTAGGGCATCCTCAAACTGAAGGTGGAGGAACACAAGGTCTCTAACATCCTCCAGCTCCGTGATGTCGTCATGTAGGAGTGGAAGAGGACTCCAGTGGCAACCTGTGAAGATCTGGGGAACTCCAAGCCCAAGAGGGTTAAGGCAGTGCTGGAAAATAATGGTGGTCACACAAAATATTGACACTTTGGGGCCAATTTGGACATTTTCACATGAAAAGATGTAATAAAATAATTTACAAAAATGTGGGTGTACTTCTCACTTTTGTGAGATACTATTATATATATGGAAATTTTTATGCCGAAACTGAAAATAAAGGATGCACTTGGTCGAAACCAAAACCGGAAATGAGTTTTTAAAAAATAATTTATATTTTTACATAATTGTATTCTATTCAACTTTTTAAGTAATATCAACAATTTAAATTAATATGAATTTATTGTTGGCCATTATTGGCACCTTTCGTGCAAGAAAAGCTCAAGAAAATGCAGTCTGCAGTCTCTAACCATCTCTTGTATCATGTCTGCAATCTCTTACTTATACTTAAAGAGGAATTAACCCAGATGGGGTTTACTTCTTCTACATTCCCCTGCAAAGTAGATGCATAATGGGCTACTATGCATCGCATAGTAGCCCATTATGTGCCACTTACCTGCAAACAAAGCCTGAGACGTCCAGCGCTGTGCCCTGTGCAGGCCGCGTCCATCTTCTGCACCTCTTCCATTCCAGGGCCCCAACTCCGGCTCTGTGACTGGCTGGAGTCGCGGGAGCTGCTAGTCACGGCACGATCACAGTGAAGAAACGGCACGGAGGCCGTTTCTTCACTGCGCATGTGCCAAAATGACGTCGGCAATGCTAGTACACTGGATATCTCCTAAACCGTGCAGGTTTGAGAGATATGCAGGGCACCTACAAATAAGCCTTACTATAGGCTTACCTGTAGGTTAAAGTGGTTGTCACGAGTTGACAACCACTTTAAACACACTGCTAATACAGGCCTCGACAAACCCCTGGCGCCAGGTCGCCATGGCGACCAGAAATCGCGTCCTGGCGAGTGACTGCCGCTTCTTCTCTCCCCATGGTAAAACAGCGTGTCAGATTCAGCGAGAGCCGAGAGTTCTCTGCTTAATCTAACAGCTGTTAAACTTGGCCCGCTGCCCGGGATATTTGTTTCCACTTAGACTGAAGAAAAGTAACAAACAGGCTGCCTGGAATAGTTGTTGAGAGTTAGAAGAATAAACACAACAATGTATCTTATGGTTCTTTCAAAGCAATGATCTCCGGGATATCAGGAAAGTTTAACCATTTATAGACTAAATCCTCTCTCACATTAGTGGCTTACAATTAAATATCCAGTGTTTTCTGCTAGAAAATGACTTGGAACCCCCAAACATTATAGATTATTTTTTAGCAGAGACCCTAGAGAATAAAATGGCGGTTGCTGCAATATTTTACGTCACATGGTATTTGCGCAGCGGTCTTTCAAGCGCAATTTTTTGGAAAAAAATACACTTTTAATGAATAAAAAAAAACTAAACAGTAAAGTTAGCCCATTATTTTTTTGTATAATATGAAAAATGTTACACCGCGAGAAACGTGACCTTTATTCTAAGCAACAAAATTGTGATAAAGCCCTGTGTACCATCAACAATTACCACTCTATGTGCAGCTGGGCTCCAGTATTTCATGGTGACCGGAAACCCACCAGAGCAATGAAAAGTCACTGTGGGGGACACACATGTAGGCAGGAAGTGGCTGCAAAGAGGCAGCAGAAGATCAGCAGCGCTGGAATACTTTTCACCTTTTTTTTTTTGTATTTTATTTACAATGTCACTAAGGCTATGTTTAGATGTGCAAGTTGGGTGGTAATAATGTGCAGTAGAGACGTGTTTTTGCCACCCTTAAGCTCCATTAGGCAGGAGATGAGGGCGTTTTACATGCCGCAGTCACAATGCATTCAGCATAATAAGGAGTTTCCCCCATAACAGATTTTTTAGTGTCACTCTTTCTGGCCAGCCTATAACCCTGATGTAATGGTGGAGTTATTGACTGACTGCTCTGCTGTGAGTAAGTTAGGGTTAGGGGCGCAAATTACTTGTCTTACCCCTGGCGCTGACAACCCCACACTACGCTATAAAAAACTGGCTCCTAACTTTTTTAGCCGGCTCCTAGATTCAAGGCAAATTTGTCAAGCCCTGTGCTAATAGCATTATCAAAACTACCATTTGGTGCACCTCTAGCAGACATGATACAGGAGACCGTCAGAGACTGCTGACATGATATAAGCGATTAATGCAGCCTCACCAGTGTCCATCAAATGCAGCCTTGCCAGTGCATGTCAGCTGCAGCCTGCCTGAGCCCATAGGATGCAGCCTGCCTGAGCCCATAGGATGCAGCCTGCCTGAGCCCATAGGATGCAGCCTGCCTGAGCCCATAGGATGCAGCCTGCCTGAGCCAATAGGATGCAGCCTGCCTGAGCCCATAAGATGCAGCCTGCCTGAGCCCATAAGATGCAGCCTGCCTGAGCCCAGAACAGTGCGGCCATCTCCGTGTGTCACAGAGCTGGATTTGAATCGCCCAGGCTGCAGTAACAATGTCCCTCCTCTTGTGATACGTCACACTGATTCAATGTCCCGGCATTGGATCAGTGTGTCGGCTATTACAAGAGGCGGGACATTGTTACTGTGGCCCATGCAATTCAGCTCCCTGACACAGGGAGATCGCCGCTCTGCAAGGAGAGGAGGGAGGGGAGGACAGGGCCTTGAGCAGGATGGAACCCCGCAATGGGCAGCACCTGGCGGTGCGGCCACCACTACTGCGCAATTATCGGCGCAGTTATCTACAATTTTTTACTTTTGGCAACGTGCCGAAAACACCATTTTCAGACGAAATGTTTCGGCACATCACAATTTATATATATACACACACACACACACACACACACACACACACACACACACACACACACATACATATACACGCACACAATAAATGAGAGACACTGCAAGACGAGATACAAATAAACTCAGAAGACTTGGATGTTGCACACAAAGAGCATACATTAATAATGTGTGAAGTCAGGCCCGAGTGTAACCAGAGACAGTACTGCTAAGGTGACAACAAACACCGGAGACCACAGCTATACACCTGAAACAACTACTGAATGAACAGTTTTTATAGAAGATGGAAAAAGAGATTACATGACTATTATATTAAAGTATAAATCTTATTCAATGCAATATTATAGCATGCATTAATAAACTGCTTTACCAATATGGAGAACATACAGGCAAAGTTTTAGTAAATTTCACAGCATTCCAGCATCTTTTGGAATAACTGTCAAATCACAACAAACAAATAAAAATGTGATTTTCAGATTCACATCAATAACAATGGCTGCTCTCAATAGTTTTCTTTTAGGCCTCTTGCACATGATACTCATGTCTGAGCATCTACTTTTCAGACGTAATTTCACGCTTTTTTTTTTACTATGCATATGCGCTCATATGTGTAAGTGGATTCATGCATTTTTGCACAAACGTATTCTCACGTTCTCATTCTGTAGAATACACAAATCATAATTTGTGCATATTTGTGCGCATCCGCAGGCATTAGGCACAAGTTACAGAACAAAAATGCAGATTTTTCTATTACTGAAGAATGCACTGCGCTTGTTTACACGCCTGTGTGCATAGGCACATTAAAAATAATGGGCTGTATTTTAGCTGAGTGAAAAAAAAAAAAAAAAAAAAAAAAACTGAGCAAGAATCCTTAAAGGATTAGTTCACCTTTTGCAATAAAACCTAAAGGGCGTCATACTTGCCCAAGAAGATGATAAATCATTGTACTGTTCACAAAAATGTTTCACCTTTAAAAACTTCCACCTGTAGGCTAGCCACACCTCCCACAATGCCCCATTATAAAATGAGTGCGGGGGCGAGTCTGGAGCATGTTACACCCTAAATATGGGTGTAGCGTGTGACATGCACCAGAAGGTCAACTTCTGCATTTGCAATCATTGCAGAGATTGTTTATCTAGTGGAAAAAAATGCACCGTTTGTATATTTCTTAGGCCTTTTTGGTTTGTAGGGTTCGCAACAGCACTTCAGGGTACAACATGCCAGGCGCTATTGGGGGAGTGGTTACTGTAATATTTACTTTTGCTACTGAGGGGTGGACTGACTCATAGTTCTGAGGTCCTTAAAGTCTCCTGCCTACATGAACACTCTTATTGTACCCTTCCTGTTTATGATATATACTTCGATAACTGAATCTTCCTGCTTTTTATAGTTATTGTACCCCTCTCACAGTGGGACGTTTTTCGGGTGCTTTAGCGCTAAAAATAGCGCCTGAAAAACTCCCCCCAAACCATTTCACACTGGGGCGGTGCACTTGCAGGACAAGAAAAAAAATAATCCTGCAAGCCACATCTTTGGGGCAGAGCGGGAGCGATGTATACCCACTCCTCCACTACCCCCGCCCATTGAAATGAATGGGCAGCGATTCCGAAGCGTCTGAAAACCGACTCGGAAGCGTCGCGCGCCAGTGATTTCAACCCCTTCTTAGGGGTTAAAAGCGCCCTGCTGCTTCCCAAATACTGGCACCAAAGCGCCACTATAACAGCGGTAAAGCGCTAAAACTAGCAGCGCTTTACTGCTACCGCCCCTACCACCCCAGTGTGAAAGTGACCTTAATGTACCTTTCATATATGAGGAAGACTGTGCTGTTGCTTTTTCTGTCTTTATAAATAACAACAAAAATATGGAAAGTAAAAAAATGTTATGTTTTGATGTGTACATCGTATAGTTTTGTGTGCATGTAAACGTAGCACTATAGTAATCAATAAGTCCGCACAACAGCTGCATCTACCTGCATACACACGTAAAAGTGTAGTGATTCATTGGAATTTAAAAAATGAATTGTATTGGTCTAAATCAGGGTTTCTCAACCAGGGTTCCGTGGAAACCTAGGGTTCCTCCAGAGGTTTCTAGGGGTTCTTTGAGCAATGAGCAATTTCTACCTCCCAATGATACCATTGATCCTTTTAGCTATCTGTAAGGGGGTAATTCTTCCCAATGACCACAAGTGTAAGGAGCATTCTTCCCATTGACCATCACACTAATGTATCATGAGTTGTAGATTTTTAATTTTTAGCAGGGGTTCCCCGAGGCCGGAGAATTATTTCAAGGGTTCCTCGGTGTTGAAAAGGTTGAGAAAGGCTGGTCTAAATGCTATATGCACTTAAACATAGGTACTTAAGGCTCTGTTCACATCTTTTTTACAGGCGTTTTTCGGGTATTTTTTCAGGCATTTTTGCAGCGTTTTTGTACAGGCATTTTGGAATTTAAAAGGTTACCAATGTAAAAGAATTAAAACGCTTGTAATTTGCCAAAAAAGAAGCTCATATACTTTAAGCGATGGGCATTTTGCTTTAGGCAACAGACCACTCAGATGTGAACGGGGGCCATTGAAATGAAAGGGCGTTTTTTGGAGCCAAGGCTTAGAGCACAAAAACACCTAGATGTGAATGGAGTCTGAGGCTCCATTCACACTATACCGTTTTGTTTTGCGGGCGGAATCGCCACGATTCGGAAATGCCACAAATCGCAGGATACCCTTGCGATCCCCGCTATTTTGAATGGCAACAAATTGCGGCACCATTTTGGCTGCCAAATCACTGTAAAAACACGCAAACAGAATCGCAGGACGCCTATTGTCCAAAAGAGTACTCTCACAGGTGAGGGTACCTAGGCTGTAAATCCACAACAGATTCTGGCTGATTGCCTAAGAAGTGGAGTGCACGCCCTGCCACTGCAGCAGACGCACACAAACCAAGAAAATCGGATGGCTGCACAATCATAAAAACATTGAACGTACAGCAGACAGGGGAGAGACAAAAGCTGTACTGACGCGTTTCACTCGATGTACGAGCTCTATCAAAACTACAACACAAGAAGAATTTCTTCTGAGCGTCCCGCGATTCTATTTGCACGTTTTTACCGCTATTATCGATTTGGAGGCTGAAATTGTGCCGTGATTTGCGGCCATTCAAAATAGTGGGGATCGCAAGGGTGTCCTGCGATTTGCGGCATTTTCCAATCGAGGGCAGAATCACGGCGCTTCCTCCTGCAAAACACAACGCCATAGTGTGAATGGAGCCTAAAGGCAAGTATTTTAAAGCGGAGTTCCGCCCAGAAATATTTTTTTTTGCCATCCACTCTTTTACTACTAAATAGATGTAACCTTTTGTTTCCTTACTTTCAAACCGCCTAGTAATTGCATGTATTTTTTACTCACAAATTAGTTTCTCTCACTGCTGGACTTTTCCATTTTAGGTGAGGATATCTGAAGCCCATCCGTAGTCTCCTGGCATCTCTTCCTGAAAGAAGTGCATGGTGAGTAACCATCATGCACTCCTCAATCTCGGTCCGCCTTAAATTGTGTCATTTACTGTCTGGAAATAATATGATTTTACAGTACAGGGAAGCCCACTGACTCCTGGGAAATGATGCGTCACATCTCCCAGGAGGCCAGGGGAAGCAGGAAGTGAGGAGAAGAGCCTAGGACCTAATAGGGGCAGATTACCGAGATCACCTAGCAACAAGCGGCTTAGGGCAAGTATAACATTTTTTTTTCCTTCAAAGGTAAGTCGATATAGGCAAAGGACTGGGTGGAACTCCGCTTTAAGCAGGATCTTCTGCTAGCTGTGCTAGAAAATACACATATGCCCGGGTGAATGAGCCCTGAGGCCTTGCACTGTAAGATAAGCAAAGGGTAGGCACCCAGGTTATCAGGACAGCCCTATGCATTACATGCAGCCCTCCGTTGCCTCCCTGACAAATTTCCTTACCACAGTAAATACATTTTTAACATGAAACCCTATTAAAAAAACAATATTACTCCAAATTTCTTTTTAAAATAACCTACTTTTCTAAATTAGTTTTTGCTAAAAGAAAATACTAACAGAAGAATATGCCCCACAGGGTGATAGGGTAGAACTTAACTAAAACCATGCATCATTACAAAGTGTCTTAATAGAGCGAATGTGTATAGCAGCTTTCTGAAAGGGAAAGAAAGCATTCAGATCCCTCACCTACATGTGCCAATGCTTGGGCCTGTCAGTTCATCACACAGGCATTACATTGTGGGGTATCAAATAGAGATACCTATGCTTCCATCAACAGAAAGACTATTCTTTTACACGCCTTAAGGGCTGTGTGGGTAATCTGCAAGGATATACTGTATGTTTATGCATAAGGTTATGAGGCCTCTTGTGACAAAGTAGAAATATAGAAGAATAACAGTGGAAAAATACAAAGTGGTCCATGAAGTCTGCCCATTTTTTTAGCATTTTTTTATTCCTTTTTAAACCTTCTTGTCTAGTTAAAGAGTAACTCCACTTTTGTTGACAAAAAAACATTCCCCTCTGGGTGATCTATGTACATTGCACAGTTTTAACAAACTCTGTTGCAGATTCCTTTTGTTAATCTGAAGGAATAGCTGTTTGTTTGTCTGTGTCCATGTGTACAGTGAATCTGTACAGGCAGTCCCCAAGTTACGGACATCCGAGTTACGAACGACTCCTACTTACGAACGGGGGTGGTGTGACGTCACTGCTGGCTGCTTGCACTCCACACTGGTCCTGGATACGGCCGAGCAGCGCCAGACACATCCCACAGTACTGTGTTAGCATAGCCACAAATGCCCCAAATAACAGAAGTGCACACATAGCAGTGCCCGGAACATCCCACATCACTGCACAAGTTGAAGTTACACTTACAAATGTACAGTTCCGACTTACAAACAAATTTGATTTAAGAACGAACCTACAGTCCATAACCCGTTCGTAACTTGGGGACTGCCTGTATGGGAGTGAGTTATAATTATCAATCGGCTGCTGCACCTGTTGGGCACTAATGAGGCAAGTTGCAGGGACTGCATCCCTTTAGACGCGATTTCCCTTTGCGAATATCTCAACAAAAATGACATTTTTGTTGCAGGGGATTCTTAATATCTGACTTGTATCTTAGTGCAGACTAATGGGAAAATCAGAAAGCCAATCACAAAAGCAGGAAATTACATATCTGGGGAGCGTTCTGTATACATTCTGTGTACGGAACACCTCCAGGTAGCCATGTTGCAGAAAATTACAGGGCTGCAGATTGAAAAGGAAAAGGCGATTTTTAATAACATTCAATTACAATATGACGTGTGGCAATTGCAAATGCTATATAACATTTTTTTTTTTTATTTGCGAATTTTTTTTCCCCACGAAAGTGGAGCTACCCTTTAACCACTCCCCGTCCGGCCTATTGACAAAAGACCGCTGGGCAGGGGGTTCGTTATCCTGACTGGACGTCTATTGATGTCCTCAGGATAACCCGCGATCGCGCGCCCGCGGGGGCACGCATCACGGCGATCGGTGGTGCCGTGGGTCAATCTGACCCACGGCATTACCAACCGAGGTAAAAGGCTTCCATCGGAAGCCTTTTACCATGTGATTAGCCATGACCAATCACGGCTGATCACTGTGTAAACAGGAAGAGCCATTTATCGATCAACTGTTCTCCTGCCGGGGGGGGGGGGGGGCTGCGCTGAACGTTTATGAGTGCAGCCCCCTCAGGATCGCCACACTGGACCACCAGGGAGCCAACCAGTACCACCAGGGAGCCCACACTAGACCACCAGGTAAGGGGCATACAGTGCACTGTAGGGATGACACTGTGCCCATATGTGATGCCTGCCAGTGCC
>BLSH010501599.1:8775-27654 GCA_018402905.1 Glandirana rugosa
TGTCTCAGTGGTATATCGTGTCTGTCAATGCCGCGAGCCCCTATCTGGGGCTCTGTATACTGCTATATGGTGACTCTGTATACTGCTATATGGTGACTCTGTATACTGCTATATGGGGCTCTGTATACTGCTATATGGTGACTCTGTATACTGCTATCTGGGGCTCTGTATACTGCTATATAGTGGCTCTGTATACTGCAATATGGTGACTCTGTATACTGCCATGCGGTGACTCTGTATACTGCTATCTGGGGCTCTGTATACTGCTATATGGTGACTCTGTATACTGCTATCCCAGTCTCTGTATACTGCTATATGGTGACTCTGTATACTGTTATACGGTGACTCTGTATACTGCTATCTGGGGGTTTGTATACTGCTATATTGTGACTTTGTATACTGCTATCTGGGGCTCTGTATACTGCTATATGGTGACTCTGTATACTGCTATATGGTGACTCTGTATACTGATATCTGGGGCTCTGTATAGTGCTATCTGGGGCTCTGTATACTGCTATATGGCGACTCTGTATACTGCTATCTGGTGACACTGTATACTGCTATATGGTGACTCTGTATACTGATATCTGGGGCTCTGTATAGTGCTATCTGAGGCTCTGTATACTGATATATGGTGACTCTGTATACTGATATCTGGGGCTCTGTATACTGCTATCTGGTGACTCTGTATACCCCTATCTGGTGACTCTGTATACCCCTATGTGGTGATGCTGTATACCCTATCTGTGATGCTGTATACCTTATCTGATGATGCTGGGCTGTATACTCCTGACACAAGGGGTGGAAACTATAAGGGGTGGGGTTTATGATAAGTGGGAGGGGTCAAAAAGGAAGGACAGGGTGTGGTGCCCCCGATCCTAAAATTTCACCAGTCACACCTCTTCAGGACAGAAAACAAAAGGCAGGATGTCAGGATTGAGCTTACTTACAGGTGGCGCTGTGCTGCTCTGGGCTGTTTGCTGCAGCTCCAGTGGCCACCAGCAGGTGTCCCCAGAGCCAGCAAGCTGTAACAATCAGCCACACCTGGGTTCATCCATTAGATGGCTATTTAAGACTGTTCCTCCCTTTCCCCAGTGCGTCACGATCCTGTTCGCCTCCTTGTTGCCAGATCCTTGTGCTTGTGTCCCCTGATATCCTTAACCTTCCTGTACCCATCTGCCTTGCTCCTGCTTCCTGCCCTTGTACCCAGCCTTGATACCTTGCTTCCTTGTATACCTCTATACTCTTGTCCTTTATATTATAGATATTGTATATAGTTATTTTTGGTCCATATTGTAGCTAGATTTATTAGTTATTCTTGTTTGTGCATTGGGGGTTTGGTTCTTGTTTTTGTCTTTGAGGTTTGTTTTGCTTGCTGTTTGCTGTGTATGTTTTTTTGGTGTGTGTTTCACTGTAAATAAATATCACCTTTAAGTTATATACTATGTTTGGTCTCAGTTTCATTGTGTAGCTACGTGTCTGGTCTGCCTAGCTGCAGAAACCTGACACAGGATCACAGTGATATTCTGCAATGTACATAGCTTACCCATAGCTAGTACAGATCTCTCCCCCTCCCCCCCCCCCTTCAAAGTAGAGTAAGGCTGGCCATACACTACACAACTCTCCAATCTCTCCCAGACCCACCTTCCACCATGCAGTGGAAGTGATTGCACGCAAATTAAGTGGGTTATGTTTGATCTCACACTACATGGTTTTGGTAAACCTAAGGAAAGCTGAACAAGGACCGCACAGTGCATGGCCAGTCTCCCACCCCAATAGCCAACATGCAGCCAGGCAGGTGCCTCCATTCCACCACAAGCTGCTGTGGAACTCAAAAACATCCCAGCTACCATATGGGGATCTGTACAATCTAGAGAAACATCACTAAATGAAGCAAGATGCATTACAGACAAAATAAAAAGGTAAAACCAGGCAGAATGACATGGGAGGACCATGCTGACGCTCACCATGGATCTCCAATTGCACCATTTAGGCTGCATGCATCTGCCCAGGAATCACAGATCAGCAGAGGATTTACTGCCGGCCAAGAGTCCTCCAGGTAGGGATCTTCATTATTCCCTCTTTTCCCATTCTTTCAGTAGCAGGAGAGCTGTCCTTGAGCGAGGACAAAAAAGGAACGCTGGGGTATGGGGGAACCCCTCCTTTTATTTGAGCAGGGGGTTGTCCTGTAGGGTCAGAGGGGTAGAGCTGACCCATTCATAGGCTGACATGATTAGCCCCAGGAAATAAGTTTTTGCTTCTCTTGATTTAAAAAAAATCTGCATATTGGTGTTTACAAGACTAAAGCCAGCAATGTTTATGGCCATCCCTATACATGTGTACATATGGGGAGGGGGGGTGACCTGTCATCAATGGGAGAAAAAGGATCCAATGAAAGTGTTTGTATCTATCAATATCCGCAATACTTACCAGCCCAGTGTTCTGTTTTCCGGCGTAGCCAATTGGCTTTACAGCCGGAACCAAAACATCCGATAACGGCTCTGAAGCAGCCGCATACAAATGCCAGAGCCATCCTCATTTTGGTGGGCTTTTTGGTTGGGGGATCTGCAAGCTGTTTATTGATACCTCCTTCCATAGCTGGGCTTCCTTTTCTCAGTTTCCCAATGCTGTTTTTTTGAGAAACGATCTGTTCACATTTAAACTGTTTCATTATGAAGAATAATAAAACACGCTTTAAGCCTGCGAGAATGAAATTGCTGTAAAACTGAATCGAATAAAATCGGATCCAATGAAACTGCGAGAAAACACTTGACAGAAAATAACAGGTCTTCACTGATCAGCGTAAACACTGCTACTGCTGCCAAAGCCTCCTGAGCTTCAATATATGAGGTCAGGTGATGACGTCACAGTGACTTTTTTTTTTCCAAACCTTTAACTGCCAAACTGAATTGTATTCTTCCTCCTATTTTTTAACCCTTTTACTGCCAAACCAATTTTTCATTATTCATCTTTAACCCTTTCACTGGCACAGCCCCCCCCCCCCATTTTAACCCTTTCCCTGCCAAACTAATTTTTCATTATTATTCTTTAACCCTTTCACTACAAAACTTTTTTTTTTTTTTCATTTTTATCAACCTTACCACTGCCAAAACATTTTTCTTTCTTTTCATTTTTGTTACCCTTTCACTGTAAAACTTTTTTTTTTAGTTTTGAATAGAGTAGAGAATAATTTTTTATTGCTGTCCGTGCCCCCATTGGGGAAATTCAGCCTCTCAAATTTGCATGATTAGCATTACCACCAAAAGTGAGAGAAAATCCCAAAATTTGGGGTTGTCACCAGAACAGGAACAAAGAGGAAATCTTCCAATGGGGACACTAGTTCTGGAGACAACCAGGGATTCCTTCCCTTTGGAGGAATTTCCTCTTACTTCCTGTTTTGGCTATGGGACAGAAAGTGAAGGGAAATCTTCCCATTGGGGACACAGATGGCAAGAAGCCTGACTAGAGTTATAACCCTCCCTTACTCATTCCAACATGAAAAAAATACTTTGCTTTTAGTTCTGTTTTAAAGCATTTGTTACCCCAATATTTCATATTCCTGATATGTGCCTGCTATACCATGTACTTGTATAAGAAAGTATCCTGTTCTCTTTGTATTGCTTCCTTTGTGTGAAATCCCTGGTGTTTATGACAGTCCCTCTGCTTTCCTATTAAAAACTGACCACACTAATCAGGAGAGCACACTGTGGCCAGATCTCTAGCTATGCTGGGAACTCGGTGTACTCTCTTTCAATCAGCGTTGTGTCTTGACCTAGGCCGAAAAAGCCCCCTCCCCTTTTCCCGAGTTCCGGCTCCCCCCTCCTGCAAAAAAAACAGTCCCTGGCAGATGGCGGCTTACTGTAGCGCCACTGTTATTATAGGGCGGACTGGGCATTGACTGGCGCCAGTTATGGGGCGTACTTGGCCGGGGGCAGGGATTGGCGCTCCCATAAAGTTGCCGGTGACTGGCCAGACCGACCGCACTTAATGCGACTGGCTGAAGCGGAGTCTAATGTCTAATTAGACTCTGCTTATCCTCCTCCGCAGCATCCTTACATATCACAACTTCCTCCCATAAGAAGAGAGGAGGGCGAGGGGAACCCCCAGGCCAGCAAGGCACTATTAATCACTTCAATACCAGGCACTTACACCCCTTCCCGCCCAGACCAATTTTCTGCTTTCAGCGCTGTTGCATTTTAAATGACAATTGCGTGGTCATACGTCGCTGTACCCAAACAACATTTTTATCATTTTGTTCCCACAAATAGAGCTTTCTTTTGGTGGTATTTGATCACCTCTGCAGATTTTTTTTTTGCGCTACAAAAAAAAAAAAAAAAGAAAATTTTGAAAAAAAAAAACTTTTCCTCTGTTTCTGTCACAAAACTTTGTAAATAACTGCATTTTCTCCAGCACTGATCGGCACTGATGAGGCTACACTGACGGGCACTGATGAGGCAAAACTGATTGGCACTGATGAGGCGGCACTGATGAGATGGCACTGAAGGGCACTGATGATGAGGCACTTATATGCAGCACTGATGGACACTGATAGGCTGCACTGATAAGCAGCTCTGACAGGCACTAATATGCAGCACTGATAAGCGGCAGTGATGGGCACTCATAGGCAGCACTGATGGGCACTGATAGGTGGCACTGGGTACTGATAGGTGGCACTGATGGGCACTGATAGGTGACACTGGTGGTCACTGATAGGTTGTACTAGTGGGCACTGATGGGCAGCAATGACAGATTGCACTGTAAGGTTGTCATTCCCTGGTGGTCCTGGGTGGCATCTGAAATGTCTGCAGATGCGAGTAGAGGAAAAGCCAATAATCGGCTCATCCTGTTTACACTGTGATCAGTCGTGATTGGTCACGGCTGATCACGTGGTAAAGAGCTTTCGATGGAAGCTCTTTACCAAGATTGGTAATCCGGTGGGTCAGACTGACACACCACACCACCGATAGCCGCGACGCAGGGGCGTGATCACGGGTTATCCTGAAAGAAGTTAATAGACGTCCGGTCATTTGTCTATAGCCTGGATGGGAAGTGGTTAAAATGCAATTGTAGACCATTATAGGGGCAATATCTAATAGGAAAGTATAGTTCTTCCCTATTAGATTTATTACATCAGAAAAGATGGAGAGGGTTGTTATTTTCAGGGTCAAAATTTTCTGACTTTAAAATTTAATATTTGTCCATAATATTGGCAGCAGAGCCATAACAGTCCTGCAATTTCCTACAGGAAATGTTCAATGTTTGGAATCCATCTGTAATATTACATGCCATTTCCTCTTGTATTAGTAACAGGGGCAGTTATTTATTTATTATTTTAGTCTTACCACCTATATATTTTTCCTGATTTAAAGACATCCAGAACATTTTCAGAAATGTAAATGCACATAAACTGAGTTTTATTCTATATAGCACAAGATACTTTTACTTTTGTAAGTTATATTTGCCAATCAAATATAAAATGCTCAAGTAGAGACCCGAGCAACCAGCCGGCGCGTGTCACGTAACTGATGGTAGAGTCTGGCTTATGCAGAGGGCAACCTCTTTTACGGCCCTGGTTCCAGAACCCCTGGTAAAGCAGACAGGGAGTTCTAGAGCACAGGGGGACACGATGGCTGGATCGGACACAGATGGTGGTGAGATGTCATCCAGAGGTTCGTGCAAGACTGAAGAGTAGTGGTACAGGCCGGGTCAGTAACATGCGGGCGGAGCAATACAGGAGGAGCAATCAGTCGGGTGGTCGGGTGCAGGCAGGTTCGGCAACAGGCGGGCAACTGAAGTACAAAGGGGGTCAGACAGGAGAATGGTCATAGGCAAGCTGGGGGTCGGTGCAGGCAGAGTTCAAGCAGATACAGGGTCAAGCTGGGTCACAGGTAAGCAGGAAATCTCAGAACAGATTGCTACGGAACACTGGGATGCTGTAGAAGGGACAGCACTGGTTGCATGGTGCTGTCCGCTTAAATGGGCCATTTGGGCGCCAATGCAGGCACACACGCACACACTATGTGTTCAGGCTTCCAGACCCAAATTCCAGGGGCAACAGTTGTTTCCTGACAGCGCGGCTTTCCCTCGGCTGTTCATAACAGTAAACATCACAGTGACAGTGACATCACTTCCAGCTTACACAGGAACCATTGGCGCCAATTTTTAAAAATCTAAAGCATTCAAAAACACAGATCTTGGTGTTGGGAATACTTTTAAGTGCAGAGGAGGGATTTGGGGTCTTATAGACCCCAGATCTCTCCATAAGGAGTACCTGTCATGTCCCTATTGCTGTCACAAGGATGTTTACATCCTTGTGACAGCAATTACATTCCATATTTGCACGCAAAGGTGAATGCGCGTGTTGGTCCCACACGTACGCAAACAGCGATCGTCTCACACATGTGAGGTATCATCACGACCGTCAGATCATGGGCATTAATTGTAGCACCAGACCTGCTCTGTAAACCTTAAATGGTAACCTGTAAAGCTTTGCCTATGGATTGTAAAATTTGCGCTGTTTGCCGCCTTTTAATTTTAAAGCGGCTGGGGTGGGACAAATTTAGATGGGGGGGGGGGGGGCATTTTTAGTCTTGCATAGGGCAGCACAAAACCAAAATAAACCACTGCATTCAGCGCTAACCTAGCTTGAGCAACTGTTGATTCAGGTCCTCTGCTTTTAAACAGTATAGTCTTAGGTGAGGTTTCATTCTCACTGACACCACCAGTATACCTTTCTGTAAACCTTAGCAAGCACACAAGAATTAGACTCACAACTCTGTAAAAGATTAAAGTCATACTAAGTCTCATTTTTTTTTTTTGTTTAAAAATAACAAACATGTTTTACTTACCTGCTCTGTGTAATGGTTTTGCACAGAGTAGCCCAGATCCTCCTCTTCTCAGGTCCCTCACCGCTGCTCCTGGCTCCTCCTTCCTGCCAAGTGTCCCCACAGCAAGCAGCTTGCTATGGGGACACCTGAGCCGAGCCGCTGCTCTGTGTGTACATTCAGACATGGAGCTGGGTTTGGCCCGGCCCCCTCTCTCCTCATTGGCTGAACTGAAATTTGAATTTGATGGCGCCCACTGTGTGTCTCAATCAGGAGGGAGAGTCCCGGACAGCCGAGTCTCTCATGCAACATCGCTGGATTGGGATAGGGCTCAGGTAAGTATTAGGGCGGCTGTAGTGATATTATGTAATAGACACACGAAAAGCTGTAGCTATCGGCCATCTTGTTCAGAAATCAGACGTCAGGCATGACAGTTTGGCCTAATAGATACACAAAGAAGTAACCTTACTCCCTCCTTTCGCCCTTCAGTCACTGAGCTCATACTCACACTTCAAAAGAACCATTATCTCAGCTCAGATACATCAGAAACCACCACTGGGGCTGTGCAGGGCTGTAAACAGCTTATTGAGTCACGCTGGATTTCTGTTTTTGCTGTCCAGACCATCGTAAAACTATAACCAGATACATTAAGAATACAGAGCATGCCATCAAAGGATGCTCAGGGTTAATGAGGGTCGTAAAGGCCATTCAGAGCAGAAGTGACCTTTCAGAGACCTCTACCCAATTCAAAACTTAAGAATTCCACACATGATTCATAAATTCAGACAGGAATGTGACACCTTAATAAAAAGTATATATTTGAATGCGGAATTTCATACTGAATGACTGGAGTCCAGGCATGCCCATGTTCAGACATATCAAAAGGAAGATAACTGTCAACTGCCTCCTAGGTGACAGTTTATGTCACACACCTGGTGGTGGAGTCTGTCTTATGCAGGAAGCAGCCACTCTTGTGGTCCTGGTTCGAGGGTCCCTGGTACAGCAGACAGGAAGCACAGGAGCTCAGGGGAGCTCGTGCAGGTAGCGGGTGGTCGTGCAGGCCGGGTCGGCAACAGGCAGGCAATGCGGTAAAAAGGGTTCAGGCAGAAGGGTTGTCAGGTGCAGGCAGGGTAGTTAACGGGCTAGCAGCAGAAGTACACAGGGATCAGACAGAAGAGTTGTCGTGGGCAAGCTGGGGGTCGGTGCAGGCAGAAATCAACAAGGTCAAGGTCAAGCCGGGTCACAGGAACAGATAAACAGGAAATCAGGTCGCTCAGGAACACTCACACGCTGTAGAATGGACAGCACTGGCTGCTGGGTGCTGTGAGCTTAAATGGGGCAGTTTGGCGCCGTTTCCGGGACGGGCGCGCGCGTACGCGCACAGGCACGCACACAAGCACTAAAAACGCAAAAACACAGTCTTTTTCCTAACATTGCCCCCCCCCCAAAGGGCAGACTCCGGATGCCCAGACGGGCACTTCTTCCTTGGCGGTTCCTTTTAAAAGCTTTAGTCAGTTCCTCCGTGTTAATATTTGTTTCTGGCTCCCAGGAGTTTTCCTCGGGGCCGTACCCCTTCCACTTAACAAGATACTGGGTGGAAACGCCTCTTTTCCGGCAGTCCATGATGGCCTCCACCTCGAACTCCTCCTCTCCATTTACCAACACTGGTTCAGGTGGGTCCGTACTTCATCCCGGAAAGGGATCTGGAGCCACTGGTTTCAGCAAAGAAGTGTAGAAGACCGGATGGATGCGTAGTGAAGAGGGAAGGTTGAGGTCAAATGCCACCCTGTTGATTTTCCTCTTTACAGCAAAAGGCCCAATGAACCTCGGCCCCAACTTCTTAGACAAGCAGGCTGGTCTCAGATTCCAGGTGGAAAGCCAGACTTGGTGGCCAGGCTGCAAATCCAGCTCCCCCTGCCTTCTCTTGTCAAAGGCCTCCTTATTCAATTCCTGAGTCCTGGATAGGGTGTCCTGTAGGAGCCTGTTATTGGTCTCAAAGAAGTCCGTTGCCCTTTGGGCTGCTGCTACCGTATTCTCCATGGACAGAGCAGGAAGAAACGTGGGGTGGAACCCATAGTTGGCCCAAAATGGAGACTGTTTGGTGGCCAAGTGGATAGTGTTGTTATACGCAAACTCGGCCAACGGCAACAGTGAAACCCAGTCGTCTTGCGAGAAGGAGGAAAAGCATTGGATGTACTGCTCCAGCATTTGGTTCGTTCTCTCCGTTTGCCCATGGTCTGGGGGTGGTATGCGGAGGAGTACGACAGCTTGATTTCTAGGGATGAGCACAGGGCTCTCCGGAACCTGGAGGTGAATTGGACTCCTCGGTCCGAAACCATGTTGATGGGGACTCAATGGAGTCGGACTATTTCCTTAATAAAAGTCTCTGCTGTTTTAGCAGCTGTAGGTGTGCCCCTCATGGACAGGAAATGCGCCATTTTTGTCATGCGGTCGATGACCACAAATACAGTAGAGTACCCCTGGGAGGGAGGTAACTCCACAATAAAATCCATGGCAATTTGGGACCATGGGCATCCGGGTACCGGAAGTGGATTCAGAAGACCCCAGGCTTTGGCCTCATCGGTCTTGTTGCGGGCACAGACAGAGCGGGTACAGACATAGCTCTTGCAGTCTTTGTCAGATTTCGGCCACCAGAAGGTGCAGGAGAGCAATTCCGCTGTCTTGCGTGCCCCAAAATGGCCAGCCAGCTTGTGATCATGGCACAGTCCTAAAATGGCCACTCGTTGACCCGCAGGTACAAAGATCCTGTTGCCAAACCACCATAGGCCATTCTTCGCCTGCAACCTGGAATCAGAAGGGCCAGAAGAGCTTGCTAGGGAGTCTTCCTGGGTGAGCAGAAAGTTTCATGATGGAATGATTGTGTCAGGTGGTGTGGCACCTCTGGGTTCACTGAACATCCGGGAAAGAGCGTCCGGTTTGACATTTTTTGACCCCGGCCTGTAGGTTAGATGGAATTGAAATCTGGAGAAGAATAGGGCTCAGCGGGCTTGTCATGGTTTCAATCTTTTTGCCGTTCTCAGGTACTCCAGATTTTTATGCTCGGTGTATATGAGGATGGCGTGTGTGGCCCCCTCAAGTAGGTACCGCCATTATTCCAGAGCTGACTTAATGGCCAGGAGTTCCCTGTCTCCCATGTCATAGTTTCTTTCTGGAGCAGACAACTTGCGGGAGAAGAAAGCCACTAGATGAAGCAAGGCTTTGGAGCCTTGCCTTTGTTAAAGGATAGCCCCCACTGCAATCTCAGATGCGTCCACTTCTAGGACATAAGGCAGGGCTGGATTAGGATGTTTCAGGATAGGGGCTGAAGTGAACAACTCTTTTAAAGTCTTAAACGCTGCCTGGGCTTCAGTGGACCAGTGAAATCGGGTGTTTTTGTTTTGTAAGTAGAGTGATCGGGGCGATAATGGCAGAGAACCCCTTAATGAAACGTCTATAAAAATTTGCAAAGCCCACAAAACATTGGACCCCTTTTTTATCAGATGGTGCAGAACAGTCCAAGATGGTAGAGACCTTTTGTGGATCCATGTTGATGCCTGTTAAGGAGATAACTAGTCCGAGGAAGTGAATGCTGGACTGTTCAAAGGAGCATTTCTCTGCTTTGGCATACAGCCCGTGTTGTCGAAGGCGAGCCAGAACTGAAGAGACATGTTTACGATGCTCCTCAAGGGAGGAGGATAAAATCAAAATGTTGTCTAAGTAAATGATGACAAACAAGTCCAAATAATCCCGGAATACATCATTTGCAAAGTGCTGGAAGGTGGCGGGAGCATTGCACAGCCCAAAGGGCATGACTCATACTGCCCAAATCGAGTGCGAAAATCGTTTTTCCACTCGTCGCCTTCCCGGATACGGACCAAGTTATATGCTCCATGGAGATCCAGTTTAGTAAAGACGACAGCGGAGCCCAGTCTCTAGAACAGTTCCGGAACCAAGGGTAGGGGGTAGCAGTTCTTTTTTTTTTTTTTTAAACTTTTTATTGCTTTTAACAGTGAAAAAACACACATACGGCTAGTCAGCTCGCGCAGGAGAGACCGCCCGTAATACAACTCCCTAAAAAAGGAGAAAATAACAAAAAGAAAAAGAAAAAAGAAAAAAATACAATAACACTGATACATGAATTTGGTCTGGATTTACAAACTGGTGCACTCTGAAATACAGTGGATAAGAAAATCACTAGCATATAACCATCAATGTTAGGGTACATAGACCTATATGATCCAGGGAGAAGTCCCCCCAGACTCACACCCAACTCCAATCCCAACAACATGCAGCACTCTATTTATGCTGTGTCATCTCTCTCCAGCCATTTGGACCAGATTTTGTCAAACTTACGCGGACATCCTCTGCTGCTATAAGTGGCCTTATAAAGAGGCAGCTGCGAGTTAATCAGCCGCCTCCAATAAGCCTCTGTTGGCGCCGAAGGCTTCCTCCAGTGAAGCACTATCGTCTTCCTAGCGTAATAAAGCAGGAGACCTATGAGAGTCCTACCCGCATTTGTGTTTATCAGACCCTCCACCAGCCCCAGCAGACATATCTGGGGTTCTGGGGAGAGTGCAATCCCCGAGACCCCACTAACTATGGCAACCACCCTGCTCCAGAAAGGCTGCAATACCGGGCACGTCCAAAAGATATGAAAGAAATCTCCCTCATCCCTCTGACAACGCCAGCACTGTGATGAGATCTCTGAATTTAGGCGATGCATCCTAGAAGGGGTGAAATACGCCCTATGAAGGATTTTAAATTGAATCAGCCAGTCCCTGAGAGCCACCAACTGTTTGAATGGCGCATCCCACATGTCGGACCAGTCATCATCATCCATCTCTGGAATGTCTGTAGACCATTTTTGTCTGAGTGCGGCCAGGTCAGGCAGTGCAATCATTGTCAGGTGAGAGTATAACTCAGAGGTGGGTTTATTAAGCGCATCCGACCGGAGTAAAGCCTCCAATTCCGAACACTGCAGAATTATAGACTGACAGGGGAATTGACTATGAAAGTCATGAGCAAGCTGCATATGTCTAAAAAAATAATGAGGAGGAATACCAAATTTAGCTCTAAGAGAATAAAAGGGAAGAATGCCTCCATTTTCTGTTATGTCAGATATGGATTTTATCTTAAATTTAGCCCAGGCCTGTGGCTCCGGAAGTGAATAAAAATGAGACAAGAGAGGATTATTCCAGAGAGGAGTATGGGGAGAGACTACATTTGAGCTCCTGGACTCCAGCCTCAACCCATGATTCCAGGCCCTGAGTGTGGTCAGCATTGACGGAGTGAGAGGGTACGGAGCACCCAAACCCCGGTGCAATAGTAATTTCAGTGCCTCTAGCGATCCCAAAATGGCTGCCTCAAGCATCGTACAGGAGTTTGAGACATCAGGTTGCAACCACCAATGGGCAGTCACCAGCTGTGCAGCTATATAATACTTTTGGCTGTCCGACAGAGCCAGTCCCCCGTGCAGCATAGGGCGCATTAAAGTGGCTAATTTATACCTAGGGGCTTGATTTCCCCAGAGAAAGGAGGAAATTACACTATTTAGTTGCGTAAAAAAGGTCTTTGGAATCCATCTAGGAGAGTGACGAAACAGATAGTTAAACCAGGGGAGCAGTTTCATTTTCAATATGTTTATCCTACCCAGTAAAGACAATGGCAGCTTGCTCCACACCCTCAACCGTTCTTTCATCTCTTGCAAGACCGGCGCAAGATTAAGCGCGATATAGTCAGTCGCCTTCCTTAAGATAATTACTCCTAGATATCGAAACGTCTCTACCCATTGTAATGGGAGATCTGGTGTAGCCTGGGAAATAGCCTCTTGATCTATTGGGAATAGAACTGACTTGTGCCAATTTACCTTCAGGCCAGTAACCTTGGAAAAAGTGTTCAGCACCTGAAGTGCGCCCTGTAAGGACGGACCTGCATCCTGTAAGAACAGTAAGAGGTCATCAGCGTACAGGGCCACCCACTCCTCCACCCAGCCCACCCTCAGCTCACGGATATCAGGAGACACACGCAAAGCCTCCGCTATGGGCTCCATGGCCAGGGCAAAGAGGGTCGGGGAAAGAGGGCAGCCCTGCCTAGTGCCACGTGACAGCCTCAGAGGAGCCGAAAGAGCTCCCCCAAGTCTGATCGAGGCCGTAGGTTGTGTGTATATGACCTTAACCCATTGGATAAACCTCAACGGGAGTCCCATTCTGCGTAAAACCTCCCACAGAAAAGGCCACTCAACCGTGTCGAAAGCCTTCTCAATATCGAGTGAGGCCACGACCCTGGTGCCTGTATTCAGATGCTGTGCATGGATGTTTGTGAAGAGCCTGCGAATGTTGATATTTGTGGATCTATGGGGAATGAAACCCGTTTGATCTGTGTCTATAAGCAAATTTATTACCTGGCTTAGCCTTGAGTTCAGTAACTTGATCAGAATTTTCATGTCACGGTTTAATAGCGCTATGGGTCGATATGAAGTGCACTGCGCAGGGTCCTTAGAGGGCTTGTGGATCAGGGTAATGTGCGCATTCTGCATGGAGGGGGGCAGTAAATCGTCTGCCAAACACCGCGTGTACAACGTCGTCAATTTGGCCTCTAAAAGGGGACAGTGGGCCTTATAAAATTCAATAGGGATACCGTCCGGACTCGGGGATTTTCCAGAAGGGAAGGACATAATAATACCACTCACCTCCTCTACAGTAAAGGGACGTACCAAAAACTCTCTCTCTCTGTCTGACAGCCAACCCAAGGCAAGTGGGTCTAGGAGAGTGTGAAGCTGGGAAGGTTCAAAGTCAGGAGGTATAGTGGTCGTGTACAGTCGGGTGTAAAAAAGATAAAATTCATTAAGTATTTCTTCCTGATCAGTCACCCTTGTACCATCCAGAGACAAAGTTCAGGTATCAGAGTAGATGGCCTGTCGTTTTGAGCAAGCATAGCAAGGAACTTACCATTTCTATCGCCCTGCTCAAAAAAAACCTGTCTGCTATCCTGTACTTCCAGCCTAGTGATCTCAGACATGTGCATATTCAAATCTCTCTTGGCAGCCTGAAGACTATTGTAATTATCAGGAGTGGGCGAAGTAGCATATAAGACAGTCTTCTCCTCGATGTCCCTCTGTAGTGCGGTAGACTCACTACGCTGCTCTGCCCTAACCGCTGCAGCAAGTGACATGTAGTGTCCTCTCATAAAGGCCTTGAATGCATCCCATTCAATATCAGGTGTGGCAGTTCCCGCATTAGATTGCCAGTAGCCTTCCATCACCCCTGGTGTTTCTTCTAAAGCTTTGGGATGGGATATCCATTTCACACCTAATCTCCACATGGATGTGTCATATCTTTCCCCAGATTTCAGTGAAACTAGCAGTGGACTGTGGTCAGATAGGCCACTAGGAAGGTAAGAAGCTGTGATAACATCTCGTAGCATAGCAGAATTAGCGAAAGCCAGGTCTATTCGAAGGGGGTAGCAGTTCTTAACGGTAATTCGGTTGAGCTCCCTGTAGTCTATGCAAGGTCGCAGAGACCAATCCTTATTTTCTACAAAGAAGATGCCAGCCCCCACAGGGGATGTGTAAGGTCTGATGAAGCTTTTATCCAAATTGTCATCCAGGTAGGCCTTGAGGGCCGCTAATTCTGGTTTGGACAAGGGATAGATCCTCCCAAAGGGTACTTCAGCTCCCGGTAGCAGCTCAATGGGGCAGTCTTACGGCCTGTGAGGTGGTAGTTGCTCCACCCCTTTTTTCCAATCAATATTGGGGTCATGTGCCCAGAGCCAGGGCAGGCCCAAAATGATGGGGAACGAGGGGAAGGCTATGGCTTCCAGCCGAAGCAACTCCTGATGGCTGTCAGCTGTGGTGGCAAGGAGAGGAGCAGTTTCGTGGGTGATGGTGCTGGATTTGAATGGGGGATCCATCCACCAGCCGGGTGGTCGTGTGGTGAGTCTTGGGTTGAAGTGATATGTGATGCGCAGCTGCGTAGTTTTCATCCATGAAGCAACTGCATGCTCCTGAATCAACAATTGCTGGGACCTGGGTAGTCCCTCTGGGAAGCTGTAAGGAAAGGGAGATGAGAAAGTGAGAGATCTGACTGGACATGTTAGACATTCCTGCCGAGGAAACTGGCGGGCATTTACCACGCTTGGCCGGGCAGAATCTTACTACGTGCCCTGGTTCCCCACGATACAGGCACAGATTCAGGGAAAACCTCTGTTGCCTCTCTTCAGGGGTCAGAGAAGGGAGCAGTAGCCCTATTTGCATGGGCTTGGGTTGGTCCACGGGAGAGGAGGAGGAGGTCATTGGCGAGAAAGGAGCCGGGCTTGGGTATCTTGGGACACGGGGCAGCATCCAGGTGGGACGCAAGGGTCCCGAGGCTCTTTTGGCATGGCGTTCCCAGAGTCGCCGGTCGATTTGGATCCCCAGGTTGATGAGGGCTTCCAGGGTGTTGGGCATCCCTACGAGGGCCAGCTCGTCCTTGAGGGACCCAGACAGGCCCAGGCGGAACTGATAACAGAGTGCAGCATCGTTCCAGGCCATGTCTGCACTCCACCTCCAGAACTCCGCCACATAGTCCTCCACGACCGACGGCCCTGCTGGAGGGCATGCAATGTAGCTTCAGCTGTAGCGGCCTGGTGAGGATCCTCATAGAGCTGAGCCATTGCTTGGAAGAAAGCAGCTAAGGTGGCGACCTCCTGGGCTCTCTGCTCCCAAAGTCTGTGGGCCCAAGACTGGGGCTCATCCTGCAGGAGGGGGATAACAAGTCCCACCTTCGTAGCCTCAAGTGAGAAAGTACGGGGCTGGAGACCGAAGTACAGCTCATATGCATTCCTGAACACTCTGAACTTGCGCCGGTCACCTGCAAACTTGTCTGGTAAGGGGACTTTAGGCTCCGATGGCAAGGCCACAATGGTGCGACCTGCGGTTTGACCAGTTCCGGAGGCTGCAGGCGTAGCAAGCTCCTGAACCCGTTCTTCCAACCGGGTATAGCCTTCTTGCAGGCTCTGGACCGCCCGTGTGAGGCCGGCCAGATGGACACAAAGTTCATCCACAGCAGAGGGTGCTCCCTGCACAGACTCAGACATGGCTGTCCGTTACTGTCACGCACCTGGTGGTGGAGTCTGTCTTATGCAGGAAGCAACCACTCTTGTGGCCCTGGTTCGAGGGTCCCTGGTAGAGCAGACAGGGAGCACAGGAGCTCTGGGGGGCACGAGGGCTGGACAGGATCCCTGGTGGTGGTACGGATGGTCCAGTGAAGCTTGTGCAGGCAAGCTGGGGGTCGCTGCAGGCAGAAATCAACAAGGTCAAGGTCAAGCCGGGTCACAGGAATAGATAAACAGGAAATCAGGTCGCTCAGGAACACTCACACGCTGTAGAATGGACAGCACTGGCTGCTGGGCGCTGTGAGCTTAAATGGGGCCGCTTGGCGCCGTCTCTGGCACTCGTGCGTGCATGGGAGCGCGCGCATGCGTGGACGGACGCGCACAGGTGCGCGCACAATCGCCAAAACCACAAAAACACAGTCTTTTTCCTAACAGTTTATTTGAGCTGCCATGTGTCTGGTATCTCTGGACACAAAATTACATGCTGAACCACAATTTCTCTGTTTCAGGAAAGCAGCCTGTACATATTCGGAGATATGAATAATGGTATAAAAGCTGTGTGCAAGGGAGGGTCATTATACGAACCTCCACCCCAGACAGCCCACGGACCCTCCTATCCATTACTAGTGGTGAGGGGCATATGGCCCCACCACTTTTATCCCAGAAAAAAAGGAAATGCTAAGACAGTTGTCAGTTCTTCAGTTACTATCAAACCAGGAACATCTGCAAACTGAGAATCATTTTGACCCATCGACCAAATTCTGTTCAGCCCAAGGACATTGATCGCAAGTATATTTCTTCCTTAAATTCTACCTTATCTCTTTCTTGCCATATAAACCGCCATCACCCAACGGCGGCCGCGATAACTAGTATTGTGAGCAAGCGCCACCGGATGCACACGCACGCTCACTGTGTTCCGGGGGGGGCCAGGGAGCGGGTAGGGCAGACTCGATCTCTGCTGGCTACCCGCGATGCCCCCCCCCGCAGTGAGAGAATGGAGGTCCGTGTATGTAAACACAGATCTCCTATATATGGAAGCCGTGATCACTCCCCTACCCCAGCCAGCCCAGCCCCCATACAGTTAGAACACACTGAGGGAACACAGTTAACACGTAGAGCGTCCCTTCCAGGTTGACCACTCACTGCCAATGGCATTTACACAGTAATCAGTGCATTTTTATAGCACTGATCGCTGTATACATGCCAATGGTCCCAAAAAAGTGTCAAAATGGTCTGCAATATCGCAGTACCGCTAAAAATCGCAGATCACCGCCATTACTAGCAAAAAATAAAAAAAACAGAAATTAATTCTCATCATTCGTAAATGCAGCAACTTTTGTGTAAACCAATCAATAAACATTAATATTTTTTTTTGGATTTGTATTTTAGCAAAAAGTAAGAAAAATATTTTTTTTTTTTGCAAAATTGTTGCTATTTTTTTGTTTATAGCGGCGATCAGAAATGACGCAGAGGTTATCAAATACCACCAAAAGAAAGCTCTATTTGTGGGAAAAAGAGGACACAAATTTTGTTTGGGTACAACGCCACACAACCGCGCAATCATCAGTTAAAGCGACGCAGTGCCGAATCGCAAAAAGTGCTCTGGTCCTAAAGGGTGAAATTCTTCCGGGGCTGAAGTGGTTAAAATAAATCATCTGAATATACCTGTCTGTGGTGACAGTGTGTGTTACAGGCGATTATTCTAAAATCATAATTGGTATTGGTGGAGTCCTAACACTCCGGATCAAAGGTCAGTGGTGGCAGTGAAAGGGTTAATTGCTTAAATTAGCCTGGTAACAATCGCTCTCAGGCTGCTGGCACCTAGATTGTGGTCCCCGCAAGCTGGAAAATCTTTGTGCTGGATGCAGTTGAGAATGGCATTGTTGCTGGTCCTCTGTCACGGGAGGGCAGGGATCTGATACCCATGTTTGTCACAGGGGCTGCTGCACACGGAAGGTTTTTTATCCTAATGCATAAAGATAAAAAACCTTCTGCTTTTAGAAACACTTTAATAGACAGTATTGGCTGGTTAAAATCACATAAATATAATAGAGTATATTGGTATGTTAGGGTTAACCAGTATCTACACAATTAGGGCAGTATAGTTACTCCCCTACAGGTTTCCATATTTAAGCTCCAGACTTCAACATTTACTGTGACCCTAAAGGGCATAAATGGTAGCTCTCCATTTGAGATAAATATAAGTGACTAAAACAAGGGAAACAACATAGATCAAATGATGCCACTTGAGAGTTCTCAAACAAAGGGGCTAGGTTTAGGCCAGATAAAGATTCACAGGTACACTAGAGTTTCCACCTCATCCCTTTAAACCCGAGCACATCTGAATTACACAGGTTCTGAGGCTAATTTCCTGCAGATGAGGCACCAAGTGTGTTAATTAGCCACAGAACCTGGGTAATTCATATGTGTTCGGTTTTAAAGGGATGAGGTGGAAACCCTAAGGTACACATAGTTTTGCCCTCAGGATAAGGTGGCCTAAGTAAAACTTTGTTTTGAATCTTCTGCAGGCTGCTTTGGGGCCCGTTAATATGTTGGCACACATGGAAATAGGGGTGTATCCATGCACTGAGTGTTGCAGCATTGTAACTAAGAAAGTGATCTTAGCGAAGTAGGGAACTCCTTGGGTGTGAGTGAATGCTTAGAAAGAGGACAGGCCCAGTTGTAGCAGTCACGTACTAGGGTATGCATGGCGACAGCAACAAGATGTAAAGGTATGCATAGTTACAGTACTCTGGAAACAGATCAAATAACTGGGATGCATTCGGCCTGATTTAGGACAATATGGACAGTTCACACAGCAGCAGGTGCGATATCCAACTCAGTAAGTGATTTGCAGATGGGTGCAGCTTAACAGGTCACGTACCTATGTGGGGATAAAGGTACACACGGTTGTATAATTGCCCGGGGTTTCGTCGGACGTCTTCTAAGTTTTGTTTCAAAATGA
>BLSH010501599.1:36320-46692 GCA_018402905.1 Glandirana rugosa
GTTACCACACCCCCAACACATTACATTTCCCCAGATTACACAGCCCCCTGCACATAATGACCCCTTTACATTACACAACCCCCACACCATTGGACCCCCTGCAATGATACAGACACCCCACCCCCACAGCTCTGGACCCCCTGCATCCCCTCGATTATACACACAGCACCCACCCCTTACACCTCTGCTCCTTTTTTACCTTGCTCGTGCAGAGGGGAGATACAGCAGCGTTGAACAGAGAGCGGAAACTGCTGGATTTAACTTTTCATATTAACAAGCTAATGATTGGTTGCTAGGAGCGCCTAGCAACCAATCACCTGCTGGTTAACATAGAAAGTTAACTCCAGCAGGCCCTGTCCTGTGCTCATCGCTGCCCGCTCCTCTCTCTGTCTCTCTCTCACCCGCTGTACAGGAGGAGAGAGAGGGTTTACTATCTCCCGCTCAGCCACTCTGTCAGTCAGGCGGCCGGCTCTGGTTGTCGCCCGGCGGGGTAGCTACCCTCGGGCACCTAATCACTTGTCACGGCTCACCTCTCTCTCCGTGCTCCTGTCAAAGTGCCGCTGCCTGATCCGCCCTGTCACTGTCACCGCTAACTTCACTGGAGGGGGGGCACGGACCTAACACCCCCCAGTGTGTGGCACTGGCACCTGGGGGGGGACCGTGCCCCCAGCCTGGTACGCCACTGGCCGCACGCTCTGCTTGCCTCTGAGACCCCTGGGAGTTGTAGTTGCACTGCTCAGTTCACCCACTGCCACCAGGAACTTGAGCGCAGTCCGGACTACAACTCCCAAAATGCAGCCAGCAAGTCGGCCGACTTCTACTATCTACAGAAAAAAAAATAGCAGACAGGCAGCGCAGCCGTTCTGAATATAAAGTAGGCGGCCTGGGGGGAAATTTCCACCCTGCCCCCCGGCCCAGCCCGCCCCTGTATATATATATAGGTATACTGCATTAATTTGTTTCTTTTACTAAAAAAAAAAAAAAAAGAGAGAAAAGAAATGTATGTATATATATGTATATATACATATAAATGTATTTATTTTGGTAAAAAAAAAAAAAAAACTTTTATTTTCTGTTTGTTATGAAGGCATATCATTTTTGTCCTCTCTTTTTAATGTCAAAAGACCTTCTCTTTCTAGTGCTATTTTCCTTTCTGGCTATCCTCATTTCAGCTGGCCGTCCTATCTGTCCTAAAGCCATGAGTCAGTCACCGCTTATGCAAAAAGACCCTCAAATCCAAAGGTACGGGACCACCGTGTTGGTAAGTTTGCAGGAAAAGAGTGCCACTTTATGCGGATTGCTTGCGGAGTGTTTTCAGCCCTGCATGAAAAAATCAAGAGCCAGGGAAAGGCGGACGGTCTTCATAAGAGTGTAGCTGCAGATGCCGCACCCACTTAAGGGAAAAGGTTCCAAAGAAGACGTCTTATCGCCTCTACCCCAGAGCAACGCCAATGCCCCAGCAAGAATCCTGCAGGGCCTGTGGCACAGCGCCTGTAGCCAATCGGCTGGTGAGTAAAGACTGCCTGGAAGAGTTCGCAGTTAACAGGTAACACCAAATATCTTTATTAATTATGATGCAAGATGTTATTTTGGCCCTGGCATGTGGCGCTCAGCCACTCACACCTCTGCCTCTGTGCAGTAGCCATCTGAAGTCAAGCCTCTCACAGTGCGAAGACCCAGTGCTCAGGCCGCTAAATTGCGCTAAAAAGCCTGGGTGCCCCTTCTGTGGGTCTTGATGGGGCCCTGCAGTGTTTCCTCTTTAGGAACGAAATCTGCCATTATGTAAGTGTCGGTGGGCTGAGGCTTGGGCTACCCTGGTGAGTAGGAAGCCTGCAGATAATAGCTCCTCATCATCAGAGGAAGACCTGGAGCTGCTTGGTTTCAGTTTTTTTTGCCTTTGTGGAACAGTGGATCCAGGTGGTCATGCAGGCCATTACATGCGTATAAAGACAGTCATATTTACGCTTTCTTCAAAACGGCAATTCCTTCTCAGTTTATGGAAGAAATTTAATCAGATGGATGGCAAAGTCCAGAGAAAGTTTCTCCTTTGATTGTCTATACAGGTTTTATCCTTGTCAGAGACAATAGCATCGCTGAAATCCATGCCCACAGTAAATGCGACTGTAGCCTAGTAACGAGGTGACCAACAGGGGTCTGCCATCCGGCAGTTGCCCTTACCTGGGTGACTAGTGCTTTTTGGGTCCAGGAGACAGAGACAGCCGTTGGAGAGGAAATCCATAACGCTTATATCATTCGAACCCTAGCCAAGATGAATGTGCCTGTGAACTTTATTGCAGAAGCAGCAATAATCTCAACCAGGTGCCTGGCCATAGCGATGCTATACTCAGTCACGTCTAGGGGGGCCCTATGCTTGAGACCCTGGGCGGTGTCTTGCTTCCTAAAAACAAGATTGGTGAGGCACTTTATGGCAGAAGATCTCTGTTTAGTAGGAAACTGGAGACAGCCATATCATAAGTGACAGGAGGTAAGTCCGATCTGCTCCCATAAGACTGGAAGTAAAAGGAAAAGAAAATGTTTCTCCCAGCAGGTTCCGCTTCTCTAGGTCCAGGGAGCCTAGGGCCAGCTGTTAGGTCATGGTCCCAGGTAGAGGATGTAAGGGAACGCAGGCAACCTTTCACAAGGCCCATAAGTGAAAATATTTGGGTATACCACAAGTACCCACTAAGCCCTTTTGACGAGTGCCAGCCCAGACTCTTGAGGTAGGAGCCAGAGGGCGCGCTTTATGGGTTTCTGGACAGCATGTTGTACAGATCCTTGGAGGAAGGAATTAGGCACTCATGCTTACTTCAGGGATTCCTCACTGCTTCTCCTCCTTTCTCTGCCAACTCTACCGCAAAACGGGTGGGCTGCTACAATACTTACAGACACTTTAGACTCAGGGAGTCATTGTCCCTGTCCTATTCACAGGAAAGATTGCAAGTTTTCTACCCAACCCTGTTTGTAGTTCGCAGGGAACGGAGGCTAGTGTCCAGTTGTAGATCGAAAGAGCTTAAACCTTGTTGGCCCTCTTAGAGATCTTTAAGATGGAGTCCATTAAAACAGTACAAGCAGTCGGCTGGATGCTACTGCTGGATTGTCAGGATGCCTATCCTCACATCCCAAATTTCCTTTTCTTTCCAAAACAAGTAAGTTTGGTGATAGATTAGACGCATCTTCACTTTAACAGCACTGTTGATAAGGAAAGCATTTGTTGAAAGCTGTGGGTCTTAAACCCGTGACCGGTTGGTTAAAAGTCTAAGCGCTTTGGACTCTTCACCAATTCAGAAAAATGACAACCTGTTGGGCTTGAACCTATCATCCGTCCATAAAGAGTCTAGGTGCTTTAAGCTACCTTGTGGCCTATAGATAATAAATATCTCTGAGAATGTTGGCAAGGGTCTCAGTGCCATGTCAGCTCCACTCAGAGAACGGTCTCCTTGTTGGATTAAAAAAAAAAAGAGAACAGGGTCTCTTGCTTTGTCACTATCTGGACATCATTCTTCTTCTATCCAGGGGACTGGAACAATTGCTGTGGCACCAAGAGGTCCTCATGCATACCTTGCAGAGATATGGCTGGGTTATCAACTTCAAAAAAAAATAGGGGAAAGAGAAGCTGACTTCCCAACAGTTAGTGTAGTTGGGGGTGCTCTGCTAGTTCCTCAGTTTTGCTTACATCAGAGAAAGCAGTGACAGTCAGGAAGAGAATTCTGAGGACAGCTACCTTCACTTGTTTGATGGCTTCTCAGTGCCTCAGTTTTCTGGGCTCAATGTCTTCATGCATACCGATGACTCCATGGGCGCCTGCGCATGTTTCAACTAGGATTCTTAGCGCAAGGGAGGAAACAGGATCGAGTACAGTTGGGAACAGTGTTACTCAGTATGAGTAGCGGTCCACGGTGATGGAAAGACCCTGAGGAAGTCACGGCTCTTTTGAACCATTACACTGGATCACTGTTATGAATCATGTTGGCAAGACCGCCTGGGAGGTACACTGTGAGGGACTGTCAGTCAAGGCAAATGGACATTTCCAGCCAAGGAGGGTAGTCTCGAATGCACTGGAAGTTCAAACAGCCTTTTTAGCACTTTGGCCTTGCTACACAGAATCAAGGGAAGACCAGTCTCCTTACAGTTGAGCAACAGGGCAGCAGTTGCCTATATTCAGCTCCAGGGAGGAACTCTCCCTATCAGCAGTATGCTATTGAGAGAGGTGAAACCCATAACGTCTGCGACGGAAGATCACTAGCAAATTCAGGAAGCAGTTTACCTCCCAGCAGACTTTTGAACACAAAGGCAGACCGACTATCATGCAAGCTTCCCAGAGCACAATGAGTGGGTCTACGTCCCAGGTCTTCTCTGAGCTGGTCCATAGGTGGGGCCTACCACAGACAGACCTTTTTGCAAATGTTGGGTATGTCTGGCCTTGTTTCCGCACCCCAAGGTGCAGAGGGCATATGCTCGGGTCGCTCCTTGGGGCTGCAATTTAGATTATATATTTTCCCTCCAATATCTCTTGTAATGAGATTCCTCTAGAGTCTCTCAAGGGAGTACATGGTTGTCATAGCCAATCCTCGGATTTCCTTGGCCATTCACTTCAGAATACAGAAGACATTTCCCCTATGCACATATGCAGACCAGGACTGCAAGCAGGGTGCTAATGGGGGAGGCGGAGGGAACTCCTGTTGCTCCAGAGCAATCTCTACTTTGTTGAGTGCTAGAAGGCACTCTACTTACAACATCTATGCTTAAATCTGGAGCAAGTTTGCATTATCTCGGTAGGGTGAGACATTGATCCTACTGCCCCCAGCTGTTCTATACTTCCTCTAGGCCGGGTTGGACATGAGCCTTAGCCTATCCTCACTGAGCTGCCAAGTGTCAGCTATATTAGCAATAACAAATTTAAATGGGCCAAGAATCCTTCAGTCTGCACGACTTTTGAAGTCGTAAGGATTCAGTCATAAAGGGAAAGGAGTCTTTCCCATGGAATCGATTGGTGTTGCTGGATCTCGTGTCAGTTCAACCGTTTGCTCCAAAAGAGCAGTATTTGGTTTGGGCCATTACCTACAAGACACTATCTATTGCAAAAACGTTAAGCAGAAGTTTGTCTGAGATTCAAGCTCTTGGAGCTTCAAAAAAAAAAAATTTTTCTTTACAAAAAGAGTACAGGGCTGTCTTGTAGGTCATCTTGTATCAAAGGTAGCAATAGCCCTCTATTTAACAGACATCTGGGAATTGCCTAAATTTCCAGAACATCACACAGGAAAGTCACACGACCTGGACGTTTTCAAAAAGAAGCACCTGTCCACAATTGGTCTTTTCAGATCATCTCATAAGCCTTTTGTCATCCCAGCTGGGGATCATTAAGGAAAGAGGTTACTGCCTGGACTCTAGCAGGCTTGGTGGTGCATATAGGGCGAGGGGGCGTAAGCCTTCGTCAGCGGAGGTGCACTTTACCAAAGTGATTGCAGTCTCATAGGCAGCCCACTTGGGAGCATCTATAGTATCCATCTGTAGAAGTATCATGGTCATCCCAGCATACCTACTCAAACTTTACGGAGTAGACATAGGTGCCTTGTCATCAGAGGACTTTGTGGGAAGGACTATTCAGTCCACTGTCCCATCCTAATTAGAATATTGGTTTGACAAGTAGAACCCACCCTGTCAGCTAGTTATTTATCACTAGTATGCTGCCATGTTGGCGTCAGGAAAACGGAAAATTGTATCAAATACTTACCGTAATTTTCCTTTCCTGACACCAAACCATGGCAGCATACGGGCCCACCCTGTGCGTTCTGGTATGTGGCTTGTTACAAAGAATGGGGGGGCAGCTAACCATGCCTTTTTTATGCTATTCACTAGTCCTGAGGGAGTGGTCAAGAGGCGGAGCTCTATCACTAGTATGCTGCCATGGTTCGGCGTCAGGAAAATTACGGTAAGTATTTGATACAATTTTCTGTTTTCTAGGCAGTTGAGTTTATAAGCATTTTTTGGAAAGCAAAAAAATGCGCTCAGGACAGACGTTCAGAGGCATTTGAAACGCCAAATGTCTGTAACCGCTTGTAAACGCGTGTAACTCGTTTAGCCGCATTTCGTTTAGGGTACTTTCACACTGGGTGGTAGCGGTAAATCCCCCTAGTTTCAGCGGGGATTTACCGCTGTAATGCTTCATGCACACAGGACGTTAAAAAAACGTCAGTAGCTTATCAGTGATTTTTTCAGTTTTTACCAGCGTTATATTATTGCTGATTTTGTGTGTTTTTAAAGGGCCAGCATTTTTTTTTTCAATTGACCTAAAACGTCTAAAAATGTTGGGGATCAATGTTTAGCCACGTTTTTGTGCGTTTTTTAGCATTTTAACGTTTTTACAGCTGAATAACATTTCTCAGAACCCTCTGGTCTTGGTTTTTTTTTACAGTTCAAAAACGTCACTGCTAAAAACAGTTGATAACAGCCTATGTGTGCATGAACACATAGGATAACATGATGGGGATTATAATGACTGTAGAAAAAAAGTCTGCAGCTGAAAACAGTCAAAAAACGTCATGTGTGAATGAGGCTTTATAGCGGCGTTACGGCGCCGCTATGCAGGCGGGAGCGCAGCGCTTTTAAAATGGGGCTAAAAGTGATGGTGCGCTGCACTACTGAGGAGGTGTGCAGCCGCTTCGGAAGTGCTCCCCATTGTTTTCAATGGCCAGGGGCGTTGGAGGAGCGGTGTATCACCGCTCACCGCACTGCCACAATGATGCTGCTTGCGGGACTTTTTGTAACGTCCTGCAAGCGCACCGCCCCAGTGTGAAAGCACTCAGAGCTTTAACATTGGGTGGATTGGGGGGTATTTGTGAGGCGCGTTACAGGCACTATATTTAGCTAAACAGCGCCTGTAAAGCGCCTCAGTGTGAAAGTAGCCTTACAGGCAGTTTTAATGGAGATACATTTTTGAATATTAAAAAAAAAAAAAAAAAAAAACTCTTCTAAATGCAAACGCGGCTAGACGCGGCATGTAAATTTAAATGTACATTAACCACTTGCCAACCAGCCGCTGCAGTTGTACTGGGGCAGCTTGGTATGGCTGCGCAAATCGCCATCATTGTACGTCGGCCGTTTTAAGAGCTATAGGAGCTGATGCACGTGGCCGGCGGCAGCAATGTCCACCAGCTACCCATGATCACTCCACAGAGAGACAGAACACAGATCTGTCAATGTAAACTGACAGATCTCTGTTATGACAGGGGAGTAGAGAGAGATCTGCTGTTCCAAGTAATCTGGAACAGCTATCTCTACTCTGCCAGCCCAGCCTCCACACAGTTAGAAACACCTCCCTAGGGAACATTTAACCCCTTGATTGCCCCCTAGTGTTAACCCCTTCCCTGCCAATGACATTTATACAGTAATCAGTGGCTATTTTTAGCTCTGATCACTGTATAAATGTTGTTGGTCCCAAAAAAGTGTCAAAAGTGTCCAATCTGTTCGCCAGAATATCGCAGTCCCTCTAAAAATCGCAGATCGCCGCAATTACTAGTAAAAAAATAAATAAATAAAAATGCCATAAATCTATCCCTATTTTGTAGACGCGATAACTTTTGTGCAAACCAATCAATATAAGCTTATTGCAATTTACATACATATTGGCCTAAACTAAGGAAGAAATTTGTCTTTTTTTTTGGATATTTAGTATATCAAAAAGTAAAAAACAATTTTTTTTTTCAAAATTGTTGCTATTTTTTTGTTTATAGCGTAAAAAATAAAAACCGCAGAGGTGATCAAATTCCACCAAAAGAAAGCTCTATTTGCGGGGAAAAAAATACATCAATTTTGTTTGGGTACAACGTCGCACGGCCACGCAATTGTCAGTTAAAGCGACGCAGTGCTGTATTGCAAAAAGTGCTCTGGTCAGAAAGGGGGTAAATCCTTCCGGGGCTGAAGTGGTTAAGTCTTAATAGTCACACCTCTGAACTGGAGAGAAAAAGATAATAAATTGAGGGTAGTGTTATAGAAGGTGCCCAGAAATGGCGCCCAGGTGCCCAGAAATGGCATGTGCTTTAATAGGAAACATCACAATGTCATCCTTCTTTCCAATAATGTCATTGAAGGTCTGGTTACTACTGTTCTGATAACATGATGCATATCCCTAAAAGTTGTTGTACACCCTTAATATACAAGGTGAAGTGATTATCCTCAGGTGATACACAGAGATGAAACAAATAATTTTACATAAGTTGTATCTGTCTATCTGCAACCCTCTTTTCTCTATATCCAGGGCTGGTGCAAGGATTTTTGACACCCTAGACGAAACCTAATTTTACCGCCCCCCCTTTGGCTCTGCCCCTGACTCCACCCCCTTTGCCCTGTCAATTTATACGATGCAGGTGGCGGAGGTAGAGATTTTTGGCAGAGCCTCTCTACCCGTTTCTTTAGCCGTGGTCCACAGGCCGCACCTGTGCCCCTGGATCCGCCTAATTTTACCGCCCTGGGGTGCTGCCAGCCGCGGCTCTCCAGTGACATGAGTGATTGATGCAGAGCAGTGACAGATCAACAGCAGATAGGCACCCCTGGTGGTAGTGGCCCCCTAGGCGGCCGCCTACTCCGCCTTGTGGTAGAGCCGGCCCTGAATCTGTCCCTCACAGGAGAAGCAGGAACCTCTCCCTGTAGTACTATGATGAGATTGTTTTAGAACAATAATTTGTCCCTCACAGGAGCAGCAGGAACCTCCCCTAATAGCACTATGGGATGATTTTAGAACAATAATCTGTCCCTCACAGGAGCAGCAGGAACCTCTCCCTGTAGCACAATGCTGATATGATTTTAACAGGAGCAGCAGGTAGCTCTCCCTATAGCACTATGATGAGATGATTTTAGAACAATAATCTGTCCCTCACAGGAGCAGCAGGATCCTCTCCCTGTAGCACTGTGAGATGATTTTATAACAATAATCTATCCCTCACAGGAGCAGCTGGAACCTCTCCCTCTAGAAGTATGAGATGATTTTAGAACAATAATCTGTCCCTCACAGGAGCAGCAGGAACCTCTCCCTATAGCACTATGAGATGATTTTAGAACAATAATCTGTCACTCACAGGAGCAGCAGGAACTTCTCCCTCTAGCATTATGAGATGATTTTAGAACAATAATCTGTCCCTCACAGGAGCAGCAAGAACCTCTGCCTATAGCACTATGAGATTATTTTAGAACAATAATCTGTCCCTCACAGGAGCAGCAGGATCCTCTCACTGTAACACTATGAGATGATTTTAGAACAATAATCTGTCCCTCAGAAGAGCAGCAGGAACCTCTCCCTCTAGCAGTATGAGACGATTTTAGGACAATAATCTGTCCCTCACAGGAGCAGCAGGAACCTCTCACTATAGCATTATGAGATGATTTTAGAACAATAATCTGTCACTCACAGGAGCAGCAGGAACCTCTCCCTGTAGCACTATGATGAGATGATTTCAGAACAATAATTTGTCCCTCACAGGAGCAGCAGGAACCTCTCCCTATAGAACTATGAGATGATTTTAGAACAATAATCTGTCCCTCATAGGAGCAGCAGGAACCTCTCCCTGTAGCACTGTGATGAGATGATTTTAGAACAATAATCTCTCCCTCACAGGAGCAGCAGGAACCTCTCCCTGTAGCACTATGGGATAATTTTAGAACAATAATCTGTCCCTCACAGGAGCAACTGGAATCTCTCCCTGTAGTACTATGATGAGATGATTTTAGAACAATAATCTGTCCCTCACAGGACCAGCAGGAACCTCTCCCTGTAGCACTATGATGAGATGGTTTTAGAACAATAATCTGTCCCTCACAGGAACAGCATGAACCTCTCCCTGTAGCACTATGATGAGATGATATTTGAACAATATTCTGTCCCTCACAGGAACAACAGGAACCTCTTCCTGTAGCACTATGAGATGATTTTAGAACAATAATCTGTCCCTCAGAAGAGCAGCAGGAACCTCTCCCTCTAGCAGTATGAGACGATTTTAGGACAATAATCTGTCCCTCACAGGAGCTCCAAGGACGACGAGGATACTCCCTGTCTAATAACAAGATTTTAGTAGAGTATCAAGATATCCCTCTCCAAGGACGACGAGGACACTCCCTGTTTAATAACAAGACTTTAGTAGAGTAGTATCACGATGTCCCTCTCCAAGGACGACGAGGACACTCACTGTCTAATAACAAGATTTTAGTAGAGTATCACGATATCACTCTCCAAGGACGACGAGGACACTCCCTGTCTAATAACAGGATTTTAGCAGAGTATGACGATCTCCCTCTCCAAGGACGACGAGAAGACTCCCTGTCTAATAACAAGATTTTAGTAGAGTATCACGATGTCCTTCTCCAAGGACAACAAGGACACTCC
>BLSH010501599.1:46702-68433 GCA_018402905.1 Glandirana rugosa
CTAATAATAAGATTTTGGTAGAGTAGTATCACGATATCCCTCTCCAAGAACCCTCACAGGAACAACAGGAACCTCTTCCTGTAGCACTATGAGATGATTTTAGAACAATAATCTGTCCCTCAAGGAGAAGCAGGAACCTTTGTCTGTAGTACTATGATGAGATCGTTTTAGAACAATAATCTGTCCCTCACAGGAGCAGCAGGAACCTCTCCCTGTAGCACTATGATGAGATGTTTTTAGAGCAATAATCTGTCCCTCACAGGAGCAGCAGGAACCTCTCCCTGTAGCACTACGAGATGATTTTAGAACAATAATCTGTCCCTCAGAGGAGCAGCCGGAATCTCTCCCTGTAGCACTATGATGAGATGATTTTAGAACAATAATCTGTCCCTCAAATGACCAGCAAGAACCTCTCCCTATAGCACTATGATGAGATGGTTTTAGAATAATAATCCGTCCCTGACAGGAGCAGCAGGAACCTCTCCCTGTAGCATTATGATGAGATGATTTTAGAACAATAATCTGTCCCTCAGAGGAGCAGCAGGAACCTATCCCTGTAGCACTATGATGAGATGATTTTAGAACAATCATCTGTCCCTCACAGTAGCAGCAGGAACCTCTCCCTGTAGCACTATGAGGAGATTAATTTAGAACAATAATCTGTCCCTCACAGGAGCGGCAGTAACCTCTCCCTATAGCACTATGAGATGATTTTAGAACAATAATCTGTCCCTCACAGGAACAGCAGGAACCTCTCCCTGTAGCACTATGATGAGATGATTTTAGAACAATAATCTGTCCCTCACAGGAACAGCAGGAACCTCTCCCTGTAGCACTATGAGATAATTTTAGAACAATAATCTGTCCCTCGCAGGAGCAGCAGGAATCTCTCCCTGTAGCACTATGATGAGATGATTTTAGAAAAATAATCTGTTCCTCACAGGACCAGCAGGAACCTCTCCCTGTAGCACTATGATGAGATGGTTTTAGAACAATAACCTGTCCCTCAAAGGAGCAGCGGGAACCTCTCCCTGTAGCACTATAATGATATGATTTTAGAACAATAATCTGTCCCTCACAGGAGCAGCAGGAACCTCTCCCTGTAGCACTATGACGAGATGGTTTTAGAACTATAATCTGTCCCTCACAGGAGCAGTAGGAACCTCTCCCTGTAGCACTATGATGAGATGATTTTAGAACAATAATCTGTCCCTCACAGGAGCGGCAGTAACCTCTCCCTGTAGCACTATGAGATGATTTTAGAATAATAATCTGTCCCTCACAGAAGCAGCAGGAACCTCTCCCTGTAGCACTATGAGGAGATGATTTTAGAACAATAATCTGTCCCTCACAGGAGCACCAGGAATCTCTCCCTATAGCACTATGAGATGATTTTAGAACAATAATCTGTCCCTCACATGAGCAACAGGAACCTCTCCCTGTAGCACTATGATGAGATGGTTTTAGAACAATAATCTGTCCCTCACAGGAGCAGCTGGAATCTCTCCCTGTAGCACTATGATGAGATGATTTTAGAACAATAATCTGCCCCTCACAGGACCAGCAGGAACCTCTCCCTGTAGCACTATGATGAGATGGCTTTAGAACAATAATCTGTCCCTCACAGGAACAGCAGGAACCTCTCCCTGTAGCACTATGATGAGATGATTTTTGAACAATAATCTGTCCCTCACAGGAACAACAGGAACCTCTCCCTGTAGCACTATGAGATGATTTTAGAACAATAATCTGTCCCTCAAGGAGAAGCAGGAACCTTTGTCTGTAGTACTATGTTGAGATCGTTTTAGAACAATAATCTGTCCCTCACAGGAGCAGCAGGAACCTCTCCCTGTAGCACTATGATGAGATGTTTTTAGAGCAATAATCTGTCCCTCACAGGAGCAGCAGGAACCTCTCCCTGTAGCACTACGAGATGATTTTAGAACAATAATCTGTCCCTCAGAGGAGCAGCAGGAATCTCTCCCTGTAGCACTATGATGAGATGATTTTAGAACAATAATCTATCCCTCAAATGACCAGCAAGAACCTCTCCCTATAGCACTATGATGAGATGGTTTTAGAATAATAATCTGTCCCTGACAGGAGCAGCAGGAACCTCTCCCTGTAGCATTATGATGAGATGATTTTAGAACAATAATCTGTCCCTCAGAGGAGCAGCAGGAACCTATCCCTGTAGCACTATGATGGGATGATTTTAGAACAATCATCTGTCCCTCACAGTACCAGCAGGAACCTCTCCCTGTAGCACTATGAGGAGATGAATTTAGAACAATAATCTGTCCCTCACAGGAGCAGCAGGAACCTCTCACTATAGCACTATGAGATGATTTTAGAACAATAATCTGTCCCTCACAGGAACAGCAGGAACCTCTCCCTGTAGCACTATGATGAGATGATTTTAGAACAATAATCTGTCCCTCACAGGAACAGCAGGAACCTCTCCCTTTAGCACTATGAGATGATTTTAGAACAAAAATCTGTCTAGGGCTGGTGCAAGGATTTTTGACACCCTAGGCGAAACCTAATTTTGCGGCCCCCCCCTTTGGCTCTGCCCCTGACTCCACCCAATTGCCCTGTCAATTTATACGATGCAGGTGGCGGAGGTAGAGATTTTTGGCAGAGCCTCCCTACCCGTTTCTTTAGCCGTGGTCCACAGGCCCGCACCTGTGCCCCTGGATCCGCCTCATTTTACCGCCCTGGGGTGCTGCCAGCCGCGGCTCTCCAGTGACATGAGTGATTGATGCAGAGCAGTGATGGATCAACAGCAGATAGGCACCCCTGGTGGTAGTGGCGCAATAGGCGGCCGCCTACTCCGCCTTGTGGTAGAGCCGGCCCTGTCTATATCTGATCAAAGTCCAGAATTTATAAGCTTATCTGAGAGTTCAGAAAAAAGGGGGCAGAGAGCTGAAATTACACTCTGCAGAGCAGGGCTGGCCCAAGACATTGTGCTGCCTGGGTCCAAGAATGAAATGCTGAAACCCCCCAAAAAATCACGTTCACCAAAAGGCCCCCACATTGGTTATTTTATATCATGGTAATTAAAACTAAAATTAAATTTATCAGGAAGTCAGATTTGCATGCAACAGCACCTTGTCTATATGCAAAATTATATGACGAACCATTATGTTCAATTCCAAGGGGCGGGCTAGGGTAGTATTTGGACAGGCTAGGGTAGTATATGGACGGGCTAGGGTAGTATATGGACAGGCTAGGGTAGTATATGGACAGGCTAGGGTAGTATATAGACAGGCTAGGGTAGTATATGGACAGGCTAGGGTAGTATATAGACAGGCTAGGGTAGTATATAGACAGTCTAGGGCTTTATAGGGGCAGGCTAGGGTAGTATATAGACAGGCTAGGGTAGTATAGGGGCAGGCAGAGCGGCCCGGGGGCAGTTGTCATCATGACACACAAAATTGCTGGAAAAAAAATCTTGGTCATCAATTTGCTGGGTAAATAGAAGAGAAGGAGAGGGGCTGTGGTTCAGTTTGCTGCCCCTCTCAAAGTGCTGCCTGGGTCCAATGGACCCACTGGGACCCATGGTAGGGCCAGTCCTGCTGCAGAGCTCAGTTAGCAGAGCTCCTAGAGCTGATTGGAGGGAAGGAACACACCACCCTCCACACAGCACACAGGAACAGAGCTGAGGCTGCCAATCAGCTGGAGATCCCTCCCTGTCACCATTTTTCTCTTGGTGTTAGGAAAACTAATCAGAAGTGACTCATGCTGATAGTGGAGGAACGAAGAAGCAGACAGAAATTACACTTACTTCTCTTAATTGAGACAAGTACACACTATAGATGGATATGCTTTCTTCATATTTCAAGTCTGAGGTTTACAACCACTTTAAGCATTGGCAGAAGACAGAAGCTTGATTCAATGAACTATAGGAAGTTATATAATAACTAATAAAAACTGTTTTGCCTAAACAGCAGCCAAATTTACACAATTCACTACCATCTTGGAACCCTGGATAAAATTTTCTGAGATTGTTCTTCCTATTATAGTAGGAATTCCTGGTTCCTTTTAGGCCTCATACACACGGACGTTTTTTGACACCGACGTTTTCTGGCGTTTTTTGCAGCTCTCCATGTTAGTCAATGGCCCGATAAAAACGCTGATGTTTTTGAGCTGTAGAGGGCGTCTGTGTTATTGAGCTGAAACTAGAACCCACGACCAGCGTATTCTGAGGCTGTAACGTTTTGGCGTTTTTTGACGTCGATGCCGCAAAACGCTCACTAACGCCCACTAATGCCGCACCAGCGTTAACTGGCGTTTTTGACGCCAACGTTTTTAGGTTGAAAAATAGCAGAGGATTTTTGTTTTTTAAAGACGCCTATTGACGCCGACGCTCAATAACGCTCACTAACGCCGATGCATAACGCTGAAAAACGCGTATTTTTTTCCCTGACGTCGGGCCCGACGTTTTGTTTATTTTTTAAGATACGCCCGTGTGAATGAGGCCTTAGTGCTCACTTACACTCCCTGACCACTATATTAGGTACACCTGTTCAATTGCTTGGTAACACAAATTTCATATTAGGGAACCCCTGAGCTCCTGTGACCCCCACTTACATAATTGCTTGCCCTTATATTCTTTTCATAATATGGAACCAGGGCTGCTGACAGAATCGTGGGGCCCTGTACAGGCTATCTGACAGGCCCCCCTCCCAAGAAAGTATTAAAGCTATATTTAGCTAAAAATACAATACAACTATTAGCAGACACAAATACAACATAACTCACAGAATTCCAGCTAAATCTAAAAGATAAAACTGAGTTAATCAATAAAAATGAGATAATGAGATGAAAAAAATATACAGGCTCTGGGATCAGAGAGACAGAGGGAGAGAAAAAAAGTTAAGCTCCATGCACACTGGGCTTAAAAAAACTCCACTTCACTTGGCAGAAAAAAACGCTGATATAGAATATTTTTTGTTCAAAGTTTAGACGAGTTTAGGAGAACCAGAAGGTTTTTTTTTCTGTCTTCACATGTTGACCTTAAAATATTCCTAATTGTACTAATGTGCATGAACACATAGGATAACATTGAGCTGCTTCTACAGGCAAAACACTAAACTCCTGTAGAAGCAGTGTTTTTTTTTAAGCCAGTGTGCATGGAGCCTAAGTTAGAAAGATAACAAACTCCAGTGCTAAGAGGAGGGGGGCACACACAGGAAGGGGGATTAGTGAGGGACGACTGTCTCTTTCTTATCAGATAATAGCTGGCAGCAAGGGAGAGAGAAGGAGAGCAACGTCCATCTGCTGGAGGAAATGAGACACAATTGTCACCTGTCACTAATCAACCTGTGTGCTTCGGGCCCCCCACACCAGGGCTAGTGCCCCCCCCCCCCCATTAGCAGGCCTGTATGGAACCCTGGGTTCCAACTTACATCATTGTTTTGCATTCAATTTATTAATAGATATATTATTTGAAAAGTATTAGATTTATTAATAGACATATTATTAGAAATGTATTAATAGATATATTATTAGAAAAGTATAAGATTTATTGATATATCATTAGAAATGTATTAGATTTATTAATAGATATGTTATTAGAAAAGTATTTGATTTATTGATATATTATTAGAAAAGTATTAGATTTATGAATAGATATATTATTAGAAAAGTATTAGATTTATTAATAGACATATTATTAGAAATGTATTAATAGATATATTATTAGAAAAGTATAAGATTTATTGATATATTATTAGAAAAGTATTAGATTTATGAATAGATATATTATTAGAAAAGTATTAGATTTATTAATAGACATATTATTAGAAATGTATTAATAGATATATTATTAGAAAAGTATAAGATTTATTGATATATCATTAGAAAAGTATTAGATTTATGAATAGATATATTTTTAGAAATGTATTAGATGTATTAATAGATATATTTTTTAGAAATGTATTAGATTTATTAATAGATATATTTTTAGAAAAGTATTCGATTTATGAATAGATATATTATTAGAAATGTATTAGATTTATTAATAGATATATTTTTAGAAAAGTATTAGATTTATGAATAGATATATTATTAGAAATGTATTAGATGTATTAATAGATATATTTTTAGAAATGTATTAGATGTATTAATAGATATATTTTTAGAAATGTATTAGATTTATTAATAGATATATTTTTAGAAATGTATTAGATGCATTAATATATATATTTTTTTAGAAAAGTATTAGATTTTTGAATAGATATATTATTAGAAAAGTATAAGATGTATTGATATATTATTAGAAATGTATTAGATTTGATATGAGAGATGTATTATTAGGGTTATGATGAGAATCACACATCACTATAGTAGGTGAAGAGCGCTCACAATGAATGGAGGAGTTGGCTGGTCGCCACGTGTTATGACAACACGAGCACGCCACGCACTGACCTCACTATGAAGGAAATGTTTCATTAGATTTTATGATACTTTCATTATAACATCGCGGATCACAGACTCCTCCCCCTGACTGAACTCCGCTAAAGTTGACAACCACCTGGGCACGTGACGCCCTCTCACACACGGGACGGCACGCCCATGGAGCGTTCTCGGGGGGCGATTGGCTGTGTGGTGGTAAAGCCGGAATTCGGAGTCCGGCGCGGCCCCGCCCTCCTCCTGTGCGCCGTGTCAGCGCTCAGCCTCCGTCACGTGATCTCTCCCTCCGCTTCCGTAGAAGTCACAGCGCTGTTTTCGGTCCCCGTTATCGGAGAAGTCACCGGCACCCCGCCATGTCCACTTCCAGCACCAGCCTCACCTACAATAATGACTACAACTCGGGAGGAGGAGGCGGGGGGGATTCGGCGGAGCTGGGACAAGAGGCCATATCGGGCGGCCTCGGCTCCACACCGGCCGGCTTCGGGCTCTTCAGTGTTGACCTGAAAAAGTAAGAGGGGTGAGGGGCAAACTCTGCTCACTTTAGCACACTGCTGAAAACTTCCCCTGTTCTCCTGTATCTCCTCATTGTGTGCTCTCTACTTGTAGTGTTTGGGGGTGAGACCCCTGTTAACCACTTCAGCCCCGGAAGGATTTCCCCCTTTAGGACCAGAGCACTTTTTGCGATTGGGCACTGCGTCGCTTTAACTGACAATTGCGCGGTCGTGCGATGTTGTACCCAAACAAAATTGACGCCCTTTTTCCCCCCACAAATAGAGCTTTCTTTTGGTGGTATTTGATCACCACTGCGTCATTTCTGATCGCTGCTATAAATAAATAAAGAGCGACAATTTTGAAAAAAAATAAAATATTTCTCACTTTGTGCTAAAAATAAATGTCCAAAAAACCCCATAAAAAACATTTATTCATCACTTTTGGCAGATTTCTATACTTCTACATATTTGTGGTAAAAAATCGCAATCCGCATTTCCTGATTGGTTTGCGCAAATTTTATGAGATCTTCATTTTACCTACAGGTAGGCATTATTATTATTATTATTATTATTATTATTATTATTATTATTATTATTATAATATGCTCACCTGTAGGTAAAACTCACAAAGGCCCCCTTTCTTTAGCGCTGCACTGTTTACCTCTTAAGTGTTAAATCTTATATTGTTTTCCAGCAATATTGTGTCAGTAGCTTTAGGCTCGGTTCACATTGATTTGCTGTCCGACATCGCATGTGATTCACATTGGGCTGCTGTGCAACTAATATGCCATGTCTGTGCGATACAAATTCAGCTATACAGATTGTACGGCTGAATTTGCATTGCATTCGGACCAAAGTCATGCAGGACCCTTTATTTGATCCGCAGCAGAATCGAATCGCATGGGTGTTCACTGTATTGACAACCGCAACGCGTGCCAACGAGCTCCAACGCTGAGCCGCCGGCCCAAAAACAGGGGGCTGAGGTTGGGAGGCTGACACCATGCTTTACCACACCAGGTGACACCAACTCTAGTGACGCTACTGAATATGAGGTCAAACCTAAAAGTGGTTGTAAACCCTTTACAGCCACTTTAACCTACAGGTAATCCCATAATAAGGCTTATCTGTAGGTTCCGTGAACATCTCCTAAACTTGCACTGTTTAAAAAATATTCACTGTATCCGTATGTGCTGACGTCATCGGCACATGCGCAGGGAAGAAACAGCTCGATTGGGCCATTTCTTCACCGAGTGTGCCGTTACAGACGGCTCCTGCGCACATCATGCACAGGAGTGCATCTGCGCAGATTCGGCCAATCACAGCACGGGATCCCCCCGTTGTGATTGGCCAAAGCAGCCGAACCCTGAAGAAGCATGGCACCGGTTACAGTGGTGTTTGGTGACCGCTGAAACAGCTTCGTTCCAAGGTAAGCATTTTATAATGAGCTACTATGCGATCCATACTAGCTCATTATGCCGTTGTCTTGCAGGTTTTTTTTTTTTGTTTGAGTTTACAACCACATTGAGTTTCAGTTTATATGCAATCAGGCAGGCCCTTGCACTACATGGCTTTGGTAAATCTGAAGACAAAAAATCTGCAGAAAATCTAATAGTGTGCATGGGGTCTAAGTCTGTATATGTGCATGGGCATTTGCATGCATCTGCTGCTGTTAATCAAATTCTTTTACAAAAGATTTTATTAATAGAAACCAACGTAACAGGCAATAAAGCTGTTTTTGTACAAGTCTTGGAACTTGTATGGATACAGAACACGACACAATGACATACAAAGTGAACAGGGAGCATATAAATTATACAAAAGAGAAAAGAAGGTAAAATATATAAGGAACATTGCTGTAATCCCAATGAAAGTGAGGCCTGTCGGGGCTTAGTAACAACATATTCGTCCCGTCCGGGATATACCTGGCGTATGGGACCTGTCCTGGTTCCAACTACACTTAACACAGCCGAACTAGAGAGACATATTACATTGGTGAAATGAGATGGAAGAAGGGAGATGAGGGGAAGAAAAAAAAGTGGGAGAGAAGAATAGCAAGAGGGAGGAAATGAGAGGAAAGAGAAAAAGAAAAGGAGAGGGAAAAAGAAGTGAGTCCCTGGGGTGCGACCCGAGCGAAACCTTAAAGATGTAACAAAGAGCTGTCAAACCTCGAAGGGAAGGCTTGGGAAATCCATGGCTGCCAGACCCGAAGGAATTTATCATGCGAGTCCAGGACTACTACTGTCAACTTTTCATTTACCATGATGTCATTCATGCGGTTCTTAACTGCTTCAAAACTGAGTAAGGGGGTCTTCCAAGCTCTCGCTATAGTCAGTTTGGTTGCGGCAAATAGGTGCTGGGCTAGCTGTCACTCTGGACGTAACAGTTCGGAAATTGGTTTATGTAACAGAGCCTCATAGGGGTCTTTCTTTAAGTTCACATGGAATAGGTTGTGGAGTAAAGCATAGACCCTGATCCACAATCTGCGCACCCCCGGACACGACCACCAGATATGGGCCATTGAGCCCTCCAGGGAGCACCCCCGGAAACAAAGGGGGGAATAAGAGGGGGTAAAACGAGCCAGCCTAGCCGGGGTGTAATACCATCTGTATAATACCTTATATGCATTTTCCAATATGAGTACATTTTGCGAGCTCTTCGATATCGCTATGGTCATTGCCTGCCAGTCCTCCGGGTCTAGCTGACCCCCTAGTTCCTTTTCTCATTGAGAACGATAGAAGCTCAGTGGGGTTTTTTTTTATAGATATAATGGCCGAGTACACCAGCTATATCAAACCCGGAATGGGGTCTAGATCTGCATAGACTTTCAAAGGGGGTTAACGTGTATGGGAGCGGACGGGATTTTATAAGGTGTTGGAGAACGTGCCCCAATTGCCTATAGCGGAAGTGTTCCCGCAAGGGGATATCATGAGAGGAACGCAAGGCATCAAAGGTCAAGATTCTGATGAGTGTAAATAGTGAATGTACGTCGTTAAACCCGTGTGCAGTCCACCATGAAAATTGGGCCGGGTTTTCCTGGCCCGGGGGAAACATGGGACAATGGGGGATCTTTAATAGAGGAAGATGTGCAGTGATTAGGCCCGCCGTATATTTAGTCGAGTCCCATAAACGTAGCGAGTGAGCTAAGCATGGCCCAATGCCCGTAGGTCGATATGTAGGGGGAAGCCAGGGCAACGAAGAGAGAGGGACGGGGTACGTGTCCACCATATCTATTGTAGCCCATAGCGGGAGTTGGTATGTTTCGTGAAGATGGGAAAGTGGGGCTATGTTTGCCGCTAAATAAGCCTGCAAGTTAGGGACAGAGAGACCGCCATTTACCTTACGGGCATACAAGATCTGCTTCCTAAGCCGTGGTCCAGTAGAGCCCCATATAAACTGTAAGATTTTCTTCTGATGTATACGAAGCATCTGTGATGGGATCGATACTGGCAGAACCCGAAAAGCATTAAAGCAATTTGGGAAGATATGACATACGAATAGCCGTTATCCTGCCAAACCACGACAAGGGTATGTGGGACCAGGAAGTTAGCAAATCTGTTAATTTCTTGAATAGGGCTGGAAAATTGGCCCGATATAGCCCCTCATAGTGCTGGGCCAGGTGTATGCCTAGATAAGGTAAGGAAGTAAGCCATTGAAAAGGGAAAGCTTTTAGGTCCGACAAGGATGAATGAGCCAGGCTGACCGACAAAGCTTTGGACTTGGAGGTATTGACACTGCTGTTAATCAAATTCAATGACATAGGAGCCAGGGCCGAGTCCCGCTGTCTGTGTCAATGGACGCAGTAGCAGGGCTAGGGAGCATGCCCGCATGGGTGCCCCCATGGAAAACGGCTTTCTGCGGGGACATCGGATTAAGAGGAGGAGCCAGGAGCGCCGCTGGGGTGATGGCGCTCCTGGCTGAGCACCATCACAGGTGATGCACAGAGATGAGGCATGCCCGCATGGGTGCCCCCATGGAAAACTGCTCTCTGCGGGGCCTCCTGGCTGAGTGCCATCACAGGTGATGCACAGAGATGAGGCAAATCCTCCTACATAACTTGTGCCCGTCTATCTGCAGTCTTCTCCTCTCTACATTTGTTCAAAGTTTTGCATTTACAAGTTTGTCTGACAGTTCAGCTTTCCGCCCCCCCCTCCTTTTTTTTATTTATTTATTTGAAGTTGCACTTTGCAGAGCTTAGTGAGGAGAGGTCTGAGAGCTGATTGGAAGGAAGAGACGCCCCCCCACACATACAGAGGAACAGAGCTGAGGCTGTCAATTTGCTGGAGCTCCTTCCCGTCGCCCTTTTTTCGATTGGTGTCAGAAAGAATTGTCAGAAGTGCCTCCTGCTGATGGCTGAGGAATGAAGCAGCAGACAAATGTCACTTAGGGGTTTATTTACTGAAGCTGGAGAGCGCAAAAAAAAAAAAATCAGGCTCACTTCTGCATAGAAATCAGTCAACTTCTAAGCTTAGCTAGCTTTATTTATGTGAAAAAGATAAGTTAATTTGGGTACAGTGTAGCATGACCGTGCAATTGTTGTTCAAAGTGTGACAGCGCTGAAAGCTGAAAATCGGCCTGGGCAGAAAGGGGGTAAAAGTACCCAGTAGGCAAGTGGATAAAGTTTTACTAAACCCACAACAATAAAATCAGTCTGTATATGCAGTAAAGCATGCTTATAATCACTGTGGAACCTAAGGGGTTAACTGCATATTATGTAAAAAGGAGGTCTGAGCCTGTCTTCTCTGATCCTTCCTTTCTCCCGCAGTCTCCAAACCATCTCCCGATAGAACAGAGCCTTGGGGACAGGGTGGATTTGATTTAAAGCACAATTTAAATCACTAGTAAAAAGATTTGTTTAAAATCAGCTTGAGTTCAATTAAAAAAAAAAAAAAAAAAAAAAAAATGATTTCAAATAAAAAAATCAGATTAAAAGCAAAAAAATTCAAAATTTTTTTTAATCCACCCTGCTTGGGGTCAAAAAGAAATTGCGTTTGAAAGAGCGCTGCGCAAATACCATGTGACATAAAATATTGCAACAAAGGCCATCTTATTCTCTAGGGTCTCTGCTAAAAAAAAATATATAATGTTTCAGGGTTCTAAGTCATTTTCCAGCAGAAAATACTGGATTTTTATTTGTAAGTAGCAAATGTAAGAAAAGATTTAGTCTTTAAATGGTTGAACCAAATTCTTCTATACACGGGAGTTCAACCCTTTGATAATTTTAAACATAGTATCTTTTTACTTTTATCTACTTGACTTGGCTCTCTGCCCAGACTTGGCAGTCTGCCCAGATAGAGACTCAAGTCGCTCCGACTTTAGAGAAAGATTCCTGGGGAGACTTCAGGCGACTTGCAGTGACTTCTATTACAGTCAAGTCGCGCTGAGTCACTCGCAAGTCGGACTCCATTACCTACACTGAAAATGCCTGATGGAGATCGCATGGGGGGTGAATCGAGATCGCAATTTTAATACAATTAATTATGTAGCTCTACTCTTCAGTTTTTTTATTTTTTTGTGCTATTAACAAAAAAAAGGACGACAATTTTGAAGAAAAACCTTTTTTTTTTTTTTTTTTTTAACTTCTTGCTATAATATACCTCAATTTAGACCAATATGTATTCTACATATTTTTGGTAAAAAAATCCCAATAAGCATATATATTGTATGGTTTGCGCAAAAGTTATAGCATCTGCAAACTATGGGATATTTATGGCATTTTTACTATTCATATTTTTTTTTTTTTTTTTACTAGTAATGGAAGTGATCAGCGATTTTTAGCGGGACTGTGACATTGCGGCGGACAGATCGGACACTTTTGACACTTTTTTGGCACCATTGACATTTATACAGCGATCAGTGCTATGAAAATGCACTGATTACTGTATAAATGTTACTGGCAGGGAAGGGGTTAACACTAAGGGGGGCAATCAAGGGGATAAATGTGTTCCCTCTGTGGTGTTTCTGATTGTGGGGGGAGTGTACTGACAGGGAGTACAGAAAGAAAGCTGTTCCCAATTACTGAGACCAGCAGATCTCTCTCTACTTCTGTGACAGGACGGGCATCTGTTTGTTTACACTAACAGTAACCCGTTCTGCCTCTCGTTCCCATGATCGCGGATCGGCAGCGGACATCGCGGGCGCCAGCCACGTGCATCTGCTTCCCTGCTGTCCAGCAGGCACGCGCGCTTGCTATATCTATTTAAAGCGCCGACGTACCAGTACGTCGTTTTGTGGGAACGTGTCCACCTGCCGCCGTATAATGACGGCGGCTGGTCGGCAAGTGGTTAAAGAACATGTTACTGCAACATTTCATATTCCAAATATGGAACATATGACTCTGATTTCCTATTAAAAACTGACTACACTAGACAAGAGGGCAGAGCATGGTCAGTTCTCTAGCTGTGCTGAGAACCCAGCCTGCTGTCCTCCATTGATCAGACTAGTGCTGACACGCTGCCCCGCACAGCCTTTCACTGGGAAGACCCATTTTACTGGTAAAAATAAGTGTGAAATGCCAAACTTCGTTGATGTAAAAAGATGTCTGCTTGCCGTAGGCATGCTTTGGACAAGTGCAGGTGTACCAAGCTGACCGCGACGGAATGTCCCTTCCATTGCATTTTCCTGATGGGTAGCGGTATTCTGATAGAGCACCAGCACTCCCAGCAGCTACTGCAAAACTATCACATATACTTTACAAAGAGCCTGAGTGGCACACCAAGTTATCATAGGACCTGTTTGAGCCCAGCCTATAAAGGTGATCTTGCGTGGAGTTTGGCATTTATTTCAAACTGTCCACTAAAACTGACGAGGATGGATGGACAGCACAGAAAAATGTAGGACCATGTGAAAGGAAAAAAAATCTGTTTAACCACTAGAACAAACCCAGTCTAAAGTATATTTTTGCTTCATTGTCCTGAGTAACACCTAGTTTGTGCAGGAGTGGGAGCTTTCCCTCCACTTTCTGTCTCAGGGACATAGCAAGATGTTCAAGGATAGTCAGTCTTGCTTTGGAGAGATGAGCAAGTTTACCCTTTGCAAAATTTCCTTCCTGTTCCTGTGACAGTTCAAAATTTTGGATGTCCCATCATTTTCTGTGCAGCAGACAGTGGTCACTAGTACCAATATTGAGAGTGAATCTCCCCAGCAGGGACATAAACAGCTATATTTAAAAAAACAAAACTTGACAAGGGTTCCAACCCTTCGCCAGTGTATTTGTAACTAAAATGCATATATACCATACCTGTCTGATCCTCCTGGAAACTGGAACTCGCTGTTGTAAGCATTGGACGAGGTGGGGAGGCAGGGCACTGAGGTCACACTATCTACCTTGTCCAATCCGAGAATGCTTTGCATTTATTCAAAAAATGCAAAGCATTATCTAAATGGTTCCCATGCTGAGTGGTCGACCTCCTGTGTTCGCAATGCAGCAGGCCAGCCGCTTAACATGGGACCCAGAAGCAGGGGATTACTGGAGTAGCAGTGTCTTTTTCAGGTTCCAGGGGCATCGGGCAGGTATGGTGTATATACATAGTTACATTGGTCCAAGTTCAGGTATGGTATATACATAGTTGCATTTGTCCAAGTTCAGGTATGGTATATACAGTACATAGTTACTTTGGTCCAAGCTGGGTCAGTGTAACTATGTGAAAATATACCGTACCTAACAGACCCTGTGGCCCGGCTGCTTAGCCTGGTCGCCGTTGTCAAAGACATTGCACGGGTTAGAATCCTTGGCATTTGCTAAATCTAACAAACGATACCCCACTTACATAATGATGCAGAAGGTATGGAATAGAGTGAGACAGATGCAAGGGGTGGAAGGATTAACTAGTTTTAGCCCTATCTGGGACAATGGTCGATATCTGGAACTTAAACTACTGCAGATGGGTTTGAGGTGGAGGTCTCATGGGGTTGTATACTTGAGCCACATTTTTTCTCAGGGTAAACTGCGCACATTTGCCAAATTGCAGCACAAATTTGGTTTGCCAGATACTATGGGGTTTGATTATGCACAGTTGAGACATGCGGTTGGAAGGCAGGCTGGGGGGAGCCTTGGATTCTCTCTCCTTTGCCTGTCTTTCACCTGATTTATATCCACTTGTCAAAGTATCTTGGTATCTATATATTTGAAGAGCTTCCCTGTGGGAGCCTTGAGTAAATGGTTAAGGGATGTGGGCCCATTTGAAGATGCACAGTGGGAGGAAGTCCTGGAGGCAGTGCACACATGCTCCCTCAGTGTTACTCAACGTCTGTTTCAGCTGTACATAGTGTTGAGAGTACATTATACCCCATCTAGGTTATACACGATGGGAGTGCGGGAGGATCCGATGTGCCCTCGATGTTCCAGGAATCGGGGGGGACCTTTGGAGATGTCCGAGGTTGCACCGATACTGGATGGGGGTGGTAAGCACCCTTAACAGGGTGTTCCAGGTTGCCATTCCGGTGGAACCCAAGCGATGTGTACTGGGTATACTGGATGATACGATTGCGGAGGAATCTCACAAACCGGCTATAGCCAGGGCGCTATTCCAAGCCCGAAACTTATTCTAAAGTACTGGAAATCAGTGGAACCCCCCCACGATTAAGGAATGGATAGGTCAGATGGGTGATACTTTGAGACTAGAGAAGTACATCTTTCAGCATAGGGGCAGACACCACAAATTTAGTGACTTTTGGGAACCATGGTTGGGGACTTCGGGGCTTTCCCTGGCGGATTTAAAACTGGACAGACTGTTATAGGTGGGTGGCATTGCTGCATGGTCAGAGGTATGCACGGGGCTGGTGGATAAATGATGCTGGAATGAGGTGTTGGGTTGGGGAGCGGTGGGAGAGGGATACCCTTTATAGTAATTCTGTATTAAGAATCTATGTGGACTGTGCTGTTGTAAACATTGTTCTCTGAGATGTAGGTTTGTATTTTTCAATAAACTTCTTTCTGATTAAAAAAAAAAGAAAATATATCATACCTGGAATTCATCTTGAAGAAAATTTTAACTTGGATTCCGCTATTTGTATAAAAGCACAGTTTCCAATCCATGCTGAAAGAGTGCTCAGGAACGCATGCATAGCTTGTGCTGAGTTGTCTTATTCCCGCAGCCCATGGGTAGGCAGCTTCTGTGCCTGGATTGTGCTAGATTTTTTTTCATCTTTGTTCCTCAAAGGGGAAGCCAGCATCAGTCATGAGTTTCATAAGAATTCAGTTAATGTAAAATCATAATGTATAAACATTTACTCTTGGGTTATGTTGTCCATGATCCAAGCATGATATGACTGGCACTAATGCTCTCCATAGAAAGATGGCGCCAGTATTTGTCAGGCTTTGAGTAGCCACTCAAACCACATTAAAACCCTTTAGTTTTATTGCAGCATATGTCAGGGTTAATCAATGCACATATTGTACTTCCACTGCAGAGCTGGAAAAGTGTGCAGACCTTTGGAAATCAGTAACAGCTACTTATAGAACTAAACGTATGTACTTAATGTACGTTGGAATGCCTAAGAATCTTATGAATTCTCATAAAATATAATACTTTAAATCTAATAGAATAGTTATTGTAGAAACGAAAACTGTAAATTTGCTGCTCTCCTTAACCTCCCTGGCGCTATGACTATGTCAGATTTTTGTGTCTCAAAGCGGTACTTTTTTTTTTGCATAGAAATTTGGCATTTTATATTGTAGGCCTGTAATTAGGAATAACTCACTTAAATCTGTCCAAACAAGAGTCTAGTAGACATCCCGGGTATGAAAGTTTGAAACACGAAATTATAATATAATAACTATAAATTTTCAAAAATAAAATATTCAATAATGTAATCCAAATAAAAAAAAAAACAATGAAATTTGCTCAGTTGCAGAATTGTTGCTGTCATCACTTTTAGTGTCTGATGCCGAATTTCCCCACGAAGTATCGCTCAGTTCTGCAAGTGATCTTATTTACTATTGCTGTTTGAAAAAATGGCTTACGGTATACAGTTGCTACACAAGCCATATTGAAATCGAATGTTATTAAAATTACCATTCCAATCTGCAGCTCTGTAATTTTCTGTGTGAAACATGACATCCTGGACTTCCCTAGATATGTAATTTCCTGCTTGTGTGATTTGGCTCACTGATTTTCCCAGAAATCGTCACTAAGAATCCGATTTTAGGCATCCTCTGGAACAAATATTTGGTGAGATATTCCCAAAGAGTTAACTGCTTCTAAAGGGATGCCGAACCTGCAACTTTCCTCATTAGAACATTGAAAGTACATTATCTGATTAATAACTCCCTATCGGATTCACTTTGCACATTGACTTAATCAAACTGCTTTCTCTTAAGAGCAGAAACAGGTAGGAGTCTGCAACAAAGTTTGTTACAATGCTTGCAATGTACATAGATCACCTGGTGTTTTTTTTAACGTGGAGTTACTCTTTAAAGATTGTTGCAGGTATTCTGCTTTAAATCAGTGGTGCTCATTACTGAAAGCCCACTTTTTTTTTTTTTTTTTTTGAAACATCGGTGCATAACTGCATCAATTACTAGTGTAAAGGCATCTACAGATATCATTTTCATGGACTGTTTTTTTTTGTATCTCTTTTTTTATTTCAAGATCAGTGAGAGTAAGAATGTGGCTGGATTGGGAGGTAGAGCAGTGCGCGTGGGAGCCCGTCCTTCCGGCAAGGTCTGGCGCTATTTTCCAGGACATCCCGGCGCATGCATTGGGACATACACACGGCGCATGTGCCGTGACGTCGCAGCTGCTTGGAGGGGGTATATGTCCTAAACCTTACAGGTTTAGGAGATATTCATTTTACCTACAGGTAAGCCTTATTATAGGCTTACCTGTAGGTAAAAATCCCTCTAAAGTATAGAAAACCGCTTTAAATCGGCATGGTGAACGTGCAATCCCATGATGCTTGCAAGTTTGTTGGCGGCTATACCACAGGCATTGTGTGAACACAGAGTCGCGCATACGTTGTCGCCTAAATCTGGGCGTGAACCATGCCCGTCCGTGTGCACGCAGGCGGTCCCGGCGCACAGCCAGCTTGTTTAAGCTGTGTATACCAAGCATGTGGTGCTTCCAGGGGATAACTGTGGGACACAGAGCAGGCTCTGAACCAGGCATTTTCAGCTGTTCATTGCTCCTTACCCAAGTGAGTCACGAGGTGTTTCTTGGCAGGCTAAGGTGCTTAGCAGGATTGTTGCATAGGGGCTTGGTGAGCCCTATTAAAGGGTCTCCCTTCTGGGGTATGTAAATGCTAAACCCTGGTACTCTTTTTGTGGCTAACAATGTCTTCAAAAAAGAGGAGCTGGACTAACACTACAGGGAAGGGCACATCTATGTCGTTAGTAGCTAGGAGCCTAGTCTAAACCCTAGTGTTGTATCCCCTGAAAGACCAGAGGCTACATGGCAGGCTGAGCCTGTCTGGTATTGTGCCTACAGTCAACGCTGCTGCTTCACCCTTTATCACCGAGGATGAACTGTCCTTAGCCCTAGCCGGGTTAGAGCACAGGATTGCTGGCATGATTGCCTCCTTTGCCTCCCCTTTCTATACAGCAAGTCTCTCGTATGGCTCTTGTCTAGTATGTCTACGCACATGTACAGACTTCTATGGCTTAAAAACTGGTCAGCTGAGCATCCTTGTAAGAAGTTATTGGCAGGGTTCCCCTTTCATGGGGAACGTTTGGGGGTGATTTGGACAAATATATCCAAAAGCGTTCCAGACGGAAGAGCTCTTTACTTCCTGTGAAGAGAAGGACCAGGCATCCCTCGTTTTAAATCCTCAGGGTCCGCTTCCTCAAGTGTCTCAGTGCCAAGGCAGTTTCACTGCCAACAGGGTGCTAGAGCCGAGGCAAGCCCCAGGGCCAGAAGAAAACCTGGGTCAAAAACTCTTCTAAACCCGGCACAAAGCCCTCCTTTTGAGGGGGCACCTCCACTCTATTGGGTGGGGGTAAGACTGCTGCACTTTGCAGACATTTTGTAGAACAGAGGTTCAGGACGAGTGGGTCACCTCGACAGTATCCCGTTGTTACAAGCTGGAATTATGGAGGGTTCCTCCTCAGGTTTCTAAATCCAGCATTCCCTCAGATCCTCCAAAGAGAAACTTATTATTTCAGGCACTAGAGCGTTTAGTGCATCAGGGAGTGATTATACAGGTTCCTGTATCCGAAAGGGGCGCAGGGTTTTATTCAAACCTGTTCACGGTTCAAAAACCAAACTGGGACACAAGGTCCATTTTGGATCTAAGATCCATGAACCAACATCTGTTAATCCAGTCCTTTCGAATGGAGTCAGTCTGCTCAGTAGTAGTATCACTCCAGATCGGAGACTTCTTAGCCTCCATCGATATCAAGGATGCATATTTATTTACACACACTTATCTTTCAACCTCACCAGAGGTTCCTGCGATTTGCAGTAGAGTAACGTAAATTCCAGTTTTTGGCACTGCCCTTCGAGCTTGCCACAGCACCCCGGTTGTTTTACAAACCACCTAGCCACCTGTACTAGGTCATTTAAGGGACCAGGGGATCTTGGTGCTCGGATACCTGGACGACCTCCTGCTCAGAGATCACACACTACAGGCCCTGGAACACAGTGTAGCCTGCACAGTGTCATATTTAAAAAGCTTAGGTTGGGTCATATTTACCTAAAGCTCAGCTTTGAGACCGGCTCAGAGTCTTAAGTATCTAAGTCTGATCCCAGATACGGTCCAGGCAAGGGTATTTTTGCCACCCGTAAGGATCTGTGCCCTGATGGATCAGATGCATCAGATAAGGGGCACCAGACAACCCTCCAATCGGCTCTGTATGAGTCTTCTAGGAAGGATGGTGTCCTCCTTCGAGACAGTGCCCTATGCCCAATTACACTCCAGGCCTGTGCAACAAGACATCTTGTCGGCTTGAAACAGGAGAGGGCAAGCCCTAGACCAGAGGTAGGCAACCAGTAGCCCTCCAGCTGTTGTGGAACTACATTGCCCATGAGGCATTGAAAGGCTGGCAGTTAGAATTACTCCCAGAGGCATGATGGGACTTGTAGTTCTTCAAAAGCTGGAGGGCCCCAGGTTGCCTACCCCCTGCCCTAGACTATCCCATGTTCTCTCCGGGCACGCATAAGCCTAAGCTGTTGGTTGCAGGATCAGAACCTGCAAAAGGGAGGGAAGATCCTTCCTCCCGGTGTCTTGGAGAGTACTGACCACAGACATCAGTCTCTCGGGCTGGGGAGCGACCCCAGAGGGGCTCTCACAACTCAGGGTAGATTGTCAAGGGCAGAACAGAGACTGCCCATCAACATCCTAGAGTTGCGGGCAGTACGTCTGGTCCTACAGTACTGGACGTTGGATCTTCAGGACTGCCCTATCAGGTTTCAGTCCGACAATGCCACTGCAGTGGCCTATATAAAACACCAGGGTGGTACTAGGAATCGTTCAGCTCAGAAGGAAGTGAACCACATACTATATAAAAATAGAAAATCTGCGCTTAGTGATTTATTAGTATTTAAATGACTTAACAGCTGCACTCATACACATGTACACACCATAAACAAAATATATATAAACAAACTGTTGCACCAAGTAATGCAGTGAGAATTTTTTTTCTCTCAATGTGCTTTTATCTGAGGGTATACACGCCTTTTATAGTTCTTTATATAGTCCACGAAACCTATTAAGTGTTGAAGTGAGAGAAATATCCAGAACACAATCAAGTCCTTTAGTGGAAAGGGAGTGGTATCCACTAAAGGACCTGATTGTGTTCTCAATAAGTTTGGTGGACTATAAAGGCTTATACCCTCAGATAATAGCACATTTGAGAGAAAAAATAATTTTCTCACCGAACCACATACTAGCCTGTGCCAGTTCTATCGGCAGTTCATATCCCAGGGGTAGAGAACTGGAAGGCAGATTATCTCAGCCGCCAGCAGATCTGCATGGGGGAATGGTCCCTATACCCAAACGTGTTTCTGTAAATCTGCCAGCATTGGGGATGGCCAGATGCCGATCTATTGGCATCCGGGTTGAGCAACAAGACACAGCAGTTTGTGTCCCGAACAAGGGATCCACTGGCAATCAAAGCAGAGTTCCATGAAGCCAGTACTCCCTGGTTTATAAATATATGTAGCTGGGCTATGCGCTGCTTATGGGGACGGTATCGCTGAGTGCTGTTTTACTTCAACTTAAATCAAAAGTGATGTGCTGTTGTAAGATGCAGGTGCATAAAAAAGTGGGGCAAGGGATAGCGAGCTATCGGACGGTGGAACGCACGCTGTCCCTTGCAGGTAACGTGTCAGACCTTCTCAACACCCACTGCGGCTGCTAATAGAAGAAACCGGTTTATAGTAGTGACAATTATTTCTTATGATTTCATCCTGCCTTTACATCCGCTGCATTGGAAAATAAAGTGATTATTTTTAAAAAGAATCACACTATGGGCATTTTTTTTCCATTCTTCCCCCCCCCCCCCTTCTTACCTTTTTTTTACGGGTATCACACTAAGAAAAATTTTTATTAGTGAAATAAAAGGTTACGTCGCCTACATTTCCGTCCTACTTTAGTATTCTTTATTAACAGTGATGATATTTGGCCAAAGAAGATAATCGTCGGCGTCACCCACAACTCTTCCAGACTGTGCAATGGACGTTCCCTGTCGCACGCAAGGTGGCAGGCTATCGAGCGATAGGGAACGGGGTGAAAAAATACGTGGACGTAGAATGTTGTCGTGTAGTGAAAACTAAATTCAACTTCATTTTGTCGTGAGTCGCTATGGCAGGGGTATTCGTCGCGTATCGGGTCGATGTATATAAATATTTGGTCCCTCATGACCGAAGTACCTTGAGACGAAACTAACGG
>BLSH010501599.1:98136-110733 GCA_018402905.1 Glandirana rugosa
AGTGGACACTAGTGGCATTTTCACAGTGCCCACTGCGATCGATCTATCTATCAAAAAAAAAGTTAGTCTAATGGGCGGCATAAATGGAAAATATCCAAAATTGGGGGCTAGCGCGCCGCCACTGGGGTCAATAAAAAATCACACGCAATCCCAGTCGCATTTGCGGTCCGTCCCAGTCAATGTTAAAACCTATAAAAGGTAAATACGGCGGGTAATCTGATTGAAAAAAAAACTATCTATCTAGCTAGCGTCACCCGTGACACTTTTACGGTGATCACAGGTGACGGGGCAATCAAGGGGTTAAAAACTTTATTGGGGGGGCAGGGGGGGGCTTTTCACCTAACTAGGCCTAGTACTAGACTAACCTAATACTGATTTAGCGTCACAAGGTCACATGTACAGCGATCGCTAAAAATCAGATCGCTGCACAATGTGATATTGTGACAGGAGGGTGACAGGTAGTGAAAGGGTTAACTAGGGGGCGATCAGGGGGCGATCAAGGGGTTAAATGTGCCTATGTGGCCTGGTGTCAGTGTAGTGTTGGTGCACTCACGTTTTTAGCTGCTTCTTCTTCCTCTCTTATGTCGAAAAGGACATCAGGGAGGAAGAGGAAGGAACTTCCCCTGCCTCTGTTTACATTTACAGAGGCAGGGGAATAATGCCATTGGCAGGGCGATCTACAGGGCCAGGCCAAAAATCATTGGCCTGGCGCTGTAGATTGAAAGGCCCTCTGCCGAATGCCGTTGCAGCGCCCGCGCCTAGGGGGCGCGCGCGCGCTCACTGCGCGAGTTCGCGGCCGCCGTCGTATGACGGCGGTTCGCGTTACAGAGCCACTTTGCCGCCGTCAATCGCCGATCGGCGGTCGGCAAGTGGTTAATATTTGCTAACAAAATGAAGGTTTCCCATTTAGTAAAACAGCGATATCAGAACTAATTCAATCATACAGTTTGTAGTGTACATAGATTTGCAAAACAATTGGATAAAGGAACATTCCTCAACTTTGTTTTATCTCATGGTTACTGGGAAATTGTTGTGTGAATGCATCAATGCAGTGCATGTCATCTCAGCTTGCAGAGCTTGGATTCATTGAATGATTTTACAAAAATGTAAATATTGCAGAATATACAGCCTTATGCTACATAACTAAGCTCCATTTCATGCTGAATAAACTAAATTATTAATGTATTTTAAATAGAAAACTATCTTTGGATAGATTTTTACTCCAAAGGCATTTTATTAGAAATAAATTTGATTAAAAATCATAAAAAAAAAAAACTGATTTAACCACTTGCTGCCTGGCCTATAGACAAATGACGGCCGGGCGGTGGTTCCATTACCCTGACTGTACGTCATATGATCAGGATAACCTGCGATCGCTGGTGCGGTGAGTCAGTCTGACCCCACCGCATTACCTATCTCGGTAAAGAGCATCGGAAGCTCTTTACCACGTGATCAGCCATGACTAATCACAGCTGGTCACAGTGTAAACAGGAAGAACAGTTTATCGGCTTTTCCTCTACTTGCGTCTGCAGCCGCGGGTAGAGGAGAACCGATTGGCTGCTCTTCTGACGGGGGGGGGGGTCTGTGCTGATTGTCTATCAGTGCAGCCCCCCTAGGATCACCCCCCAGGACCACCAGGGGGAGCCCACCCAGGACCATCAGGGAGCCCAACCTGGCCATCAGGGAGGACACCGTAGACCACCAGGTTAGGGGCACAATGCCAAACATGGATGGCACTCAGTGCCAATTTCAGATGCCACCCTAGACCACCAGGGAATGACAACCTTACAGTGCCCTCTAGCGGTGCCACCTATCAGTGCCACCAATCAGTGCCCGTCAGTGCAGCCTCATCAGTGCCCGTCAGTGCAGCCTCATCAGTGCCCATCCGTAATGGAGAAAATGTACTTGTTTACAAAGTTTTGCGACAGAAACGGAGAAAAACTTTTTTTTTTCAAAATTTTCAGTCTTTTTTTTTTTTTTTTAGTGCAAAAAATAAAAACCATAGAGGTGATCAAATACCACCAAAAGAAAGCTCTATTTGTTATTACAAAATGAAAAAAACTTTGGGTACAGTGTAGCATGACTGCGCAATTGTCATTCAAAGTGCTACAGCGCTGAAAGCTGAAAATTGGTCTGGGCGGGAGTGCCTGGTATTGAGGTGGTTAAATCAATTTTTTTTAATTTTTTAATTTTTTTTAAATCATTGATTATTATCCACCGTGGGCACTGGTGAGGCTGCATTAGTCTCTTGTATCATGTCTGCAGTCTCTTACCATCTCCTGTATCATGTCTGCAAGAGGTGCACCGAGTAGAAATTTTGCTAATACTATTAGCAATGTGTTTAAGTAAGAGATTACAGACATGATACAAGAGATGGTCAGAGACTGCAGACTGCATTTTTCTTGAGCTTTTCTTGCACCAAAGGTGCCAATAATGGGCAGCAATAAAGTCGTATTAATTTGATATTAATTAAAAAGTCGAATATAATACAATTATATATAAAAATATAAATATTTTTATTAAAAACTAATTTCGGCACCAAAATTTCCATTCGGTGCACCTCTACTGGAGGTAAATGCTGGCTGTACAGAGGGCTGTGAATAGCTGCTGCCGTTGGGGACTTGGTATTACAGTGAATGGGGACTGCGGCTGCACCTAGCCACTTATAGCCTCAGCAGGAAGCTCTAAATCCTGCCGCTACAATTCGCACCAGCTTAAACCACTGTATGTAGCCCTAAATTTCAGTGGTATTTAAATGCAATAGGTTCAGTATATTGGGGAAGTTGTGCAGTACAGAACGTTGTATAAAAGACAGGCAGTGCTGTTGTATATCCACAAGATGTCACCAGTGTAATTGCAGTAAGCAGCTCCCACACACAAGCAAGTCTGCTATTTCTGAGTAGATTTGTGAGTGCATTTCTAAATTCAGAAAAGAAATGCAGCTGTTAATGCTTTGTCACTTGAGAGTAAAATTTGTTTAAAAATGATTAGTTAAAAGGTGCCATTTCAAGCTATGAGTAATCTTAAAACAATCCCCAACAGGTTACAAGAAATAAAAAGAATTTTCAAAGTGGACTTTAAATTTAAAATGTTATGGTACAATCACTGAAACGTGTTTGCAGTGCTTTCGCAAAAATCTTTATTTAATTTAAGTATATATTCTAGTCAGGGCACATCTACTTGTGAAATTTTTAGCACCTGTGAGGATGAGATTAAAATGAAACGTGCTGCATGTAAGTAATCAGGCTCATATAATCCATTAAAAACTGCACATTTACCGCCTTATCTTGTATAGTGCCTAGGTGTGCAGGCCAGAGAACTTGATTGCATGTCACACTAGTGATTCAGTTACCTTGTGTAATTTGACAGTTACAGGACCTCTAAGAGCAACAGGCACTTGCTTTTACAGCGTTGCTTCTTCACTGGCTGAACCATTGAGATGTCACCCCATCAATGCTATCTTGTTATTGAGTAAGATTCTGTTGAGTTTCTGCCAGGGTGTAAGTGAGTGTTTCCTTGTAGAAAATAATTGTTAAAATAATGAACCTTTTACCTTTCTAAGTTTTACATGATTTTATTTTTTTTTACACTTTTTTCTGTCTCTGTCAGGGCAGGTGTTTCAAGCTGTCATGTTGCTTTATTTTCTGCCTAAGCTTATTGATAACAAACGCCAAAATCAAAGGTTTTTAAATCCTTGCAAAAAAAAAAAAATTAAAAACACTTTTTTAGTGTAATTTTGAGTTTGTCACTGGGTACATAGATAAGGCAAATTTTATTAAATACTTCCTTCCACTCTTCAGAAAAATGGGGAGGCTCAAGTCCTTATTTGCGATAATATTGACACAGCCTCAAATGAGCCACAATGACTCAAAATTGGCATGGTACAGAAACGTGTAGACAAAATAAACGTGAATGAAGCATCTGGACCAGATGGCTTACACCCAAGGATCCTCGAAGAACTGAGCTCTGTTATGTCTAAGGCATTGTTTCTCATTTTTAGAGACTGACTGACATGGCACCAGTGCCGTGGCATAAGGCCAATGTGGTGCCTATTTCTTTATCGTACATCATGGGACACAGAGCAGGCTTTAATCATGAATAATTGGGTTATGCTTCACCTGTAGGTGAATTGACACTGGCAGACCAAACAGACAGTAAGCCCCCCCCCCCCATATAACCCCCCTCCCCCTCTACTCAGGAAGTTCCTTTAGTTTTTTTAGTTGGATATTGATGAAGAGGCGGTCAGAGTACAGTTTAACCACTTCAGCCCAGGAAGGATTTCCCAGGTTGGGACCAGAGCACTTTTTGCGATTCGGCACTGCGTCGCTTTAACTGACAATTGCGAGGTCCTGCGACGTTGTACCCAAACGAAATTTGCGTCCTTTTTTTCCCACAAATAGAACTTTCTTTTGGTGGTATTTGATCACCTCTGCGTCATTTCTGATCGCCGCTATAAACAAAAGAAGAGCGACAATTTTGCAAAAAAACCCAAATTTCTTACTTTTTGCTAAAATACAAATCCAAAAAAAAAAAAAAAAAAACTTTTTTCATCGTTTTTGGCCGATTTTATATTCTTCCTCATATTTTTGATTAAAAAAAATCGCAGTCGGCGTTGATTGGTTTGCGCAAAAGTGGCCACGTTTATGGATAATTCATTTCTGGGTTTTTTTTTTATTATTTACTAGTAATGGCGGCAGTCTGCGATTTATTTATTTATTTTTTTGCGGTACTGCGATATTGCGTTGGACATTTTTGACACTTTTTTTGAGACCAATGACATTTATACAGTGATCAGAAATTTAAATGTCCACTGATTACTGTATAAATGTCATTGGCAGTGAAGGGGTTAACTGTTCCCTGGGTGTGTTTTAACTGTGGGGGTACTGGGCTACCATGGGCATAAGAGATCCAACTGATCCCAGTGACGGGGATCAGTAGATCTCCCATGCCCCCACTAAGAGAGCGGGGAACTGCCGTGTTTACATAGGCGGTTCCCCGTTCTTTGGCTGTGGCCGCTCATCGCGGCTCGCCGGCGTCCATACTGCCGCCGTAGGCGGTGTGGACATGGTTAAAGAGGGTCAGACTGTAAACTTTTCGCCAGAGGAATCTGAGCCCGAGGAGGCACAGGGAGCATTGGTCCCACAGGCTCAGAAGGTGTTGGTACAATCTTTTTCCAAGATGGTTTCAGCTGACTTTGGGTTGCCACCAGCTAAATCCTGATCTATCAAATGTTCCTCTTTTGGGATCTCTGAGTCCGCCTCCGAGTTCAAACTTTTCCCTTGCATCCTATCTTGGAAGAGTTGTATGCTGAATGGGATCACCCGGATGGGGAATTTGTACCGCCAAAAATATTTTCTCTCCTCCTTTTACCCTATGGAGGAAACATTTTTGAAAAGATGGAGTTTGCCTGTAGTAGATGCAGCGGTGTCTTGTCTTAATAAGAATTTGACTTGCCCAGAGGATAATGTCCAGGTCTTAAAAGGTCAGGCTGACAAGAGGCTGAAGACTCTATTGAAGGCATTCTTTCCCTTTGCAGGCTATGCTATTAACCTGCTATTAAGCCATAACCGGTTTCATGTGGAGGCAGCCACCGGTGATCCCCTGAAAGACTCTATCCAGCTCCTTTTGCTCTGGTGTCTGTTCACATGCAGAGGGTTTTTTAGTTGAAAAGATGGTACGCGGAACTGCCTTGTAAAAAGTTGCTTGCAGGTTCTACCTTTTCATGGGGAACGCTTGTTCAGGGAGCATTTGGATTAATACATCCAAAATATTTTTGCTGTAAAGAGCTTGTTCCTTCCACTCAAGAAAAAGGGCAAGCACCCAGCCTATAGAGGGCCAGTTCCTCCGCTTCAAAGCAATTGTTTCGCTGCTCCCAGGTGACAGAGTCCAGGGGGAAAGCTCAGAGTAAAGGGCAGAGGAGGCCCTGGCTAGCAAAATCAGGTCAGGCCAGATTCCAAGTTCTCTTCCGTATGAAGGGATGCCTCCGGCCCATGTGGGTAGGGAGGAAGCTGCTGGGTTTTGCAAAAGCCGGCAAAATGCAGACTCAGAAAATTGGGTTCTTTTCAGAGTCTCCCATGGGTACAGGTTGGACTTTTTAAGTTTTTCTTCCTCCTCGGTTTGCGATCAAATGTACCTGAGGATTCACAAACGAGCTGGTCTATTTCAGAAGCTTAATCGACTTATTGTGCAGGGGCGTCAAGTTGGTTCCGATGACCGAAAGATTCCTCGGCTTCTACTCCAATCTCTTTGCGGTCCCAAAGCTGAATAGTGATGTGCGCATGATCCTGAACCATTTCTCTTTTTATCCAATCACAAAGTATACACTGCTCAGGCAATCAGTGGGTAATTGACTGCTGCAGGTGCTCACCCTGGCTCGCCACCAACAAAAGCAATAGAAAAAAGGAAAATGGTAGCACACCACAACAAAGCCAAAATATTGAATGTTCTTGTTGCCAAGCTAGACCGATACACATGGACTTGGTAGACGCATTTCACACGAATCATTCGTGCTTACTCATAAAGGGTTTTCCTTTTTTCCATTTCTCTTTTTGCATGGAATTAATGCATTCAATGGTGGCCTCACTCCAACATGGGGATTTTCTTGTGTCAATAGACATCAGGGATGCTCATCTCCCATGTGCTCATTTTTCCCGTGCACCAGAAATTCTTACGTTTTATGGTAGAGAACCAGCACTTTGTTTGTGGCCCTGCCTTTTGGTCTGGTTACATCCCCTCAGGTATTCACAAAGGTGCTGCGCTTATTAACCACTTCAGCTCCGGAAGATTTACCCCCCTTCACGACCAGGCCATTGTTTGTGATATGGTAATGCCTTGCTTTAACTGACAATTGCACAGTCGTGCGGCACTGTACCCATAAATATATATGTCTTTCTCCCCTCCCCCCAAATAGTTTCCATTTGTTGTTTGATCGCCTCTGTTTTGTTTATAGTTGAAAAAAAACCCAAAAAAACGCAAAGACCATCAATTAAAAAAAAAAATAAACACATTTTACTTTCTGCTATAAATCACATCCAATAAAATAAGGTAAAAAAAAAAAAAAATTTTTTTTTTCGTCAGTTTTGGGAAATGTATTCTACTACATATTTTTGGTTAGTGAGTATATTGATTGGTTTGCGCAAAAGTTATAGCGTCTACCAACTATGGGATATATTTATGGAATTTTTACTTATTTGTTTTTTACTAGTAATGGCGGTGATCAGTTATAGTGGGACTGTGATATTGTGGCAGAAAATCGAACACTGACTGACACTTGACACGAATACAGTGATCAGTGCTAAAAATATGCACTGTCGCTGTACTAATGACACTGGCTGGGAAGGGGTTATGATAAGGGACAATCCAAAAGGGTTAACTGTGTGCCTAGCTGTGTTTTATTACAGTGTGGGAGGTGCTTTTACTAGGGGAAGACATGGATCCTTGTCCCTGCTGTGCTTTGTAAAGGGTCCCGTAGTCTTCTGGGTCCTGTGATGTGGTCTGAAGACTGTGGGGGAAGGAACTAATGGCTCAGTTAGCTTTGGCGATCTGAGCCAGAAGTGGGAATAGGTACCTGTCAAAACCTACCCCCCCCCCCCCCAAAAAAAAATGCCAAATGTCAGTGGAGCAGGGGGGAGGGTGCAAACAAGCGGAGCTTCCCCATTTGGTTGGAGCTCCACCATTAAAGGCTAGATATCTGCCTTAGTAATTTATTTCCTGAGACCGATTGCCTCATATTCATTGATGTGTACTTTTGTGCAGGGATTACGCATTTTAAGTTTCCCCTGTGTGCATGGGACTTGAATTTTTGTCTTGTTGGTTTTGAAGAAACCATATTTTGAAACCCAATTCAGGAGGTTCTGTTCTATTGAGGTGGTTTTATTTTTTTTTTTTTTTTTTTGGTGGCAACCTCTTTGGCAAGGATAGTGTTGGAATTTGGGTCTTGGCTCTTTTCTGTAGAGAGCTTTTTTTAGTTCTCCACCATGACCAGGTGGTACTGCGTCCTCATCTACCATTCTTGCCAAAGGTGGTTTTGAGTTTTCATTTGGATGTGGATATTGTCTTACCTTCTTTTTTTACCCAGTCTTCAATCAGCAGTGGAGAAAGCCCTGGATGTGGTTTGGGTTGTTGAGCTTCATCTGAATATGTCTGCAGCAATCAGGCAGTCACATTTGTTGTTTGCTCTGCCTGAGGGACCTACGATGGGTCAATTAACCATTTTGCAGTGGATTTGTCAGCTTCTTACTCAAACCTATGCCTTGAAAGGTAAGACTCTGCCTTTTCAGGTGAAGGCTCACGTTTACTAGGAATGTGGGCACCTCTTGGGCTATCCAGCATCAGGCGTCAGTGCCTTAGGGCTGCAATATGCTCTTCGGTACATACTTTTTTGTTCAATCAAGTAGATATAAGGGCTGCGGAGGATACAGCTGTTAATAATTATTATAATACAGGATTTATATACCGCCAACAGTTTGTGCAGCGCTTTGGGACGTTAGGGCAGACAGTACAATTACAACACAATTCAATGCAGGAATCATTTAAAAAAGGAATCAATCATTACCTAGTAACTTCAGACCAGTTAGTTTAACTTCTATAGTCCCAGAAGATACTTGAGAGCTTGATAAAGGATCATATAGAAGAGGTTTTACTAGAAAATAGCATGGTTTCAAGAAAGACCGCAGTTGTCAAATCTGATGTTTTTTGTTTAGGTACAAATTTACAAAGCACAAATTTGGGCAAAGGAGTGGCTGTGGATTTAGTGTACTTGAAGTTTGCCAAAGTGTTTGACACAGTTCCCCACACATGGCTAATGTGTAAAGTTAGTCTACAGGCTTGGAAAATTCAGTTTATAGATTATATTATATAGAAAACTGGCTAAAAGACCGCATTCAGAAAGTAACGATTCGTACTCTAAATGGTCTAAGGTTGTTAGTGGTGTACCCCAAGGTTCAGTGTCGGGACCCTTACTTTTTAACCTATTAATAAATGATCTAGACACATGAAAATAAAAGTACTATTTCAGTATTTGCAGATGACACCAAGCTGTGCAGTGGAAGTATATCGTTACAGCAGGGCTTGGCAAACCCCGGTCGCCATGGCGACCAGAAACTGCGTCCTGGCGAGCTGCAGCCGATCCTTCTCTCCCCTCACTATCTTGAAACAGCATCTCAGATTCAGTGAAGAGCTTTCTCTGCCTAAGCTGACAGCTAATAAAGAGGAACAAAAATCCAGGCAGCCTCCCAAGTTTCTCACAATATCGCTGATAAGTATAAACGTATCTTTATGGTTCTTTTATTAAATGAATGATCTCCAGTCTGTAAATGAGGTCAGTTTAACCACTTAGACAACCTTTTCTAACATTTGTGGTTTACAAGTAAAAATCAGTATTTTCTGCTATAAAATTACTTTGAACCTCCAAACATTATATATTTTTTTTAGCAGAGACCCTAGAACATAAAATGGTGGTTGTAATATTTTGTCACACGGTATTTGTGTAACGGTCTTTCAAACAAAATTTTTTTTGAAAAAAATACACGTTTTAATGAATTAAAAAAAAAAAAACTAAACAGTAAAGTTAGCCAGTTTTTTTTTTTTTTTGTATAATGTGAAAGATATTACACCGCGAGAATCGCGAGAGAATCATGATCTTTATGCTAAGCAACAAAATTGTGATTCCCATTTTAGCCAGAATTGTGCAGCTCTGTGTGCTTTGAGGTGGAGGAGGGGAGATGAGGCAGCTGGAAATGCTTTAGAAAAGTCTTTCTATGTCCTCTGATAAAGCCCTGTGTACCATCAACAATCACCACTCTATGTGCAGCTGGGCTCCAGTATTTCATGGTGAACAGAAAACCATCAGAGCAATGAAAAGGCACCATGGGGGACACACATGTAGGCATGAAGGGACTGCAAAGAGGCAGCAGAAGATCAGCAGGGATGGAATACTTATTTCACCCTTTTTTGTATTTTATTTAAAGTGTCACTAAGGCTTCATTTAGATGTGCAGTTGGGTGGTAAAAATGTGCAATAGAGACATGTTTTTGCCACCCACCAGCGGCCACCCTGAAGCTCCATTAGACAGCAGATGAGGGCGCTTTACATGCCGCAGTCACGATGCATTAGGCATAATAAGGAGTTTCCCCCGATTTTTAGTGTCATTCTTTCTGGCCAGCCTATAACTCTGGTGTAACGTTGGAGTTATGGACTGGCGGCTCTGCTATGAGTAAATTAGGGTTAGGGGGCAAATTACTTGCCTTACCCCGGGCGCTGACCAAGCCATACTACGCTAAAAAAAAACTGGTTCCTAACTTTTTTAGCTGCCTCCTAGATTCAAAGCAAATTTGTCAAGCCCTGCCTTACAGGATGTTTCCAACATCAATGCACTATTTATTTGGGCAACTACAGGATCTCATAAGTGACGTCAAGAAAGAAAACTATAATGCAGAGCTCTATGGGTTAGATCCAAAAGTGCATATGGAAACTGTTGGATGTAAACATTTTATTGCACTATGGCAAAGTGAAAGGTTAACAACAAAGAACTTTAAAAACTGCAGTGGATAAACCAAAAGAATTTGTAAAAAAATTAATCAAAAAGTGTTCTAAAAAGCCAACAATACCACTGATGACTTTCACGTGTGGAGGGGTTAAAACCATCCCTGGGGCTGAAGGGGCCTCTTCTGCCTCCGCCTCCATACTGATCTCATCCAGACGTGTCTGACTCCTCCGGCTCTGCTTGGTTTCCCCGGTCTTGGGAGAACTTCCCAGTTGGTTGCTATACCTTACCTGCCTCGCCTCTGCCCAGGTGCTTTCCACGGTTCTGGCAGTGACTTGCGTAGTGTCCTCCTGCATCCCAAGGCAACACTATCCCTGGGCACAGTAACACTGTTGCCACCAGTCATCAAGCTTTATCTCTAAAGACCAGGCTCTCCATCCCTCCCAGCATGGTCATTGGCGCCCCCCAGAGGGTTTTAACCCTTCCACACTGGGAAGTCACCAGTGGAATTGTTGGCTTTTTATAACCCTTTTTGATTACGTTTTTTTAATAAATTCTTATGGTTCATCCGTTGCAGTTTTTAAAGTTTTTTGTTAACCTTTTACTTTGCCAATAGTGCAATAAAACTTTTCCATCCAACAGTTTCTGTATGCACTTTTGGATCGAACCCATAGATCCCTGCATTTTTCTTTCTTGATGCCACATTGTTTCAGTGGTTGGCAGCTGCACTGGGTCTGGTCCAATAACACTTGTGGATCATTACACCATTATACAGGTCCCACAGTTCTTGGCAGCGCTTAACCACTTCAGCCCCGGAAGGATTTTCCCCCTTCTTGACCAGAGCACTTTTTGCGATTCGGCACTGCGTCCCTTTAACTGACAATTGCATGGTCATGCGGTGTTGCACCCAAACAAAATGAACGTCCTTTTTTCCCCACAAATAGAGCTTTCTTTTGGTGGTATTTAATCACCTCTGCAGTTTTTTTTATTTTTTGCGCTATAAACAAAAAAAAAAGCGACAGTTTTGGAAAAAACCCAATATTTTTTGCTGTAATGCATATAAAAAAAAAAAAAAAACAAATTTTATTCATCAGTTTTAGGCTGATCTATATTCTTCTACATATTTTTGGGGGAAAAAAAATTGCAAAAAGCGTATATTGATATAAGTTATTGTGTCTACAAACTGAGAATTGATTAATGGTGTTTTTTATTATTTATTTATTTACTTATTTATTTTTACTAGTAATGGCGGCGATCTGTGTGTTTTATTTTTTTATTTTTTTATTTTTTTGCGGGACTGCAATATTGCTGCTGACGTATTGGACACTTTTTTTGGGACCATTGACATTTATACAGTGATCAGTGCTATAAATAGCTACTGATTACTGTGTAAATGTCACTGGCAGGGAAGGGGTTAACTATGTTCCCTGTCAGTGTGTTCTAACTGACAGACGCAGCTCTTCATTGACTTTATGGGGTTTTATGTTCGTCCAACTAGGAGTTAACTAGGCAGGGAAAAGAATCAGCTGGCCCCTCCCCTGGGGGCCGTCCTCTATTCCTACATCAAACCCCCTCACAGTATAGCTCTCCAGTTTCAATGCCTAGTTCGCAAGGAGTTGACCTGGCTTCCCTATAGGGAACTGCGGTCCTGATATGACCATTTTTTCTTTTTTCTTTTATTTTTTATTTTTTACTGCAAACAAGATAATCTGCTATCAAGAAGCCGGTCGGGGCATAGAGAGTCCTGGAGCTCTGTACTTTCCCCGACCTGGCCAACATGATGCGAAGCCAGTCCCGCTAAGGGGGACCCGCCGCATCTTACCCGTTCTGTGCGGGAGGCCCGGGATGAAATCCCCCGTTGGTCCCCTTTACCGATGCGTTCGGCAGGGTGACTTGGGCCTGCAGCATACCACCGTCAAGGGCGCGAAGTCTGCTTCTGGTGGCTAGCGTGACGTTGGACCGGTGAGTGAGCGCCCTACCTTCCCCCCGTCACAGGGTGTGAAGAGGGCCCGACGTCTGCAAAACTTGTGCGTTCGCGGTAATGACGACTTGTCCAGGGTAGCCACCGGTGGGATCAGCCCTCCATCTTGCCCCCTGCCAGAAGTGTGGGACAC
>BLSH010501599.1:168160-179950 GCA_018402905.1 Glandirana rugosa
AGCGACGGAGTGTTACCGTTTGTTTATTTACTTCCACTTCACTAGATTAAGTCACTTGTTTCCGTTTGTCCAATTAATCCTGACAAGTATTTAATGAAGGTCTGTAGGAGGTAGGTTGGAACAGACTTGTTTTAATGTTCTCGTGTAATTCTCTGTCACATTCTACATAGGGTGTGTACAGTAACACCTAAGGGTATACACCTTATGAGGCATGTTGACGTTTGGACGTTCTAAAGTACATCTAAAATGGTCTTTGAATTTCGTCTTGAAGTGGGTTTCCCGAGTTCAAGATGAAAGAACGAATCTAAATAAAAAAAAAAAAAAAAAAAAAAAAGAAATGATTTTGAAAAAAACCTTTCTGCTATAAAACCTATCCAATAAAAAAATGTAAAATAAATCTAAGCAAGAAAGTAGAACTTGAGCCCTTTGGGTGAAGTTCTGCTTTAAGTTTCTGGTAAAATCTACATGAAATCTTGCAGGTTTGCAGTTGTACGGAGTATTCCACATATGGGAATCCACAATGACATGTGTGGGATACATCTTACACTGTCTCTTAATGTGCTCTTGTAATTTTGTTCAGACAAGGTTGGATGGAGGATGTCTGGAAGTAATTTATGAACAGTCCTAATTAACCTGTTTGCCTTTGTTCACTGAATTAGATCACTTCACCTTCATTTATTTGTTTGCCATTGTGAGGCAGCGACACGTGTTACACTTTCCTAGTTATGGCTGAATGCGGGATTGTGCCGACGGTTAGTTATGCAGTTATTCTGGTTTTAGAAATGTAGCATTTTCGAAATTTGAATTCTCACAAAGGTAGCTCTTTTCTATAGAATCCCTTGCTCTCCGTCCTTGTATTGTGATTAGTGGCTCAGTTGCTCAATCGTTGAGTTTGAGTAAGTGTTTCATGTAGCAATCAGCTCCCCAGCGCAGTCACATTCTAAAAGCAAAATATGCAGTGCTGTTTCTGCTAAATAAACTATATGTGATCATATTAAAAATGGAATTAGTGTCCCGCAGTGTTAAACTCAGTGCATGTAATAGTTACATAGTCTGGTTGGCAAAAAGTCAATCCAGTTAAACCAATATAGCCAATATGTAATCTAACATAAATGTAAAAAAATGCGCGTTTACATCATACTAAAATACAGTGAATGGAAAATCACAAAACCCAAATCTAAGTCCCATGAAGTAACAGTGAAACTTCTGTATTTTCCTTTGTGAATACAATCCTCCTAGTGAATATACAGCACTGCAAGCGGATGACCCCCATAATATTGAGTGGTCATATGCAGCTTAGTAACACAAGTATGCTCTCATTCAGCCTCGGTCACTGACTCCTCTACTGTTCACATGTAACCATATTTCCCAAGGATCGGTATGTGAAAGAGAAACCCAAATACTCAGTAGTGTATATCACTTAAAACTATTTTATGAAAAATGATTAAAAACACTAACATCAACATAGCATAGTGCTAATCAATCTAAACAACCAGGAGCAAGTGTAATATGTGGGGACCTCATGGGACCTTCAGGGGTTTTTTCTTGGCATTTAAAATCTTGAGCTTGGCTCTGCTGTTATACACATTCATTTTGTGTTCACCTCTTTGTCTTAACTGCAAATTGCTGAAAACCATTTGTAGCAGAGCATGGACCATGGCAGATCAGTGATTAATTGCTGCTTTAAATTGTGAATGCCAGCAATTGGCAGTAATTTGTAGCTAGTAGTTTAATCTCTAAAGTCGCTGATAATTTGACCCTAAGGCCACTTTCACACTGGGGCATTTTTTCAGGCACCTTTGCGCTAAAAATAGGACCCTTGTAGCGCCTGAACCCCCCCCCCCCCAATCCACCCCAGTGTGAAAGCTTGAGTGCTTTCACACTGGGGCGGTGCACTTTGGGGCGGGGCGCTGAGCAATGTGTACACCGCTCCTCCACTGAAATCAATGGCAAGTGCTTCCTAAGCGGCTGTGCACTGGCACTTTTAACCCCTTTTTAACCCGTTCTGGGGTGTTATACTACTAACTCCAAATGATGGTGATCTAAGAAAATAAAATCGATCCTCGAATAGCATCCATGAAGGTTGGAATAGTGTGTGAAGTCTTTCTCCGTTGGGTGTCCTCTAACAAACGCTTACGTATACTGACCTCCTATGTGGGACGTGTGAGGAGCCCTGTGATATATCCAAATTTGGTTCTAAATGAACATTAAAATTGCCTCTAAGAATGACACATCCGACTGCAAAGTCTTAGGGAGGACAAGGTGGAGGACATGAAGTTAGTTTGATTTTGGTTAGGTGCTTAGGCCATGGCCAGAGTGCACTGCATACTACCCATGTTGCCCTTAACAAAGATGAATCGGCCGTTTTTGTCCACCGATGTCTCTACTATAGTGAAAGGGGAGTCTCTGTGGAATCCTATAGCCACACCTTTAGATTTTTTAACATCTGAGAGACTATACAGCCAGGTAGGATATGCAGGAGAGAACCATTTCACGTTGGTATAAGGGGTGAGATGCGTCTCCTGCAAGAAGACAATGTCTCCCCGCAGGCGTTTCAACTCTCTATATAATCCATGTCTCTTATCTGGCTAGCATAGTCCCCGTACGTTAAGTCAGATTATATTGAGATCCCTCATCTGTAATATAAAATACACTCATCACTTTATACACCTGAGAAGAGCTGGGAGCAGGAGGGGGAGTACGAGACAGAATAGAGATAACCTCAAGGAAAGCAAAAAAGAGTAGGAAAACGACAGATGAAGAAAACATAGGGTGAGTTGAAAGAAAATTACAACATTGGAACATTATCCACAAAGGCACACATGATCATGCGGTGCATCTCCAGGGAAGCTCCTCCGGGCGCAGCACCCCACCCCCCTAAATGCAGGGGCAACGCCGCTTACCAGGACCAGGTGAAGCCCCCCGGAAGCATTAACACGTTGGGAGTCCGGGAAATGCCGACACAATTCTGCCAGTAGCGTCCCCCGGGCCCCCGGTCGGTATAACTAAATTTTAACCTTGCCACAACCACTCAGTTGTGTTTTATAACAGATAAATAGTAAACCAATCTCCACAAGGACAAGTATAGACCTGCAACAGTGAATTTGAACTTGTTAACATATGTCCCCTCTCCAAATGGACAACCCATGGTCTCCTGATTGATGTGTACCTGTGGTGGCTATAGTTGGTGTACGCCACTGTCTCTTCCTTCCTTACAAACAGTGACTGCCATCATCATGAGGGAGGGTTTCCCCCTAGGGGAGCACCTATGTCTCCATCAACAATACACTGCCAATATGAATCAGGAACTATGGGTGAAGAGACCGCTTAAGGGTTCAGGGACGTAAACCCAGAATAAAACAGCAACCTTATCAGAGCCATAGTCCTGTACTTATCCTTGTGTAGTGAGAAGATTCCAACAGGTTAGATGGCGGACCCTTGCGTAGCCGAGCGGCGGTTACGAGGCACTTTTTGCCATTGGGGTAATGAGAGGGTAGGGATGTCCTCAGACCAGCCAGGAAGAACCGGTGGGGTGATATTAACATCCAAGCAAAATTTCTCCAGGTCTTCAGGGAAACAGAGGACGGCCGTCTTACCGTCCCTGTTTGCAATCAGGCAGGACGGGAAACCCCAGCAATATGTGATCGCGTTTGCTTTAAGCTTTTTCAGTAAGGGGTTTTAACGCCCGATGACGGTCCAGCGTCTCTTTAGCTAAATCAGGGAAAAAAGCAAGTGCCATGCCATCAAAGTCCAATGAGGCCACCTCCCTGGCCTTCATAATGAGCTCCTTCTCACCATAATGGTGCACTCTGCAAATGACGTCACGTGGCAGCTCTGTAGCTTGCGATCGGGGACGTAAGGCCCTGTGCACCCGATCCAGCTTTAGGGGGTGGTTCATTTCACAGCATAGTAGTTGATTGAAAATACCCCTTACCGAGGCCTGGAGATTGTCATCTCTGGTGGCTTCAGGAAAAGACCCCCTAATACGGATATTATTCCTGCGGTTGCGATTTTCTCAGTCCTCTATTCTATATAGAGCCACCCTGTTTGCAACCTGTAACCGTCTTGTGGAAGCTTGCAATTCCCGGATGGCCGTTGCTTGTCTGTCGAGACGCAGCTCCGACTCCTCCACACGAGAGAGGACCTGGGAGAGATCTGCACGAACCGCCGACACTTCCTTAATGGCCCGTTCCAAGCTATGCAGCATAGAGGCCAGTTCACCTTTGGTGGGGAGACCGCTCACCAGTGCTGACACCTCCGAGCATTGCGAGTTCCCGTCCTTGCCCTCCGAGAAGACGGAGGGGGTTGGGGAGCGGTGTCGGCGCGCCGGCTTGTGTCGGGGGTTGAGTCGCAGACACGTGGAGAGCGGCCTAGGCCATTAGCCTCCAGGGAGTCCTCTGGTTCCGCCGCCAGAAATCTTTTAATGGAACCCGAGGGGGTAGCCTGGGGTGGCAGAGTCTTCCCTGTGCGCTTCCCCATAGTCCTCTGGTGACGGCTTATAATGAGGTGGATGTGGTATCTATTCTGTCAGCCGACCAGGGAGCTCAATACAGAGACGTCCTCACAGCGCCATACCGGAACCCCGAATTTATGATTTTTATTTTACATTTATTTATTAATTTATTATTATTCGTATAATAATAATAATAATAATAATAAAATAAAAAAATAATAAATAACCCTAACCCCAACTCCTATTAATCCTAACCTAAGCTGAACTTGAACCCCTTACCCTAAAAACATTACAATGACTAATGATAAATAATAAGAAAATAAAAGCTAATGGAAAAGCTAAAAAAGCTGAAATATCTAGCAACAAATAATGAAGCAGATGATCATTTTTCCTATTGGTTAATAAAAAAAACTCCAAAGCTCAAAAACACCTAAAAAATGTGCAAAGATGCCACGCTCAGGTGTGAATGCAGCCTCAGAGACGAATTGCCACTGCTACACGTTAAACCAGAGCCACAAGCATTGGGTAGTATTCAGTACATTTTTAGAGCAATTTTCTTTCTTTTACCAAGCGAATAACCAATTATACCCAATGAAAAACTGTATTCAATTTTTATTACAAAGAAAAGTGATTCTCCCATAAGATTAAAGAAAGTACAGTTAGTCTCTAATATGCATATAAAATACCATTTCATCTAGAAAAACATGTTTTACCCTTGAAGCCAATTCCATGAGGAGTACTTTGCATGTTTGTATGTTTTTTTTAATATCTATAAACTGCATTTAACCACTTCCTTCCCAAGGTACATACCGGTACTTCCTTGGGTTATACCAGATTGATGCCTGTACTTAGAGGCATCATCCTGGTACCGTTTTGTTCATCCGGTGATTCATTGTAAAGCAGAAGTGATCCAAGCTGCTAATTAGCCACTCGATTACTTCTGCGGGTAGCGGAACGGGGTTCCACCCCCCCCTCCTGCCACCTTCTCTCCGGTCCCATTGGTTTCCTTGGAAATCGGGAGCGACGGGTAGTTTGTCTCTTCCGGTTCTGCCCCTTTGTTTCCCTGGCCACCAGCGGCCAGGGAAGCAGCCTATCAGACCGATCTCGGTCTGATCAGTTCCATGGGGGGCCAGAGGAGAGATTTGGGGTCTAATAGACCCCAGATCTCTCCATAAAAGAGGACCTGTCACAGCTCATGCTATCACAAGGGATGATGTTCATCCCTTGTGATAGCAATAAAGTTAGTACAAAAAAAAAAGCGTTAAATTGTATATAAAAAAAAAAAAAAAAAAAAAAATTAAATTAAAGCGCTCCTGTCCCAACGTGCTTGCGCGCAAATGCGAACACGTACGTTACTCCCGCACGCAGATGTAAATGGTGATCGCACCACACGTGAGGTATTTTCACAAACATCAGAGCGAGAGCAATAATTCTAGCACCAGACCACCTGTGCAACTCTAAACTGGTAACCTGTTAAAGGCGTTTAAAGCGTCGCCTATGGAGATTTTTAAGTACCATAGTTTGCGGCCATTCCAAGAGCAGACGCAATTTTAAAGCATGACATGTTGAGTATCTATTTACTTGGCATAACATCGTCCTTCACAATATACAAAAAATTGGCAAACTTTACAGTTTTTTTTTTTTTTTTTTTGTTTAACTCATGAAAGTGTGTATTTTTTTAAAATTCGTTTGAAAGACCGCTGCGCAAATACTGTGTGACATAAAACATTGCAACATCCACCATTTTATTCTATAGGGTCTCTGCTAAAAATATATGTTTGGATGTTCAAAGCAATTTTCTTGCAAAAAAAAGTAGCTTTTTACATGTAGGAGCGAAGTGTCAGAACAGGCCCGGGGTAGGAGGTAGTTAAAAATATTTTTTTATATCATCTTGAGGTTCAGGAATATAAGCTACATATGTGTTCACTTTTTGTATAGTGGAATTCTAGATTGCCAGACAGCGTTCTCACCACATGGTTAATTTTGGTGAAAAGGAATTTTTGTTCCATAATAAACGTTCTTGGACGTATGATACGCACAACAACACATGGGCTATGACTACCATAGCACTGGATGTTTTATGTCATTAGAGACCATTTTCAATCAGATAAACCCTGTCTGGCAAATGCAGCTAGATAAGCCGATCAGCAACAAACAGTATTAAATAGCAGGAGTAAGAGGAAGCCTAATCGGCATATGAAATGAGCAGACATGGCTGCCCTTATGATTACTGTAGATTTACACACTTTATACAGAACAGGATTATGTATGTTCAGCATTATTTCTCAGCAAAGCATACACACCAATACCAGTAATAGTTTAGGTCAGGTGTATGCTATTGTATAAATCACTGCCCCAGAATTCATCAGAATGAGTTAACTATTCAGTCATTCAGTCTTTGTTTAGGCAAAACAGATTAGTTATAGTAATTTATACCTCATTCACACTTGCGCGACTTGTCATACAACTTTGGACATCAAAGTCGCCTGACAAGTCGTACCCCATTATTTCCAATGATTACCATTCATATATGTGCAACTGAAAGTTGCAGGGACTTCAAAGTAGTTTATGCACTACTTTGGTACAACTTTCATTCAACTTGTGGGCCATAGACTTCAATGTTAGCACTCAAAAGTTGCATGAAAGTCATACCTGAATGTTTTACATGCAACAGTGGGTCCGACTTTGCAGAGGGGTGACAATTCGCGTCCAAGTTGCATCAAAGTTGCACACCAAAGCTGACAGACTTTGCAGTCACATAAGTGTGAATGGAGCTTTATGCAGAGAGACAAAAGCAACCTTTATGTGCCAAAATGAAAGCCGGCACCTCTGTAAGATACTGTACATACAGTATATAAAATGGCATTACAGCCTATATGGTTTTAAGTTCCTCCCCTAAACTTACTGGTCCCCTAGCCAAACTATTCCTACCTCACATCAAATTCATCAGCTTTTAAGGGCTCATTCACACCATTTGAGTTGGGATACGCTGGGGAACGTTGCCCTGTGCAGTGCCAATCCAAAGACAAGCCTGTTTACAGTGCATCTGAAAAGTAATCACAGCGCTTCACTTTTTCCACATTTTGTGTTACAGCCTTATTCCAAAATGTATTCAATTCATTATTTTCCTCAAAATTCTACAAACAATACCCCATAATGACAATGTGAAAGAAGTTTGAAATCTTTTCAAATTTATTAAAAATAAAACTCGAAAAAATCCTTTGTACAGGTGATACTCGAAAAATTAGAATATCGTGCAAAAGTTCATTTATTTCAGTAATGCAACTTAAAAGGTGAAACTAATATGAGATACTCATTGCATGCAAAGCAAGATAGTTCAAGCTGTGATTTGTCATAATTGTGGTGATTATGGCTTACAGCTCATGAAAACCCCAAATCCACAATCTCAGAAAATTGAATATTACATGCAATCAATAAAACAAGGATTGTACATAGAACAATATCAGACCTCCTGAAAAGTATAAGCATGCATATGTACTCAGTACTTGGTTTGGGCCCCTTTTTGCAGCAATTACTGCCTCAATGCGGCGTGGCATGTAAGCTATCAGCCTGTGGCACTGCTGAGGTGTTATGGAAGACCAGGATGCTTCAATAGCGACCTTCAGCTCTTCTGCATTGTTGGGTCTCATGTCTCTCATCTTTCTCTTGGCAATGCCCCATAGATTCCTTATGGGGTTCAGGTCAGGCCAGTTTGCTGGCCAATCAAGCACAGTAATCCCACGGTCATTGAACCAGGTTATGGTGCTTTTGGCAGTGTGGGCAGGTGCCAAGTCCTACTGGAAGATGAAGTCAGCTTCCCCATAGAGCTCGTCTGCGTAAGGAAGCATGAAGTGCTCCAAAATCTCCATATGTACGATATTAATTTTTTTTGCGTATCACCTGTACATAAGTATTCACAGCCTTTGCTCAATACTTTGAAGCACCTTTGGCACCAGTTACACCCTCAAGTCTTTTTGAGTATGATACTACTAGCTTGGCACATGTATTTTTGTGCTGTTTCTCCCAGGACCTCTCAAGCTCCATCAGGTTGGATGGGGAGTGTTGATGCACAGCCATGTTCAGATCTCTCCTGAGATAATCAATCTGGTTTAAGTCTGGGCTCTGGCTGGGCCACTCAAGGACAGTCACAAAGTTGTTTCATAGCCACTCCTTTGTTATCTTGGCTGTGTGCTTAGGGTCCTTGTCCTATTTGAAGATAAACATTCACCCCAGTCTGAGGTCCAGAACGGAGATCTCTGTACATTGAGGCATTCACCTTTCCCTCGATCTGGACTAGTTTCCCAGTTCCTGCTGCTGAAAAACATCCCGACCGCATCATACTGCCACCACGATGCTTCACTCTAAGGTGAGCGTTGCCTGGCCTGAATGACTATCGTCATGTCTTGAGGAAACCAGAGTTAAATCTTTGTTTCATCAAATCAGAGAATTTTGTTTATCATCGTCTGAGAGTCCTTCAGATACCTATTGGTAAACTTTAGGCGGGCTGTCATGTGCCTTTTACTGAGGAATGGCTTCCATCTCACCACTCTACCATACAGGCTTGATTGGTGGAGTGCTGCAGAGATGGTGGTTGTTCTGGAAAGTTCTGTCTCCACAGAGAAATGCTGGAGTGCTGTTAGAGTGACCTTCGGGTTCTTGGTCACCTCTTTGACCAAGGCCCTTCTCCCCCGATTACTCAGTTTGGCCAGGCGGCCCACTCTAGGAAAAGTCCTGGTGGTTCCAAACTGCTTCCATTTACGGATGATGGAAGCCACTGTGCTTTGTACCTTTCCTCAAACCTGTGCCTCAATACAATCCTGTCTCGGAGGTCTATGGACAATTCCACGGACTTAATGGCTTGGTTTGTGCTCTTACATGCACTGTTACCTGTGAGACCTTGAATAGACAGGCGTGTGCCTTTCCAAATCATGTCCGATCAACTAAATTTACCACTGGTGGACTCCAAGTTGTAGAAACATCTCAAGGATGATCAGTGGAAAGAGGATGCACCTGAGCTCAATTTTGAATGTCATGGAAAAGTCTGTGAATACTTATGCACGTGTGATTATTTATTTATTTATTTTTTTAATAAATGTACATGTCATAATGGGGCAATGTAGAATTTTGAGGAAATCGTTTAATCCACTTTGGAATAAGGCTGTGATGTAAAATGTGAAAAAAGTGAAGCAACCTGAATAGTTTCTGGATGCACTGTACCTTGTTTCCCATTGTCAGTTGACACCAGTGTGTAGTGATGGTGTGCACTGAAAAAAAGTCTTGCATGCGGTACTTTTTTTCAGTTAATTGAGATGAAGTCGAAACTACCACATGCCAACACAGTTGTGTGTTGTGAAATGGGGGAGCTTTGATATCTGGCGGGGGAGCTGTAATGTAAGAAAGAGGAGCTGTGATGTGGGGGAGAGCGGTGATGTGGTGTGCTGTGATGTGATTTGGGGGGGGGGGGGAGGCAGGGGCTGTGATGTGGGGGGCAGGGAGTAGTGCTGTGATGTGGGGGGTCTGTGATATGAGGGAGGGGTCTGTGCTTGCAAGGGGGGCTTTGATGTAAGCGTGGCTATGTTAGGAAAAGGGGGACTGAGCACACTAATGTTAAGGGGGCTGTGATAGGAAAGACCTGAGTCATAGAAGAAAAATGCGTTTCGGACCTCTGAAGAAAGAAAATGTTACCTACTGGAGCTCAGTGAATTTTAACTCTGTACCCCTGATCTAGTGCATTCCACTGGTTGTTTGTGCAGCATGGCTGCTGGTGTAAATGGACCCTAAAGGGTAAACCCAAGAAAAATGTAATTTCAAAGTGGTTTACCAGTCCTTGTATGTTCAGCCTGTGTTGCGTTAATTTTTTAGGGTAAGAACATTTTTTAGCAAGTACCTATTGATCTTGCCAGAAATTCAGTGTCTGTGTCACTGTGTCAAATGAAATCACAAAAATGTTGTCTTCATTCCAAGCTATCTTTTATAAACTACAATTTCTCTTCCGTTCACTGACAGACACAGCCTTCTTATGACACATGGGGTTATGCTCATCCTACTAGGAGTAGACTAGGCAAAAACAAACAAAAGCGTAGGTTGGCCCCTCCCAGGGGGCCGTCCTCACCTCAGCATATAATCCCCCTGCTCTGCCTAGCACATCAGTTTTCTTTTGCCTAGTGCAAGGAGTAGACCTGGTTCCCTTTGGGAGCTGCGGTCTCCTGAAGATTCATCTGATGAAGACTGCTATCAAGAAGCTGGCTGGGGGTATAGAGGATATCTAGAATCCAAATCTTTCCCCAGTCCAGCCGACATTATGCGAAAGCCCTTCGGGGTGCCCACCGCATAGCGCCCGTTCCGTGCGGGCGGCCAGTGGCTAAAACCCACTAGAGCCCAGTGACTAGGTACGCCTGTCCAAGGGCCTGGCCAGCAGCATGCCTCCCCTAGGGGATGGTAAGTCTGCTCCGGTGGCTACCGCTGCGCCCGTCGAGGATTGGTGAGTGGACCCCTCTGCCGCCTTAGGGCGTGGAGAGTGGGCATTTGGGCAGCTTTTGGTGGTAAGCCGACTGGTGGGGGCTCAGTAGAGGGACATTTTTGGGGTAATACCCTTGTGAGGTTAAGCCTCCGTTCCCCCCCCTCCCACTCCCCCCAGCCGCAGTACGGCACTGTTGCACTGACCGTTCGACTCTGCACCGACCGTTCGGAGCGCTGTGTTTGGCGGGGCACCGCCATTGAAGATAGAGCACCGCTCGTTCGTGGGTGTAATGACAGCGTCCATTTGTTTGTGAAACCATGCGGTTCTCAGCCTGCGGTCTGGCGGCCTCCGGTGGTAGCTCAAGGAAGTGCAGCCTGGATACAGGAAGTGCTTAAAAGCAGGAAGTGCCTTCCAGTTTTTGCTATACAGCGTGGCTGACACACAGCTCTGGCGTGCAGTAGTGTTTGGGCAGTTGCTCTTCCGATCGGAGTGCTGAGGCATCAAAACAGCAAGTATAGCTGGCCCTTCCTGGGTGCTGGTAGCGGTGTGGGCAATCCAAACTACGGAGTCGTGAGGCTAGCCTTCTCGTTGACGGGTTTGTGATGACGTGCGGTCTCGACACACAGTCGGTGCGACATATCGTTTTTGACCTTCCGTGAAGGACGAAAATTCGTGAAGGACATAGGTCCGACGTGAAGGAACTCGATGGTGGCCTCCGGCGGTCTGGCGTCCGACTCTTGGCGTACCAAAGTGTTTGTTTACCTGCGACAGTAATGTGGGTGCTTGCTCGCCACGAGATAGAAGTTACCGCCACGGGGCGGTTTGTGTCGCGAGGCTTGCCAGCCACGTCTCAGCTTGCCAGTCACGTTGTCACGGC
>BLSH010501599.1:244257-264670 GCA_018402905.1 Glandirana rugosa
TGTGAGGGGCTGTACGTCTGAAGCCATTCTCTTCCTCTACACCCGCCCTTCTAAGTTCTCTTGTCGGGTCGTGTACCCTTCTTTGTACCTCCACATCTCCTTCTCTTACCGAAGTCTGCATGTCGGGGAGTGTGGGCAGGGCAGACACAGTAGGAGAGGAGGGGGGGAGGAGAAAGCAGCTGCAGCTGTCCCCTGACTGGCCGTGCGGGCTGTAGAGGGAGGGGTCAGCACTCACTGCTCGCTCTGATGAGCTGAGCGTCTCTCTCTCTCTCTCTCTCTCTCTCTCTCTCTCTGTGATCCGGAGCGCTCAGTGAGCTTCGCTCCGATCACACTGTTCCCTTCCCACTCACAGCCTGCTTCCCTGATATCAATGTGCTAAGCTGACGGCAGGGGATCTGTGATTATTATCAGAGGCGGATCTTTAATAAGACAAATTAGGCGGCCGCGAGGCCCTTGTGAGTGCGAGGCCTAAGGCGGCCGCCTAATTTGCCTAATTAAAGAGCCGCCTCTGTATGTGATGCAGGAGTTATAGATACAAAAGGCATAGCAGAAGTGACTTCAATAATCGGTCTGTCACCAAGTTACCAGAGGTGTGACAGGCATTGGTTAGTGAATTTATAAGTGAATTATCAATGCTAGGACATGAATGCAATACTGAGTAACAGCCAGCATCAGTTTGTTTATTTCAAATTAAAACATTATAACTGGTAATATGCGTTACTTAGAGGTTGTAAACTCTGATTTAAAAAAAAAAAAAAAAGAAAAACCCTGTAAGACAAAGGCATAATGAGATAGTATGCATTGCATGCAACCTCATTATGATATACTTAACTTAGAAGGAAACTGTTGCAGTATTGCCTGCACACCGCTGAGACGGCTGACATTTTATCCAGAGTTTCTTCCGGGTTCGCAGGCTCCGATTGGCCACAATGACATCACTCCTGCGCATGCATGTGGGAGCCAAGGTACATGGCACGGGGCTCGGAAGGAACTGCACCTGTGGCCGTTCCTTCAGAGCACATGCGCCAGTGATGTCAATGCTGCATGTAATGTAAATATCTCCTAAACGGTACACGTTTAGGAGATATTTTCAGTACCTATAGGCAAGCCTTATTATAGGCTTACCTATAGGTAAATGTAAGCAGAGGAAGTTGACTTTCTCTTTAATACTAACCACATATAAGTCCATATAACATAGATGTCAGACAGTAGAGACCCCGCACCAGTGTCATTGTGATGAAGAGATCCACACAGCAGAACTGTGATATAGGCAAATCTCCTTACCAGAGGAAATGGACCCTCATATTATAGAGTGGTCAGTCACGCCTTGTAATGATTGAAAAATGAGCCTCTGGCCGAAGAACTGCTCCCCACATCTCATGGACAACTCCAGATAAAGCATCAAAAACGGTGTCCCCAGCAGAATCTAATGCATGACGTAAGCATGCTGAACGATGTGGCGATTTTGGAATTTGATGGAGACGCGTGTATTAAACTGCACTATGGGATCCGTTATTTTTATTATTTTCCGAGCTCATTGACAGCCAACTTGAGGAAGTTACCTATTCTAGTTGCCAACCACTATTGGATGGTTTATGATTGTCCGCTATAAACACAGTTTTTGATTCTTTATCTGGAGTTGTCCATGAGATGTGGGGAGCAGTTCCTCGGGTAGAGGCTCATTCTTTGATCATTACAAGGCGTTATTGACTACTCTTAAATATGAGGGCCCATTTCCTCTGGTAAGTAGATTTACCTATATCACAGTGGTGCTGTGTGGATCTTTTCATCACACTGAAGCTGGTGCAGGGTCTCTACTCTCTGACATCTGTTATATGTTATATGGACTTGAATTTATTTAGTATTAAGCGCCGCATGTTACCAGTTATATTGGATAGTGAATGACTAGGGTAGTGAGAGATCTGGATATACCATTTTTATGTTTTGTGGAAATGTTTATAACCCATTAAAATTGAAATGTTGGAAGAACAGGGAAATGTAAATGATGTAACGATAATCACAGTAAACTGAATTTTATCCTCTGGTGGTTAGTCTTTAGAAGCTGGTGAAGATAATGACATAGAAGGGCAGAACAAGAGGTGTAGAAGGAAAGTAAAACTTGCAGTAGCATTCAGAAGATTGGAGTGGTGAGATTTTTGATAGTGAAGACCAGAGAGGAAGTTGTTGCTGCAGTAAAGAGGAAGACTAACTCTCAATGTTTCTTTAGGCTATTATTATTATTTTATACAGGACTTAGTGCCAATAGTTTGTGCAGCACTTTGTAAAATGGAAATTATCAGTACAGGAACTGCACAATTCCATATAAGAGTGGTCAAGGGGCCCAGCTTGTTAGAGCTTACAATCAAAGTTAGCAATGTATGTACAGGTGCTGGTCATATAATTAGAATATCATCAAAAAGGTGATTTATTTCACTAATTCCATTCAAAAAGTGAAACTTGTATATTCTATTCATTCATTACACACAGACTGATGTATTTCAAATGTTTATTTCTTTAAATTTTGATGATTATAACTGACTAAGGAAAATCCCAAATTCAGTATCTCAGAAAATTAGAATATTGTGAAAAGGTTCAATATTGAAGGCATCTGGTGCCACACTCTGATCAGCTAATTAACTCAGAACAGCTGCAAAGGCCTTTAAATGGTCTCTCAGTCTAGTACTGTAGGCTACACAATCATGGGGAAGACTGCTGACTTGACAGTTGTCCAAAAGACGACCATTGACACCTTGCATGAGGAGGGCAAGACCTAAAAGGTCATTGCAAAAGAGGCTGGCTGTTCACAGAGCTATGTGTCCAAGCACATTAATAGAGAGGCGAAGGGAAGGAAAAGATGTGGTAGAAAAAAAGTGTACAAGCAATAGGGATAACCGCACCCTGGAGAGGATTGTGAAACAAAACCCATTCAAAAATGTGGGTGAGATTCACAAAGAGTGGACTGCAGCTGGAGTCAGTGCTTCAAGAACCACTACACACAGACGTATGCAAGATGTCGTATGTCGCATTCCTTGTGTCAAACCACTCTTGAACAACAGACGGCGTCAGAAGCGTCTCGCCTGGGTTAAAGCCAAAAAGCACTGGACTGCTGCTGAGTGGTCCAAAGTTATGTTCTTTGATGAAAGTATATTTTTATTTCCTTTGGAAATCAGGGTCCCAGAGTCTGGAGGAAGAGAGGAAAGGTACACAATCCATGTTCCTTGAGGTCCAGTGTAAAGTTTCCACACTCAGTGATGGTTTGGGGTGCCATGTCATCTGCTGGTGTTGGTCCACTGTGTTTTCTGAGGTCCAAGGTCAACGCAGCTGTATACCAGGAAGTTTTAGAGCACTTCATGCTTCCTGCTGCTGACCAACTTTATGGAGATGCAGATTTCATTTTCCAACAGGACTTGGCACCTGCACACAGTGCCAAAGCTACCAGTACCTGGTTTAAGGACCATAGTATCCCTGTTCTTAATTGGCCAGCAAACTAGCCTGACCTTAACCCCATAGAAAATCTATTTGGTATTGTGAAAAGGAAGATGCGGTATGCCAGACCCAACAATGCAGAAGAGCTGAAGGCCACTATCGGAGCAACCTGGGCTCTCATAACATCTGAGCAGTGCCACAGACTGATCGACTCCATGCCACGCCGCATTGTTGCAGTAATTCAGGCAAAAGGAGCCCCAACTAAGTATTGAGTGCTGTACATGTTCCTACTTTTCATGTTCATACTTTTCAGTTGGTCAAGATTTCTAAAAATCCTTTCTTTGTATTGGTCTTAAGTAATATTGTAATTTTCTGAGATACTGAATTTGGGATTTTCCTTAGTTGTCAGTTATAATCATCAACATTAAAATAAATAAACATTTGAAATGTATCAGTCTGTGTGTAATGAATGAATATATATGATATTCTAATTCTATGACCAGCACCTGTATTTGGAACTGTTGTCAAAGTCATAAATAACTCTCTGAACTTGTTCACACTTTAGATTGGCTTATTAAGTATTGAGCAAATTTTTTTTTTGTAGCAAAAGAGGAATGTACAGTGGGGCAAAAGTATTTAGTCAGCCACCAATTGTGCAAGTTCTCCCACTTAAAAAGATGAGAGAGGCCTATAATTTTCATCATAGGTACACTTCAACTATGAGAGACAGAATGAGAAAAAAAATCCAGAAAATCACATTGTCTGATTTATAAAGAATTTATTTGCAAATTATGGTGGAAAATAAGTATTTGGTCAATAACAAAAGTTAATCTCAATACTTTGTTATATACCCTTTGTTGGCAGTGACAGAGGTCAAATGTTTTCTGTAAGTCTCCGCAAGGTTTTTACACACTGTTGATGGTAGTTTGGCCCATTCCTCCATGCAGATCTCCTCTAGAGCAGTGATGTTTTGGGGCTGTCGCTGGGCAACATGGATGTTCAACTCCCTCCAAAGATTTTCTATGGGGTTGAGATCTGGAGACTGGCTAGGCCACTCCAGGACCTTGAAATGCTTCTTATGAAGCCACTCCTTCGTTGCCCGGGCGGTGTGTTTGGGATAATTGTCATACTGAAAGACCCAGCCACGTTTCATCTTCAATGCCCTTGCTTGATGGAAGGAGGTTTTTACTCACGATACATGACCCCATTCATTCTTTCCTTTACACGGATCACTCATCCTGGTCCCTTTGCAGAAAAACAGCCCTAAAGCATGATGTTTCTATCCCCATGCTTCACAGTAGGTATGGTGTTCTTCGGATGCAACTGAGCATTCTTTCTCCTCCAAACACGACAAGTTGAGCTTTTACCAAAAAGTTCTATTTTGGTTTCATCTGACCATATGACATTCTCCTAATTCTCTTCTGGATCATCCAAATGCTCTCTAGCAAACTTCAGATGGGCCTGGACATGTACTGGCTTAAGCGGGGGGACACGTCTGGAACTGCTGGATTTGAGTCCCTGGCGGCGTAGTGTGCTACTGACTGATGGTAGCCTTTGTTACTTTGGTCCCAGCTCTCTGCAGGTCATTCACTAGGTCCCCCCCGTGTGGTTCTGGGATTTTTGCTCACCGTTCTTGTGATCATTTTGACAGAGGTGGGGTCTGCGCTGATAATCAGCGCATTATTCTCAGTACAGCCCCCATCAGAGGTGCCCACCAAAATGCCAATCAGTGCCCATTAAAGTGGCAATCTGTCCATCAGTCGTGCCTGTCAGTGAGTGCCCTACACAGATGCCAATCAGTGCCTATCAGTAATGACTGTCAGTGCCTCCATCGGTGCTGCTTATAAGTGCCATCTATTAGTGCCCATCAGTTCCGCCTATCAGTGCTGCATATTAGTGCCTTATCAGTAGAGCTATATTGATAGAAATATATAGTGTGTGTTGTGTTTTTTGTTTTTTGCCTGCTTCTTTATTCAAAGCTGTGACATTGGGCTACTTTCACACTGCAGCCGCCCGAGCACTAGCAGTAAAGCACCACTTTACCACAGTTATAGTGGTGCTTTGGCGCTGCTTTTTGGGCAGTAGTGGGGCGCTTTTAACCCCCAAGAAGGGGTTAAAATATCCCATGTTGCCGCGCTTCGGAAGCTCCTTTCAGGCGCTTTGGAAAGGGTGCCCATTCATTTCAATGGACAGGGTGGTTTGGGAGCGGTGTATACATCGCTCACACACCGCCCCATAGATGCTGCTTGCAGGACTTTTTTACCCGTCCTGCAAGCGTATCGTCCTAGTGTGAAAGCACTCAGGCTTCCTCAATGGGAAGGATTGAGAGGCAGTTTTTAGGCACTTTACTGGGGCTATTTTTAGTGCTAAAACGGCTGAAAACTGCCCCAGTGTGAAAGTGGCCTTAGGTCACTTTCAAACTGAGGCCGTAAAGCGCCGCTAGATTTAGTGGCGCTTTACTGCTGCCACTATTCGGGCGGTAGTGGAACACGGTTAACCCTCCTGAAGGGGTTAAAAAGGGGTTTAAAAGCGCCAGCGTGCGGCACTTCCAAAATGGTGTTCAGCTCATTCGAAAGTGCTGGCTATTTCAATGGCAAGGGGCAGTGGAGGAGTGGTGTATACATCGCTCCCAGACCGCCGCAAAGATGCTGCTTGCAGGACTTTTTTCTTCTGTGCTGTAAGCGCACCGCCCCAGTGTGAAAGCACTCAGGTTTTCACCCTGGGGACATAGGAGAGGCAGTTTTCGGGCGCTAATTTAAGTGCAAAAACGCCTGATAAACGCTTCGGTATGAAAGTGCCCTTAGAGTACTCATGAACTCCTGTTTCATACTTGTAAAACTAGGCAAATGAAAAAAACATTGAGTTCGAGTCCAAGGTGGAAGTTTGCCAAGTTATGGCCTTAGAAGGAAAATTTACCATGTGGTTTAATAAACTGATTGAAATAACTTTTTTGTGGTTATGCTGCATTATTCTTTGCTTATAGTACCACAGAAAATGTGAATTAGAATCAAATACAGAATCGATTAAAAGAAGAAAGTAGGGAAGACAATGCCTTTGAGTTTTTAAAAACTTTTTTTTCCCCCTCCTTGTACAATTGTGTGCACATATCATCACCTGAATGTACAGTACATGTTTGTGCATGGAGCACCCCTTACCCCCTTGGTAATGTTTGCCTTGGTAGAACAGTCGAAGGAAAAGTTAACTTTGGATTAAAAAACACATTTTTGTTTTAATGTCCCTTTTGTTCTCTTGTCTTAAATGATCAGAAAGGTGCAAAACTGAAAAAATCATGTGCAGAAATCATCCGAGCATATTTCTCATCCTTAATGATTTGAATGCTATTTATCAAATGCTGTCCCATGAATTTCGTATTTGGAGCCCAAGCTGCTCTAGTCCTTGTTGGGCTACGTTCCAGATGTTAGCAGATGACAAAGGATGCAGAGTGTGAACCTGTACCTCGCTGGTGGTACAGACCAAAATCAAAGGTTTAGTCAATATGTCATGAAGTTTGATGTTCTAGCATTGATAAGCTAATTAAACAGACCTTCCTGTGTTGCCCGGGACTAATGCGGCCCCGTTGTGATTAGTTTCACAGCCAGGCATGTAGTACGGCTGAATGGCAGTAAGTGTAGAGAGAGTGGTGTAGTCACGCTTCTCTGCGCGCTCCCTTATCTGGGCACAGAGTGGTTTCAAGCAAAGGAGCCATTCTCAGCAACCCGCTGCCGTTCAGTGCACAGGCCTCTTGTGGTCAGTATTGATTTGCTCTAATCTAAAGCAGAACAAGGACAAGTGTTGTATTTTGAAACCTTCTGTGATTTAATATTGTTATGTCTTTTGCCCCAGCAGCCACAAAAGTGCCTCTCTGGAGATTGAGAGTATATAATTTTGTTTTAAGTCAAAAGTTTGAAAATGTTCTGTGTTGACACATTGAACACACAGAGCATTAAGACGCAGGCTCCTCTTAAGTGTCCATGTAGCCACCTGTTTTCCTTTTTAAACCATTCAACAAATCAACTTGATTTTTTTTATACTCCACTGAGCTACAATTGAGATACGCATTATTGCCTGTGCAATTTTCTTCTACCTTTTGTCAAGCTAATTTAATTTCTGTTTTCTGTGTTTCTTAGATAAAAAAGCTGGTGTATGTTTACCTGGTACGGTATGCAGAGGAACAGCAAGATTTGGCTCTGTTATCTATCGCCACTTTTCAGCGTGGATTAAAAGTATGTTTCTTTTCTGTGGCTCACACAAAATTTTGAGAACATTTTATATAATTTATGAGCTAGAATGGATTAAATGTGTACTCAAAATGACTCATAATGTGTAAAATAAAACCTTTAAGAAATCGTTGGAAGTTTTTAAAGGGTAACTCCACTTTTGTTAGAGAAAAAAACATTCCCCTCTGGGTGATCTCTATGTACATTGCAGGGATTTTAACAAACTTTCTTGCAGATTCCTTCTTTTTGTTCTGAAGAAATAATGGTTTATTTGTCTGTGTCCATGGGCAAAATGAATGGGAATGATTTCATAATTCTCAATCAGCTGCTGCACATGCAGGCTTCTAGTGAGGAAACTGGCAGGGTCTGCATCCCTTTAGACATGACTTCTCTTTGGGGGTATTTTGCCAACAATGGCATTTTGGCGGAGGGATGCCTAAAATGTAACCTGTATCTTAGTGCAGACTTCTGGGAAAATCCATGTGCCAATCAGACCAGCTGGAAATGTATCTCAGTGCAGACTTCTGGGAAAATCCATGTGCCACTCACACCAGCAGGAAATGTTTCTAGTGGGGTGTTCTGCACACCATCTGTGTACAGAATGGCTCCAGCTTGCCATATTGTATTGCATTTTCCAGAAAATTAAAGTTGGTTGTAAAGGCACAAGGTTTTTTTACCTTCATGCGTTGTGTGCAGCCGCCTCCCCAGCCCCCAATACTTACCTGAGCCCCCTCCCATTCCAGCAATGTCCAGGAGAGCTTTTCCTCTCCGGGGCTTGCACTCCTGATTGGTTTTTGGCCAATGGCTCCCTCTGTAGTCACAGCCAATGAGCCAATCAGGAGAAGGAGGGGGTGGGGCTGAGCCGTGGCTCCGTGTGTAAATGGAGACACAGAGCAGCAGCTCAGCTTGGATGCCCCATAGCAAACTGCTGGCTTTAAGGGCACCTGGCAGGAGTGAGGGGCCAGGAGTGCTGACGTGTGACCCTAGAAGAGATGGATCCGGGCTGCTCTGTGCAAAACCACTACACAGATATAAGGTATAACATGTTTGTTTGTTTTTTTTTTTTTTTTAGAAAAAAACAAGACTTTAATATCACTAAAATAAGTTGCAGATTGAAAAGGAAAGGAAATTTTTAATAACGTTCAATTACAAAATGATTTTTGTCGCAATTGTATGTGCCAGGCTTCGACAATACCTGGGCGCCAGGTCACCATGGCGACCAGAAATCGCGTCCTGGCGAAGTGACAGCCGTTCCTTCTCTCACTATGTTAAAACGGCGTGTCAGATTCAGCGAGAGAGCCGTTCTCTGCTTAATCTAACAGCTGTTAAACTTGGCTGGCTGTCCAGAATATTTGTTGATAGAACAACAATGTATCTTATCCTTCTTTCAAAGCAATTATCTCCGGGCTGTATCAGGAAAGTTTAACCATTTAAAGACTAAACCTTTTCTCACATTTGTGGCTTACAAGTAAAGATCCAGTATTTTGTGTTAGAAAATGACTTAGAACCCGCAAACATTATATATTATTTTTTTAGCAGAGACCCTAGAGAATAAAATGGCGGTTGTTGCAATATTTAATGTCACACGGTATTTGTGCAGCTGTCTTTCAAGCGCAATTTTTTGGAAAAAATACACTTTAATGAATAATAAAAAAAAATAAAAACTAAACAGTAAAGTTAGCCCATTTTTTTTTTTGTATGATATGAAAGATGATGTTACACCGCAAGAAACGTGACCTTTATTCTAAGCAACAAAATTGTGATAAAGCCCTGTGTACCATCAACAATTACCACTCTTTATGTGCAGCTGGGCTCCAGTATTTCATGGTGACTGGAAACCCACCAGAGCAATGAAAAGTCATTGTGGGGAACACACTTGTAGGCAGGAAGTGGCTGCAAAGAGGCAGCAGAAGATCAGCAGCGCTAGAATACTTTTCACCTTTTTTTTGTATTTTATTTAAAATGTCACTAAGGCTTCGTTTAGATGTGCAGTTGGGTGGTAAAAATGTGCAGTAGAGACATGTTTTTGCCACCCACCATTGGCCTCCCTTAAGCTCCATTAGGCAGCAGATGAGGGCGTTTTACATGCCACAGTCCGCAATGCATTAGGCATAATAAGGAGCTTCCCCTATAACAGGTTTTTAGTGTCACTCTTTCTGGCCAGCCTATAACCCCGGGGTAACGGTGTTACGTTGGAGTTATTGATTGGCTGCTCTGCTGTGAGTAAGTTAGGGGCTCACATTACTTGCCTTACCCCGGTTGCTGACAACCCAACGCTACACTATAAAAAACTGGCTCCTAACTTTTTTAGCTGGCTCCTAGATTCAAAGCAAATTTGTCAAGCCCTGGTATATGCTATATTGTATTTTTTAATTTGTATTTTTTTCCCACATACTGTAAGTGAAGTTACCCTTTATGTATCCCTACCAAAAGTTTCAGTTGAGGGATAAAGATCTATATATAATACATACTAACAGGTTCTCACTCACCCCCCAGTACCCTGCAAAAGTTTTAGGCAGGTGTGAAAATATGCAGCAAATTAAGAATGCTTTCAGAAATAGTGTTAATAGTTTATTTTTATCAATTAACAACATGAGAAATAAATGAGCAGAAGAGAAATTCAAATCGGTTACATTTTTGGTGTGACCACCCTTTGCCTTCAAAACTTCCTCAGTTCTTCTAGGTACACTTGCACACAGTTTTTGAAGGAACTTGGCTGGTAGGTTGTTGCAAACATCTTAGAGAACTAAACACAGATGTTCAGTGGATGTAGGCTGCATAAAATTCTTCCGTCTCTTCATGTAATCCCAGATAGACTCCATGATGAGATCAGGGCTCTGTGTAGGCTAAACCATCACTTCCAGGATGACTTGTTCTTTTTGCTGAAGATAGTTCTTAGGGACATTGGCTGTGTTTTTGGGGTTGTTGGTCCTGCTGCAGAATACGTTTTAGGCCAATCACACATCTCCAATGGCATTTTGATAAGTATCTGCCTGTATTTCTATCCTGTATCTGCACTTCAGATGCTCAGCTGCATTTTCAGATATTCACTTTGCTCCTGGGCCGTAGATAACTTTTTTTCTCCGGGGGGGGGAGAAAAAAAAAAAGCCCCCGTAGCAAGCGGCTTTCTATTGTGGCACACGGAGAAGAGGAGGATCAGGGCCACTCAGTGCAAAACCATTGCCCAAAGCAGGTGAATATAATATGTTCTTTATTTTAATTAAAAATTAATTTTGAATGCTTTTTTTTAAATTTAAAATGTGTTTTCTCTGCGGCTGTGTTTTTAGAAAAGGTGCAAGGACCTCTTCGCTGCATTTCCCGCAGGGACAGCAGCCCGTTCCCATGCAAACGCAGGCCACGCCACATGCATAGGTGTGAACTACCCTTAGCCTTGCTTCACGCTATGAGTCACACAGGAACCATATCACATTTCTGTGCAATTCATATGCGATTCAGTGCAGTGCAATTTGAGCCCAGTCATTTTGAATGGGCTCAGATTGCACTGCATTACACCAAAGTCGTGCACGCACCAATTTTAGGAATGTATTGAAACTGGATCACATGGTCATTTTGTATCATCGGATCTGGGGCATGCAAACACACTGCATTTGGGTTGTCGTCAAGATTTCACTGACACCCACTGTAGATTGCAGTGCAATTTGAATGTGGTGCAGGATCAGGGCCACCTTTCAATATTGATTGGACCCTGGGCAAACATTTTCTTCGCCACCGCCCCCCCTCCCCCCCCCCATTCACATCATGACTGCTCGCTGATTGGTTGCTGGAGGTTTACAGCACATTATTAATGCTCACTGATTGATTGCTAGAGGTCACAGCACATCATCTCCTCACTGCCTGCACACCATGGACCAGGCAGGTGGGGAACTCACCACTAGACAGAAACCTCCTAAAACGTGTTATTAGCAATAAGCAGAGCTCACACAGGTATGAAAGTAGACACTGCAGTGTGTGTGAAAGAGGCCCTCATGGTGAAAGGTCTACTTTATATCAGAACAGCTTGTTCTGACTCTCATACACGCCATTTATTATGTGAATGTATAGCTTGGTTTGAGACTGCATCCCAGTGATGGTCAACTGATGAGGTTTTCAGGGCCTCAACTGCAGCCCCTGACATACCAAATGGTTGTGCATATAATTTACTGCCAGATATACTACGTGAGATGGTCAGAGACTGCAGGCATAATACAGGAGATTTTACGAGATTGCGGATATAGTACAGAAGATGGTCAGAGACTGCAGACATAATAGTACAGGAGAGGGTCAGAGACTGCTAATATACTACAGGAGAGGGTAAGAAACTGCAGATATACTAAAGAAGATGGTCCGAGACTGCAGACGTACTACAGGAGATGGTCAGAGACTGCAGGCATACGAAAGATGGTCAGAGACTACGGGCGTACTACAGGAGATGGTCAGAGACTGCATACATATTGGAGGAGATGGTCAGAGACTGCAGCTGTAATACAGGAGATGGTCAGAGACCATCCATATACTGCCTGATCTTCTATCCCTGTACATTGTCTGCTGAACACTCACAATGGTCCTTCCTGATCACCATAACAGGTGCTGTCAGTGTGCCCACACCCCGCACATGTCCTTTACTTACTGTGCCACACTGACAATGAGGATAAGTCCCAGACTTTCAGCATGGACTTTACAGAGGACGGAGGAGCCGTCCCTACCTCCCCTCCCCGCTGATCACAGGTCTGGTTGTTAGGGGGTGGAGTGATTGGCTGTTATGGGGATGTGGAGGTCACGTGACGGCAGGTCAGGCAGTGGTTGGTTGGGAATTTGAAGAGATGACGGAGCACCAAGCCTGGAACCAAGCTGCACAGCTGTAGTCCAACTCCACCCCAGTAGTATTTTGGCCACCATCTTTTTTTTCCGGGTAGTGCAGGTGCAAGGGGCAGCTGCTTTGTGCCCCACAACGACTGGGGCTGGGCCCAGGGCAGCTGCCCCTTTTGCCCCACGTTAAAGACAGCCTTTTGCGGAGAGTTGCATTGCAGGTTTTCTGCACCACATCCTAGTGTGAACCGGGGCTTATTGCCTTTTCAACACAATTAAAAAAGGGCCAGGGCACTAAGGGCAGCAAACAGTCCAGCCTGGCTCTGGCAACAATGTTGTTGTGCCTGGTAACCCCTCAGCCCTTTGGCTCTGCAGTCAGCACCACAACATAGCTGAGAGAGCCAGGCTGGACTGTCAGTACCAACTAAGCAGTGTAAAATGGTAACCCACGAATCCAGTGATTAGTGAATAATTTTGCCAGTTGCCACAGACTCACTTACCTCAATGGCAGCACAGCAGTGGTGGCAAGTGGTCTGTGATGACCGTCTCTCAGGCAGCAAGCAAGCCCAAAAGGCTTTCTCCTTTCTCTTTGCGCGTTCTCCACTCCATTCTCCTCCAAAGTCTCTAAGGCAGGAAGTACAGAGTGTAGAGACAGTCGGGCACAGTGGGCGGGACTACAGACGCTGCCTGCTCCCACTGTGTCTATGATCTGTCTGCTGGGAACCCAGAACAGCCTGGTCATAACAGCGTGACATAAGTTCCTGTGACAGTGTGCCTTACACCTGACCTGCTGCATCCACTTTGTCCGCAATACTGACTGCTGTGATCCGCTGTTTGTTGTTGCAGTGCTGGCGCCATGAGAGTCGACAGGGCAGGGACACATTTTATTTTTGGCAGGATGCTCTGGGGGGGTTTGTACACCCCAACCCCCCCCTATCTACGCCCTTGGGGCAGAGACACTTTTTTTATTTTTGGCAGGATGCTCGGGGGGGGTTGAACACCCCAAACCCCCCTTATCTGCGCCCCTGCTTTGCTCGCTTGCAGAGACCAGACACTTTAAACTATTTGGCCTATCCTCTGCTCCCAGAGTACTTACAAAGGTGCTTGCACCTCGTCCCCCCGAAGTTTTCATAACCATTTGTACAAAACATATTAGAAGTAGTACATAGCACAGAGTCCAGCCATAAAGAAAGGGGGATGGCTAATCCGTATGCATGTAATACCCAGTGCAATTGGGTAGACAATTTGCAAGCATTAAAGTGATATTAAATCTATGATTTTTTTTTTTTGTTAATTAAAATAACAAACATGTTATACTTACCTGCTCTGTACAATGGTTTGCACAGAACAGCCTTAATCCTCCTCTTTTCTGGGTTTCTCACTGCTGTCCATCTGCTCAGTGAGGAGGGACAGTGCAGGGAGAGCTGCTGCTCTCATGCACATTGCTGCATCAAGATCGGGCTCAGATAAGTATACGGGGGGGGGGGGGGATCCTGTGACACCAAAGGTGTTTTACCTTAATGCATAGAATTCATATTGAGGTAAAAAACCTTTTGCATTTTCAACCACTTTTTAATACCGTGACCGTATAACTGTAGGTAATGCCGTTAAGCCAGAAGTGAGTGGTATAAAACATTCAAGGGAAAATAACTCAGGAGCATAGAACAGTCATGTCAGAATGACTCTCTGCTAGACCAGGAAGATCTCTTAGGAGAGAACATGAGTAGATTGCTGGAAAAAGAGGGTGGTAGCAATAGGACACAAAAGAGTGAGGAACGTGATGACTGTTATATGCAGGGCTGGAAAATTGAATGGGTAACTAAAAGAAAGAAAGAACAAGTAGAGGGAAACCAGGCCAGGGAAGATAAAGTACCAGGATGAGGGAGTGGCTGGGTGCAGCCTAACCTTGTGAAAAGGAGGGAAACAGGCAGAGAAGTATTAGACCAAGAATGTAGGCTCAACCTGCTACAATTCAATTTGAAGTCGTCTGTAAATAAGTAACTTGTTCCAGTAAAACCACATTTAGCGACATGGTTCCTCTCTGCCTTTCAAAGAGCTTGTTAACTCTTCCATATGGCTGATGCCTTCAACGTAGAGGAACCATTCTGGAATGGAGGCTGGTGTGGTAGATTTCCAGAGCGCCAGGATACAGAAACGGGCTGCATTAAGCAGATGGTGTACTGTGAATTTGTAGGCCTTTTAAAGGTATCAAATTTTGGTGTGTAAGAGAAAAAAAGGCAAGAGAACCCGGGACAGGTCTATCAGTGAAGTTCAGTACTACAGCACGTAACTGGGTCCATAAATTTGAATTACTGAACAAACACAGAAGAAGTGAAGGAAGTCTTATCGAGTTTCACCACATCACCAACAACTGCAGGGATAGATGGAGTAGAGTTTCGAGGGTGTACAATACAATCTGGGTATACATTTGTAGCCTGTTTGCCGATAGTTGCTGGTTTTTAGAGGATTTGTAGGAAAGTATGAGAACACTTATCGCACAGTAGAGAAGTGAATTTGGAGGTCCCTTTCCCATTGATCTAAGAATGGAAGTTGAGCTTGCAAAGTTTCTAGAAGTAAATTTTATGCCCAAGAAAGGCCATAGACCCTGTTATATAGACTTATAAATAGGTACATGCCTATAACACAGGGTCTACGAATATCAAGCCTGTGTCCTGTATTGTACTCACGATATACAGTATAATTTACAAGCAAGTCAAAGTTCCTTTTTCTTCCTTAACCGCTACTGTAGTTTTCTGTAACATTCAATACAATTTGGCAACCTAGAGGCGTTCTGTGCACTGTTGGTGTACAGGATGCCCCCAAAAAACGAATTTCCTGCTTATGTGGTTGGCTAACTGATTTTTTTTTTTTTTTTTTCCAGGAAGATGTGCATTTAGATACAAGTCAAATTTAGGCATCTCTCAATTTGGAATTTTTGTTTTAGTGAGATATGTTATTAGGGATGATAATGCTAAAGGGATGCATGCACTGCACTTTTTCAGAGCACGAGGAGTACACCAGGTGATCATAATTAACCAGACCCTTACATTCACATGATAAAACCAACACTGCAACAAAGTTTAAAACCTTTGCAGTGTATGTTGATCACCCAGAGGGCGTTGCTTGTTTTTCACCGAAAATGTAGTTGCCTTTTAAGGCCCACCCTTGGCATGTGGGCCATCTAGCTGCAGTGTGTCCATCTTTGTGTTTTAGATGCAGACGTGAACAGGTATTATGTTTGCTTTTTGGTGCATTTAAGAATGCATGGCAATTCATTTTGGATGAGCAAGACCCCCCATGGGCCCATTCAAACTTTTGTTGCATTATGGAACCTGTAGTAGCGTCATGCATTTTTATGGGGCACTGTGCTGAGACAGCCTATTCTTTTTACAGTATATGGGCTAGTAGCACATTTTAATGCACGCACGCACACATTAACACACGGGCAACATTTTTAGTAACACTACTATGAAATTGTTCTACAATAGTAAGGTGAGATGCATGCAGGTCTCAGTGTTTTTTTTTTCAAAATAAATTTTAAGTCATTATGAATTTGTGGTCTTTGTACTAATATTTACAATATTTTTTTTCAGGATCCCAATCAGCTGATTCGTGCAAGTGCACTGAGAGTCCTATCCAGTATCCGTGTGCCAATTATTGTGCCAATAATGATGTTGGCTATAAAAGAGGCTGCAGCAGACTTGTCTCCCTATGTACGGAAGACTGCAGCACATGCCACCCAGAAGCTGTATAGGTAAGATGGCGCCACTCTTTGACATTTACACATCAGCTTTGATAGACATAGCAGATTTGTTCTTTTCATTGTGACTTGAGTCTTGTGACAATGGCTCAGATTCTAGATTCTTCTGTACCCTGCATAACTCTGGAGTGCTACTCCAGTTAAAACTTCACCAGTTTTATACCCTTACATCAATCGTCACCTTTATTAAAGGATAAGTTTGGCATTTTGGTAAAAATAATAAATGCACGTTAGCAGGAAAAAAAAAATGTGCATTTATTAATTTTTTCTACAGGAACCTGCAAGCATTGCAGCGTCGGGCTCCTGCAGACAAGCCCTACAGTTTTCAGCCCGCACCTCTCTTCAGGATGTTAGTTTGAAAGCTGCAGGGCTTGTGAATGAACTACAAAGGTGCTCAGCAGCATCCTCACAGTTCATTGAGAACTACAAACCATCTGCAGAGGTGGAAGACGGGACAGATCGGTGTCAGTAAAATAATGACGTGGCTGTGCTGGCAGAGTCTGCACCACTGTGCCGTTTTTGAAAAGTGACAGTTTAGCCTTTCAAGAAGAATTTGCCCATTGTTCTTGCTAAGTGACATCTTAACCATTAAATAAATGTTCACCCAACACTGCTTAAAGTACATTTGTCACAAGAGAATTATAGTTGCTTTTGCTTCACAGAGAAATCACTCTTGGTTATTATTATTTTCCTTTATTTTTTTCTTCAAGCCCTTTAGTCAACTCATAGAAAAATGGAGAGGGGGAAAAACTAACTGGAATGTATCCTGCTAGTTCTGGATTTAAATGGCATGACACGAGGCAGAAACCGTTATGGTATAAAATATAGAATTTTATTCTTTACAATTAAATCTCAAAAGGTAGTGAAAATTTACATAACATGATAAAACATCAAGAAGGAATAAAGAGGATTGTGCCGTACTATGATACATAGACCTCCTAACATCTGTACATACTTATATAAAAATAAGCTTGAAGAGTGTTGGTAGCTCAGTCCTCCATGGGTCAACGCATTTCGCTGGATTGCATAGCTTCTTCTGGACCCATATGTTGAGTATCATACTCTGCATAATATAAGTATAAATTAATATATGCATAGTTATTTGTAACATATTTACAATCATAGAGCAAGCGTGCTATTTGATTTTTGGCATTGCCTCAGTTTACTTACAGCAGCACATTGCAAGACATTGAGGACATCAAACGTCTGTGGGGGCAGACACAGGGGCTTTAAAGGCTCCGTAGGTGTACTCAAAAGCGCATAAATCAACGCAATGCTAATAAAAGTAAAAAGTGTAATAATTCATATGTATGTGTGTGTGTTTCCAGCTATCTCTCACTTTGTGTAGGTAATTTGCATAGAGAATCATAAAGATTTTTTAAAATTCCTATATATACATTTTTATTTGGTTGGTCGCAGAGATATCCTTAGAATTTTATGTCCATTAGTGATATGTCAACTCCTCATTGTCTTGTAATGCCACAGATAGGAGTAGTGCATCCGGAGTGGTGCATGCTAGGTAAAACCTTGGGAGCTGTATCTGGACCCAGTGTTGTCGCAATGACCTGTAATGTTGATCTGAAACCTGCACGCGCGCTCACCTTGTCACTTACTGCACTGCATGTAGTCAGCCACAGGGTGCTATACAGGACCATGGTCCATTCCTATGGAACCAAGTCCCTGAAGACCCCTTTGTTGGAATGTTCACCATGGCGTATGAAGCTTGAACTTTATATATAGTCCAGTATTTTAAACAGGTAAGACTGGGTCACCTTGTATATCTGACCATTGCTTAGAAAGACTGGGGATATAATTGTATTCTCTTCAGTGTAGACTTATCAAATTTTTGGCACTAAAACTCAACCATTCAGAGCTTAATCTCAAGTGGATGACCAGGTGTTACATCACATACCAGGTTGAACACTTTACCACCACTTCTGCGTAGAGCCCTTATAAGGTACTCAGGCGCTTGCTCCCACTCATTGCCCATGGGGATTTGTTAAAGGATGGTGTACACCTGATTTTCTGCGTTCTTCTGGACATGCTTACTCTATATTCCGCATCCTATTCCATGCGTACCCTACAGAGAAAAACCCTTGCCCATAGCTATGGCAGAGACCTGGTGAAAGGGGGCCATGACCAAACTGTAGGTGAACATTTGCTTTATTTAAGGTCTGCACAACACTCAAACTTGGAGGAATGATGCACTCACTCTGCCCAGGAAATGGGTTCTTCATCCAGACATATTCAACCCGATATGTCAGAAATGAGGAATCACAGATGTAGACTTTCTGGCCTCCAGATACAACGACAAACTACTTCAGTTTGTGGCCAGGACCAAGGATCATCTAGTGCTGGCCTCAGACGCCCTGATAATCCCCTGGTCTCAGTTCAAGGTAATCTATGCATTATCTATGCAAATTCAATCTTGTGGGCTCCAGAAAAAAGAGCAAGGTTAGAAGACCGTGATTCTAATTGCATCATACTCGCCCAGAAGGACATGTTACACATACATTCTTGGACTTCTAGGACACGACCCCTGGCCTCTTCTCACCAGACCAGATCTCTTCTCTCAGGACCCCCTATTTTACCCTGCTTCTCATTCTCTGGCTTCAGCAGCTTAGAAAGAATTTGATAAATTAGAGTTTAGAGCACTGCAGTTATTAAAGATGTTCCTCCTTTAAAAGATTCTGCAGGTAGAATTTGAGGCGCTCTTAAGGGCTGTCTTAACTCATGCAGGGGCCAGGTCTGCAACCAGCTTTTGCTGCAATTTCAGTATGTCAAACACTAGCAAACTACCAAGACAGTGAACAACCAATATGGCCCTTTATTTCATGATCCTGCTTTAACAGATTATTATTATTATAATACAGGATTTATATAGCACTGACAGTTTGCACAGTGATTTACAATATAAGGCAGACCGTACAGTTGAAATACAATTCAATACAAGAGGGTTAGAAGAGCCCTGCTCATACGAGCCCCCTATTATATATATAGTGGCAAAAGGTGGACAGAGTAGGATAGCTGGACAGATTTAGGTAGGAAGTTCCAGAGGATGGGAGAGGCTCTGTAGAAATCCTGGGGGTTAGCATTGGAGGACACAAGTTTGCTAGAGAACAGGAGGAGTGGAGAGCACGGTTTGGGTGATTTATCGAGGCAAGATTGGTGATGTAGCTTGGGGCAGTTGTGGTTCAAGATTGGTGATGTAGCTTGGGGCAGTTGTGGATGGCTTTATAGTATGTTGGTATTTTGAAATTCTTTTTTCTTGGATGATTGAAAGCCAGTGAAACGCCATAAAGAAGTTCTGTAGAAAATGGCAAGAGTGGTTGATCCATCCCAAGGCCTCAAACTATTTGAGGAATATAAACAATTTCTAAATAAATCAAGCAATTATGGGTTTAATTATCATCCTATACTCCCCTTTTTCTTTTCCTTTGTCTCTCTTCTTCCTCCCTTCTATTTACAGACACGAATTCAGAACAGTTCTTGCTTACAGTTTGTTCCCCCTGGGGTAAGCAAGACCTTAAAACACTTTTATCTTTTGACATTTCCTGTAAGCTATGTGTTTATTCTACATGATGTGTTAAATTCCTTGTACATTATGTTACGTTTTGTGAAAGATCCAATAAAAATCTTAAAACTTAAAAAGAAAAAGCCAGTGAAACAATCGGCAGAGAGGGGTGGCAGACACAGAATGGTTGATAAGGTGGATGAGTTTGCAGCAGCATGATAGACCGAAGGGGGATAGGCTATATAGAGGCAGGCATATGAGAAGGGAGTTACAGTGGCCAAGGCAAAAGCTGACCAAGAAGTGAATGAGTAGCTTGGTGGTTTTATTGGTTAAGGGACATATTTTAGAGATGTCGTGGAAGGCATGCCTACAAGATTGGGACAGAAATTGAATTTGGGGCTGAAAGGACAAATCAAAATCTGATTCCTCTTAGTACCCTGGCGTAAGGGTTGGAACTGATAGTTTTGCTTGATTAAAACATTGGGAAGGGGTGGATGGGAATATAAGCTCAGTTTTAGTGAAAAAATAATACAGCCATTTACAGCATTTGCCTTCTGCAATGCTTATTTGCTTGGATGCCCACATGTCATGAGAGATTTCCAGAGGGGCCCTAATTTCCATTCACATTCAGAATCTCTTGTGGCTAAATGCCTGGACAGCTGAAGCCATCTATAAAAGATGCCTTGCATG
>BLSH010501599.1:264680-275202 GCA_018402905.1 Glandirana rugosa
TTGAGGGAAGAGTATACGGACGGAGATATATCGGATAGGGGGAAGCCAGATAGTACGACGACGTTTGAGTAGGTGGAATAGTTGGTAAGACACAGACGGTGGGGAGAGACGGCTAACAAAGTGACCGAAAAAGAAAAATTCAAAATTCTAAAAATAACCTAGAAAGTGTTTTGCATTGTATTACATGTTCCTTAAATTGTGTAGTACATCTTATTTGTCAGAGAGGGGTGGCAGACACAGAATGGTTGATAAGGTGGATGAGTTTGCAGCAGCATGATAGACCGAAGGGGGATAGGCTATATAGAGGCAGGCATATGAGAAGGGAGTTAAAGTGGCCAAGGCAAAAGCTGACCAAGAAGTGAATGAGTAGCTTGGTGGTTTTATTGGTTAAGGGACATATTTTAGAGATGTCGTGGAAGGCATGCCTACAAGATTGGGACAGAAATTGAATTTGGGGCTGAAAGGACAAATCAAAATCTGATTCCTCTTAGTACCCTGGCGTAAGGGTTGGAACTGATAGTTTTGCTTGATTAAAACATTGGGAAGGGGTGGATGGGAATATAAGCTCAGTTTTAGTGAAAAAATAATACAGCCATTTACAGCATTTGCCTTCTGCAATGCTTATTTGCTTGGATGCCCACATGTCATGAGAGATTTCCAGAGGGGCCCTAATTTCCATTCACATTCAGAATCTCTTGTGGCTAAATGCCTGGACAGCTGAAGCCATCTATAAAAGATGCCTTGCATGTACAGTATCTCACAAAAGTGAGTACACCCCTTCCATCTTTATAAATAGTTTATTATATCTTTGCATGCGACAACACTGAAGAAATGTCCCCTCTAAACTCCACACACCGCTATTAATGTCTAAACTGCTGGCAACAAAAGTGAGTACGCCCCTAAGTGAAAATGTCCTATTTGGTCCGAATTAGCCATTTTCCCTCCTCTGTGTCATGTGACTCGTTAGTGTTACAAGGTCTCAGGTGTGAATGGGGAGCAGGTGTGTTAAATTTGGTGTTATCGCTCTCAATCTGTCATACTGGTTACTGGAAGTTCAACATGGCACCTCATGGCAAAGAACTCTCTGAGGATCTGGAAAAAAGAATTGTTGCACTACATAAAGATGGCTTAGGCTATAAGAAGATTGCCAAGTCCCTGAAACTAACCTGTAGCACGGCGGCCAAGACCATACAGCGGTTTAACAGGACCGCTTCCACTCAGAACAGGCCTCGCCATGATCGACCAAAGAAGTTGAGTGCACGTGCTCAAAGTCCTATCCAGAGGTTGTCTTTGGGAAATAGACCTATGAGTGCTGCCAGCATTGCTGCAGAGGTTTAAGGGGTGGGGGGTAAGCCTGTCAGTGCTCAGACCATGCCAGCACTAGGGAGGTACAGTTCATTGAGGGAACCATGAATGCCAACATGTACTATGACTTTAATGAAGCAGAGTATGATCCCTTCCCTTCAAAGACTGGGCTGCAGGACAGTAGTATTCCAACATAACTACCCCAAACACACCGCCAAGATGACCACTGCCTTACTAAAGAAACTGAGGGCAAAGGTGATGGACTGGCCAAGCATGTCTCCAGACCTAAACCCTATTGAGCATCTGTGGGACATCCTCAAACGGAAGGTGGAGGAGTGCAGAGTCTTTAACATCCACCAGCTTCATGATGTCATCATGGAGGAGTGGAAGAGCACTCCAGTGGCAACCTGTGAAGCTCTGGTGAACTCCATGCCAAAGAGGGTTTAGGCAGTGCTGGAAAATGATGGTGGCCACACAAAATATTGACACTTTGGGCCCATTTTGGACCTTTTCACTTAGTACTCACTTTTGTTGCCAGCAGTTTAGACATTAATGGCTGGTGTGTTGTTTTGAGGAGACAGCAAATTTACACGGTTATAGCTGTACACTCACTCACTAATTTACATTTTAGCTAAGTGTAATTTCTTTAGTGTTGTCACATGAAAAGATACAGTATAATAAAATATTTACAAAAATGTGAGGGGTGTGCTCAGTTTTGTGAGATACTGTATGCCTTTTCAAGAAAGATATATGGGGAGCCACTTGACCAATTAATAAAAGATGTCTCAAGAAGGAACGTTTTACTTCCACGGTGGAAATTTCCAAAATGCCCCTACTTGAGTCTCTACTTCTGCAAAACGCAGAGCACTTCATCGCTGTATCCAGACTTTAACTTCCAAACGTTGAGCCCTTTCTTTCAGTGCAAGACTTCAGCCACAAAGCCCAGGAAGTGTTCTCCCATTCAAGGGATGCACTTACTCCTAAGGCTGGAGGGTGTCTGCCTGCCTCTCTCAGGGTCACAGATGTACCAGACCTGTGAGTTTAACCAGTGGTTTCAAAAGGGTACAAAATAGAGCTTAAAACTCCACCTACTCACTGTTTTCTTCTATATCAACCAAAATCTGCTCAAGGACAATCAAATGTGTAGAATGCCCTGAACCATCTGGACAACCTTTTCCTGAAATAGCCATCTTCCTCACAGCTATCTGCAAACCTCAACTGGACAATCCAGATATACCAGGCCTTAGTTAAGTGCTATCAACTTGTGTCCAAGTCCTAGCAACTTGTTCAATGAGAGATTTAAAGAGAAGCCAATTTTGTGCTAGTCTGGCAAAATCTTCCAGTGTCATCCCAACACCTATAGTCCATGTCCAACCATCTAGTAGCCAGTCTCCCCCTTTGCCTGGCCGCTTTGATTTTTCTCAAACATTATTTCTTTCTCCAGTCATCTCTCTCCTATTACAATGTGGCCAAAATAGGACAGTCATAATTTCATAATTTGGGCTTTTAGTAATCCCTTCCAAAATCGATCTGTTACGGGCTGTCAGTGCATACATAAAATCCTCCTCCAGCTCCAAAGCTCAAATGAGTCAATCTTCCTTCTGTCCTGTTTCCATTGTGTTCAGCTTTTACAGCCATAATTAACAGAGAAAATGTGTGTGTGGATGAGTCTGATCTTCCTTTTGAGTGCAATTTCTTTACCTTTGAATACTTTTCAATAAGAAGAAAATGTTGTGTCTGAGCCCATGCTTGAGAATTGGGGTCAAAGAATCATTACACGGAAAGATTCTCCATGGGAGGTGTGGGCCTCATGGTAACCACCTTCAAGGCTACCTCAGTTGCCCAGTTCCATTTGAGGCCTCTCCAATAAAACATTTTTGTCAACTTAGAACAAGCATACTCCTTCTTTCTACCTGCCTGTGTTTTATCCTTCCAAACAAGCCTTGACAATGAGAGAGCCTTCCTTCACTATCACTGGAAAGTGATAACAGACGCCAATCTTTTTAGGTTGGGGAGGAGTGTTCCAGTCCCTCCCGGTACAGAGTATTGTCACCTGTGGAAACATCTTTGATCAGAGAGCAATAAAGATGGCTTTCCAACACTGGCCCCCCTTTTGCAAAGGCAACCAATCAGGGTGCAATCCGACTATGCCATGGTTGTGGCCTGCATCATCCATCAAGGGGGCACCGGCTATCTTTCAGCCCTGAAGGAAGAAAGACAGATCATCTCAAGGATGGAAGCTCACTGTCCAGTGCAGTCCACATCCCAGAGGTGGACAACTGGAAAATAGGCAATCTCAGACTCCAAGGTCTAGATCAAGGGAAATTGGTTCTTCACCCAGACATATTCAACACCCTATATGTCAGAAATGAGGAATCACAGGTGTAGACTTCTGGCCTCCAGATTCAACAATAAACTACCTCAGTTTTTGGCCAGGATTAAGGATCCTTTAGTTCTGGCCTCAGACGCCCTGATAATCCCCTGGTCTCCGTTCAAGGAAATTACTGCCTTATCTGCTGTGCGAATTCAACCTTGTCTGCTCCAGAAGATAGAGCAAGAGAAGACGACCGTGATTTTAATTGCATCATACTGGCCCAGAAGGACGTGTTACACATACATTCTTCGACTTCCAGGGCACAACCCCTGGCCTCTTCTCACCAGACCAGATCTCCTCTCAGAGGACCCCCTATTTCATCTTGCTTCTCAGTCTCTGGCTTCAGCAGCGTAGAAAGAATTTGGGGGATTAGAGTTTAGAGCACAGGTGTTTGTATGTCATTTTGTGTAATACTTTTTCCGTATCCTGTATTGTACGATTAAAATGAGAGCAATTTTGACCTACCTGTGCATTCCATCCATTGGAGTACAGGACACAGACCGCCCTCCCTTCCATTCCTTGTGTACTTTTAATTGCTTACTACAAAACTGAGCACTCAGAGTGGGATAAAGTTATTGGGAAGGAGGCACCCATTAGCCATGTCCTCAAAAGCTTGTTGGTGTCCAGTCATCGGAAGGTACGAGCCTGTAACCAAGGGTCTATGAATACTTTGCCTGTGTCTTATACTGTACTCTAAGATACAGAATTTACAGGCATGTCAAAATTCCACTTATTAGTTTTAGAGCCCATGTTTTCAATTTGTATTTGGAGATTTAAATGGCTCTTCCATCATAAACCTTTTTTTCACAGCAGAGCTCTTAAATTGTAATGCCTGTCCCCTTAATTTACGCAAACGGTTTCTTCAGGCCCTGAATCCTGACCCAGGCTGCACCCCTTAAACTCTATTTTTTTTTTTTTTTTTTATAAGGTGTAGTCATTCTAGTAATGTTATATTTATGCTTTTGAGGTCTAATTATGTTGTGAAATGTCTTTATTAGCTGTAAATACCAAGGCTTTATCTTGTAAATCAATTTTGATTTCCTGTATTGACAACCCATGCGGGGGCAGCAAGGGAATATCTGTGGCTACCATGTGGAGAAACCCACGTGGGTTAGAACAGTGAAGTCGCTGGTACTCCATCACTTATCCACAGCAGTGTGATATTTAGAGACTGGAGCGGGTGGTACTGAGTGGGTGAAGCTTAATTTTCTTGAATTCTTTTCAGATTTTTATTAACCACTCTGTAGCCAGACAGCTTGGCAGGAGATTGAAACCATAAAAGGTGAAGAGTTAACACATGGGAAATATTTAGAAAAACACATCAGTTCTGCTGCAGTACATGGCATTGTTTAGTTGCCAACAGTTCTGCATTAAATGTAATGGAAGCCCAGGGGAAGGTGACATGTTCCAACCTTGTGGCTTGGCTGTGAAGCTGCTCATAGGTTTGGGGGTCCACCAGATAGATAGTATAAAGGCATTATAGGCACACATGAAATATGTGCAGTCTAGTGTAGGTGCCTTCTTTCTAGAATACTATCTAACATTAGGAGAAAGATGCCAGAGAGATAATAAATACATTGGCTGTGCATAATTCTATGCCCTCTGCCCTCGGGCCATGAAATGGCTCAGTGGTTTCAAACTATAGAAAATGTTTTGAAAAAGCAATCCCTTTTTAGCCATTTTTTTGCTTGTATATTGAAAAGGAACGTCTATTAAAGTATTTGATAAAAACATGTTTAGTACATCTCTGCAATACATGCAAATACAAAAATAACTGGTGATCCAGTGACCTCATTTCTTAGCACAGTGGCACTGTTGCACTGAAATCTCAGGAAGTGTCATCCTTCCATGGGATCTTCCCTCCTGGACTGCAAAACGCCTCCCCGTATCTTCCTCTTCATAACATAAGGGAGAGATTATTCTGTAATCCAGTAGGGGAGAACTTGAGCATGGCTGATAACACTTGGATTTCAGTGCAGCAGAAGCCCTGTGTTTTCAGCTGAAAAGTACTTGCTTTTAATGCCTCCCTTGCTATGTCTTAGATTACCTGTAAGTGCTTCCCCTATCCTGAGACTACAATACTTGTAGACTAAATCTGGCCATACATTATACAATTTTATTACATTTCCTTTAGATTTACCTTCAACTGTGTAGTACAAAGGCCTGCCTGATTGCAAAACAAATTGAAAGTGTTTGGATTTGACTTCCTATTATATGGTTTTGGTGAATCTAAAGGAAATCTATAGAAGGAAATTGTATAATATATGGCCAGTCTAAGAGTATTTGTTCTACATCTGATTCACCTGCTTTATTTTTCTAGACTTGATCCAGATCAGAAGGACCTGCTTATTGAGGTTATTGAGAAGCTTCTTAAAGATAAAAGTACAGTAAGTTGATTTATCACTTTTGCCTTTTGTAATGCTAGTGTGTTAAACGGGCTTTAGAATTGGTATTTTATTTGCCAGCATGGATTTTTTAAAAATGCGTTGCCTAGCAAATCTAGTGTAACATTTTTCAGACTTTGCTTATATAATACACCAGTCTAAATCTGGCATGCTTTTTTTCTGACAACATGCACATATTTTTAAGTTTTATAACCTGTATTAATCATATATTCAAAGGTTACCACTGCATGACAACGGCCTTTTATATAAGTGAACTTGAAGCGTGAATAAAGTACGCAATCTTCTGTTAAGCTTATAAAAGCCATCTCTTAAGTGCTTACATGTCAGGTTTGTTTCAAATTTCCACACCTCAGGTGTCTCAGATCCCAGAGTATTCTGGAATACACATCAACTAAGCGTCCCGGGTTTATAACTCTATCCGGTAAATCTTTCATTTTGGGACAAAGGCTGGGCAGGGCTGCACAGTAAATATCGCTGGAACAGGGAGGAAGGTGGGTATTTAAATACAAAACTATGAGGGATTATTGACAAATTTACCACAGTGAGCCTGTCCTTAAACTTCTTGCTAATCGCTTACCACATATATATGATGGCAAGAAAAGTGGACTTTAATGCCCAGCTGTTGCACCTATATATCCACGGTGGCATTGGGTTCGTGTGCTGAGAGCGTACTCCTTGTGCACTCTCAGCAAACTAGCAGAGCTGTTGCCGACCACTCTCGGTTAAGGCCTTTGATTGGGAGCAGGTGGGACAAGGCTCCCAATAATGTGACCACTGTGAGTCATTGATCACCTGATACAAACGCTGTGCCGTTTCCCTGGAATTAAAACCCACTTAAAGAGCTGCCAGGAGGCAGCATTAAGGGGCAAGCTGTACAATTTTCTAAATGTGTTGATTGGTGGTGTTTAATTGTGAGAATTGGGAGGTGGGAAGGAAGTGAAGCCAGGCTCTCAACCCACAGTTATGTTTACACAAACTGCTCCTAATGGAGACCTGGGTCTGGTACCTCCTTGGCCAAGTTAAAACAAACAAAATGTAGTTCATAAAGTGGCCTTTACGCGTTTAAGTAGAAATCACTTCTTTTTTATGCTATTCTATAGATTAATATCAAAATGCTATAGTATGCCTGCAAGGAGACCCATCTTGCAAAAGACACCATTGATCTCTATCCCAGATTACAATAGAACACCACCTTCTATTCTTGACACCTTACTATAGAGGAATTATTATTATGTATAGAACCACCTTCAGGCATGCCAGAATTAATGAGAAAGGAATCTATTTGCTTTTTAGGGTCCATGCACACTGGGCCTAAAAAAACGCAGCTTCTACAGGAGTTTTAAAAATCATCACAAGTGCATTTTTGGGAGGAAATTTCTGTCAGAAAAAGGAAAATGTTTTGGGAAAAAAATGCTTGTAAAAGCAAATGCCCATAAACTCTCCTAAACTCTTGTGCAATACGAGCTACTGTCAGCATTTTTTATGCTGTTTTTCCTGCCAGAGGTATTGACGTTTCTTTCTGCTCCTTGTGTGTATTGGAGGACCCTTACACATTGCACTGCGTATTTCTTCATTTGTACTGGGTGAATTATTTTGCCTTTCGTTCAGTCGAGGTACTCAAACACAACCATGGCGAGGGAACTGAAACTGATGAGAAGTATGGTGTTCTGTAACCCAACTGTCAACCAATATAGAGGAACTGCATGGAAGCCTAACTCTTAGTGGCTTAAACTATATTCTCCAGACGACCATATTTCAACTCAAATAACTGTTTCTAGACAGTAATAGATCTGCCTTCTCCAATATGCATGGGATACACTTAAGGCATTCTTAAGAGGCTTTCTCAGAATGGAAATAGACTAAATGGTCCTCGAAGTAACAGGAGGCAGAGTTAATGTAAACTGTAAATGCAGAAAGGGAGTATATACAAAATCCTAATTCCCCTACCCACTCTGGTTGGAAGCTCAAGATTGACTCCCTTATCAAAGCCAAATCAGGCAATTCTTTAACTAGTTTTTTGTGGAAGAAGCATTCACAGTGTAACATGCTAGCCAAGTTGGCCACTTTTCAAAACGTATTTAATTATGTATGTCATGTCTTAAGTGCAGATGAATGTTTGTGTCTACTACTAAGGAAATCCTGGCAGAATTTTCCTCCATTCACAATCTTTACACTTCCAAATTATTATTTTTTTTTTATTCTACAGGATTTATATAGCACTGACAGTTTGCACAGCGCTTTACAACATTAGGGCAGACAGTACAATTACTATACAAGTCAATTCAATACAGGAGGAATAAGAGGGCCCTGCTCGTTAGAGCTTACAATCTAGGAGGGAGGGTCAAGTAATATGAAAGGGTGAATGGGCTGATGAGAAAATAAAAAGTAGTTGTTAGGTGCAGGCAGGATAGGCTTCTCTGAAGAGAAAAGTTTTCAGGGATCACCTAAAAGTGGATAGATTTGGAGACAGCCTGACAGATTGGGGTAGGGAATTCCAGAGGATGGGAGAGGCTCGGGAGAAGTCCTGGGGGTGAATATGGGAGGAGGTGATGAAAAAACTAGGAGAGCAGGAGGACTTGGGAGGAACTAAGAGGACGCTTGAGTTGGTATTTTGAGACTAGGTTAGTGATGTAGGGGGGGGCAGAGTTGTGGATGGCTTTTTAACTTTTTTAACTTGTTAGAGAAAATTGAGTACGGTCCGTGATACTTTTTTTTATTTGCACTTGCATACAAATTTTCAGGACAAGCTTTCGGGGTATGTCCCCTTCTTCAAGGTCCAAGCAGTACTGCTTGGACCTTGAAGGGGACATACCCCAAAAGCTTGTCCTGAAAAATTGTATATTAGTGCAAATAAAAAAATGATCATGGACAGTACTCCATTTTCTCTGGCACAATTGCACTAATATGGCTACAATCACCTCATAACTTATTGTTAGTATTTTGAATTTAAAGTGGTTGTCAAGTCATGACAACCACTTTAAACTACAGGTAAGCCTATAATAAGGCTTACCTGTAGGTCCAGGAAATATCTCCTAAACCTGTACAGCTTAGGAGATATCCCCTGTATCTGCATGTGCAGACGTCATCGGCACCCGGGGTAGCCCAGGGTGCTGTTTCTTCTGTATTTGTGCCATAAATGATGGCTCCCGTGCGCATCCGCTGGAGTGACGTCAACGCGGCTCCGCCAATCACAGCGCTGTGATTGGATGGAGCCGCAGACCCGGAAGAACGATGTCGCCAGTCACAGCGGTGTGCCGAGACCGCTGCAACAGCTTAGTTCCAAGGTAAGTGTTTCATAATGAGCTAGTATGCGCTGCATACTAGCTCATTATGCCTTTGCTTTGCAGGTTTTTTTTTTTTTGGGCGGCTTTACAACCACTTTAATTCGTTGGGTGAGTGTCAGCCAGTGGAGGGATTGGCAGAGTCTGGCAGTGGCATTCATGATGGACTGAAGGGGGGATAGTCTGTTTAAAGGTAAGCCAATGAGGACAGAGTTGCAGTAGTCAAGGTGAGAGATAACCAGGGAGTGAATCAGGAGCTTTGTGGTTTCGTTGGTTAGGAAAGGACGAAGTTTAGAGATGATGCGGAAGTTGAGGCGGCAAGCTTTGGAAAGCGATTGGATGTGGGGCCAAAAGGAGAGTTCAGAGTCCAGGATAATACCTATCACCCTGACACGTGGGGAGGGGTGGATGGTTGTGCCATTGCTCATGACAGAGAAGTCTGGGGAAGAGGCATGTGGAGGTGGAAATATTATGAGCTCGGTTGTGGACAAGTTGAGTGTGAGGAAGTGATGTGACATCCAGACAAGTTAGTGATGCGTGAGGAGACTGATGGAGTGAGCAGAGGGGTGGAGATGTAGATTTGAGTATCGTCCGCATAGAAATTATATTAAAACCAGTGGGAGGCTATCAGCTGACCCAGGGAAGAGGTGTAGATTGAAAATAAGAGAGGTCCAAGAACAGATCCTTGGGGGACCCCGACAGAGAGAACCCCCGAAGAGCACAGTCACGGAGACTGAGGGAGTAAAGTTTTTTGAGGAGGGGGTGGTCAGCTTTATCAAAGGCAGCCGAAGGGTCCAGACGTAGGAGTACAGAATAATGTCCATTGGTTTTTGCGGTTAGGTCATTTGTGAGTTTAAGAAGAGCAGTTTCTGTGGAGTGTTGAGGGCGAAATCCAGATTGAAGGGGATCAAGAAGGTTATTCTTAATGAGGTGTTCGCTCAGTTGGTTGCAGAAAAGGCGTTCAAGGAGTTTAGAGGAAAAGGGGAGCAAGGAGATAGGGCGTAGATTAAGATTGGTAGGGTAGGTTGGCTTTTTAAGTATGGGGGTGACCAATGCATGTTTTAGAGCATTGGGGAAGATGCCAGAAAAGAGGGAGAGATTGAAGATGTGATTTAGAGAGTGTAGGATAGAGTCTGAGGGTGACTTTAGTATTTGAG
>BLSH010501599.1:279721-302708 GCA_018402905.1 Glandirana rugosa
AGCGTCCCGGTCGGGGGCAGGTCACCCCGATACAGCGTCGGTTGGATCGCGTCTCGACGCCAGGCGTGCTCGAGCGACCGGTCTGACCCCTCTGGGAGACCGGGATATCACTGTTCTGGCTGGCAATCGGGCCGTCAACTAACATCTAGAGTGTTCTTTTTTAGGTCCCTTTTTCTTTTACTGTTTGTTTTTTACAACGGTCCTGATCTCTAGGGTCGTCCCTCGATGCAGGAATGAGGACTGATTCGTCTTTTTTTTTTATTCTTACCTTGTGACACACAGTTACTTACTTTCTCTTTATAAAATCTGAAGGCAGGCTTTGCTAAATGAGTGACAAAGCGGTGTCTACTCAGTGCATAAAGAATATTTCTCTTTCATTCATTGACACACAGTGTTCCATTCTTATTTTTTTTTTCTGCTTAGTCAGGAGTAAGGACGTAGCTCCCTGCTGGGATCTCTAGTCCTGGCAACATTTTTTGTTTGTCATTTTCTTTTTCCCTGGATTTTTTCTTGTGAGATCTACAATCAACTGCCGGGCTAACGGTCGGTCTTGTCACTATAGGGCCAGAGGGTCTCCCCAGTCTGGCCAGCGAGCTCGTGCGGACCGCAGCTCTGCGCTAGGTTGGCTGCGACATAGCCCCACTGGACGGGGGCTGGCCCTGCGAGATAAACGTCTTGCGAGGTCGCATACGACCGGCTCTAGGCCTGAGTCGCAGCGTTCCTCATGGCCGACAGCCCCCCCACTGAGGGGTGAGGAGGATCTGTCTGGCAGCGTATCCGCATGGCTTTCGCTGGATCGGTGAGTAGGGCGCCCCCACCTCTCCTTCCCTGGACAGGGTGTGGGGTGCGGGTTACTCCCTGGGGTGATCAGTCCCTCCGGGGTTCACCTCCAAGCCCCCCCCCCTCTTCCCGGGTGAGGCCCAGGCTTCTGGCCTAGGTGCCTGTTTGGACTTCTTTGACCCATCTGCTGCCCTAGTTGGGCCTGGGGGCGGGTGACCAGAAGGCCGCGATTGTGGCCTCCTGTGGCGTCCCTCTGGTAATTTTAGGCTGCGGTTTTGCAGCCTACTGACCGAGGGCCGAGTGAGGGGCCCCAGGGTGGGTAGTGGGGGCCACCGCCTCCTATTTCAGCCTGCCCAGGCTCCGTTCCACAGCTCCGGACGGGCTCCATTCCGTAGTTCTGGACAGACCGGTTCATCTGCGGGCTGCGCACTCGTGGCCGAAAATGTAGACTTTTACGGGCTACTAGGCTGCGATCTTCTAGGGGCGGCTTTAGGCCTATCGGGCTTAATGGCCGCCTTCTGGCAGAGGGGCGACCCCCCCCCCTTCGGGGGTTCCTTTGGGTCATGTGGCCCGCTCAGTTTCCCCTGTGCGGGACCTCGGGCGGCGCCCTAGGGGGCCTCAGTGGCGTCCCCTCTGCGGGACCTCAGTTGCATCCCTGTGCTGGACCTCAGTGGCGTCCCCTGTGCGGGACCTCGGTTGGCGTCCCCTGTGCGGGACCTCGGTTGGCGTCCCCTGTGCGGGACCTCGGTTGGCCTCCTCTGTGGCTGATGCCCCCTGTGAGGGGCCTCGGGGTGCCCCTTGTGTGGGGACCTGACTCGGAGGAGGGCCTTGACCTTTGTCCCCTGTGCAGGGGGCATCTGTGGCGTCCCCTGTGCGGGACCTAGGCCAGTGTGTCCCACCTTACGGCTCACCTTTGTGCCCGCGCTACATGTCCGGTCATGTAGTGAGCGTGTTTCCACCACAACTGAAGTGGCTGACGCGGCGAAAGCATTCCCTTTTCCCTCCTATCTGGCAACATTTGCCCAGCAAGAATGGGAGGGTTCACTGTACCCCTTTGTGCTCCAAAGAGGTTCGTGGTGGGGGACTCCTTGGGGGGGTCCCTTCTTAGGAAGTGGACTGTAAGACCAGTGGTGGATTCCCCAGTCTCTTAACGACCTGAGGCAACCATGATGCCGGTAGGGGAATCTCCGGTTTTACAGATCCGGCGGACATGTCTGGAGCTGAATTCCCCTGCCTGTGCTGATTGGTGGATCTATTGATCTAGGGACCCGCGGTTGGTCTGCTATGCCTCTGGGCGCAGTTCCTCTGGTTACTGGTGTTTAGCCCTGTGTGTGGTCTGAGTGTTGGTCTGCGGACTGGGGTTTTTTTAAAAAAAAGGAAAAAGGGCCATTGCCATTTTGGGGCGACCCTAAATGACGTTCTGCGTCTCACGAAGGGGGAAGGTACATCTCTTCCTCAGTCTGAAATAGAAAAGGAGCTCCCTCGCAGACGCGGTCGTCCTTTTGAGTCATACAGTTCTTTCGTTCTTCAGGGTCCACTGTCAGGGGTTCGAAACCTTTCAAACCCTCCTCGGGAGGTTCCAGACGGACCTGGTCTGGCAAGCTGAGAGCCGGGTTTTATGACCAGCTGACAAGGCCTCTTCATTCAGCTTGAGGGTGCGCCCTCTGTCCTATCGGGAATAGGAGGGTCATCTTGATCTTGTCCAGTTACGGCCTTGTTCCCCAAAATTGGGTTTTTTGTTTTTCCCTCCCATTAGGCATCTGCCACCGGACCGTTTGCATTTCTCCTTGTGGGGCTGTACAAGCCCTGTTTCTTCAGGGTGTGCCCGTCCCGGTTCCTGCCGGAACGGTTTTGTTTCGGGGGTTATTTTCTTCAGTCATGTTCACGGTCAAACAGTGGAGGGCATGGTGCGTTCGATCTGTACATCAAGGCTCTGACCTGCTGTTGTGGGTACGGTAGCTCAGAATGGAGTCCATCCGCACGGTGATGGCGTCCCTTACTCTTGGAGACTTTTCTGGCTTTATTCGATTCACGAATGTCTGATTTCGCATTCCACTATGTGCCCGACCTCAGCATTCCCTCCGTTTTGCTGTGGGAGGAGAGCATTACCAGCTTGTGGTTTTACCTTTTTGGTTTCGCCATCATTCCTCTGGTTATGTCAGCGGGGGTTGCGATCCTGGGCTACTTGAATGATCCTTTTCTGCGAGCAGAGTCCTTGACTGCCCCGTGGGGTGACCTAGCTCATATACGTACCTTGACAGAATCCAGTTGGCTTCTATACTATCGGGAGTCAGCTCTGGCTTTTTCTGGAACACTGGGTTATCTGGGCCTGACTCGGACTCCAGTTCTGGCCGGAGTGTTTTCGATATCTAGACAAAGTTACAGGAGTTGCTTGCCGTTTTTCATCTACTGTGTCAGACAGAGGTGGAGCTTCTTACGGACCTGCATGTGGTTGTTGGATCTAATGGTATCTGTTTTCAAGTTGTTTCCATTGCATGGTTCCATGCAAGTTCTCTTTAAGGGAGTTCTTGGCGTAATCGGACTAGTGCCCGAGGTCTCTGGGCGATCGGATAGGCCAGGGGTTCCCTGGTCTGGTGGCTTCAGTCTTCGGTTCTTTGACAGAGCAAATCCTTTCTCTCCGTGTATGGATGGCAAGGACTCATACTTTGTCTGGATCGTGGGCAGATCATCTTCGGGGTCTCCCGGTGCACACCTCTCCAACATTCGTTTCCCGGGATTGGGATACTGGCAGGTGGATGCCTCCGGCCTCTAGCGTGGGACCACTGGTGGGTTCTTCGCTGAGCCGTGTTTCTTCGGATAGGTTTCTGATGGGCACGTTGGGCGTCCCAGCTCAACAGAAAAAAACCGAGAGCTTGGGCTCGGTCACGGGATCGTCTGGTGGGCTTTTCTCATGCTCTGGTGGCCTGTGGGGCTGGTGTTTGGTCTAGGTTTTTCCTCTTCCCCAGCTTTGGCTTGGACCTTTTGAACAGGATCATGGCCGCAGGGATTTTGGTCCAACATGTTTGTTCTGGATGATACTGTCGGTCTGGGTAAGCTGACCTGGTACGCCTGGTCATCGATGTTCCTTGGGGACTACCTTTCAAAGAGGATCGGCGGTCCCTAGGGCCGTTCTTTCGTGTTGCTTTACGGTCACTGTTTTTTTTTTTTTTTGGAAGTCTCTGCTATGATAGCCAGGTGCTGCTGTTCCGGCACTGCTGAAGACTGAGTAGTCTCCCTCTAGGGAAAGCTACCACCGGATATAACATTTTTGTCCTCAGTGGTTCCAATTCTGTCCTTCCTTCATGGGGGATTGAGCAGACATGGGCTTGAGTACCTTTCAAGTGCTAGGTGTCAGCCTTGGCAGTTTTCTTCAGTGTCCCCTGGTCTTGTATTCTCTGGTGCATATCTTTTTTTAGGTGCTCAACGTCTGTTTCCACTGGTGCTGCCTCTTCTACCTCTGTAGGGTCTGGACTTGGTGTTTTCCATTTGAATAAGAACATTGTGTGCCTCTCTGTCCCTTGTCACCATAGTCTACGGAATTTGGGGTGATCTGTTGTATCTGGCAGCCCAGAAGTCTTGTCAGTGGTTAGACTCATGGTTTTTGATGTGGTCGGACTGAGTATGGGGCTGTCTGCTTCATTTGTGACCATTTCTGGATGGCTCAGAAGGATGTTGACTGACCTTTTCTGTTGGGGGTCGGGTTTCTCCTGGGTCTTCTGTCGTCAGGAGTCGGTTGCGCAATTTGGCTGATGGCCTCCTGGTCATAGGTGTATACTTTCACAACACTCTATGAAGTGGATGTGCTGGCATCTGCGGATGCTGCTTTTGGCTGCAGGTTTTGCAGACTGCGGTTTAGAGGGTCTATCCCCTCTTGAGGGTGTATTGTTCAGGTGGGCTCCAGTTGTTTTCTTTTGAGCTCCTATTACCTAGTTGGCTCTTATGTTAGCTTGGAGTTTTTTCTTCGTTATCCCACCCCTCATGTTTGACACTGCCAATAGTAAAGAAGAATAAAATGCTGTGTCTGTCAATGAACGAAAGAGAAAATAGGATTTTTTGACTTAGCGTAAAATCCTTTTCTTTTGGTAATTGACAGACACAGCACCCACCCCTCTTAGGAGTTTTGATGCTTCTGATTCTGCTTGTTACTAAACTGAAGGCCTAATGCAGAGAGGGGGTTCACCCAGGACTGCCCATAGGCGTAGTCAAGTCTCTTTTTTTTCTGGCTAGTCCTACTCCTGAAGGGGAAGATTATAACCCAATGGTAAAGAAGAATGCAATGCTGTCTGTCAATAAACTCAGAGAAAAGGATTTTACGGTAAGTCAAAAAATCCTATTTTATCACAGAATTCAAGGAAGTAAATGTGTGGGGATCTTTACAAAGTAAGTTTACAAGCTTCAAGATGGTTCATATTAATAAGAGTAGACTAGAAATAACTGAAATACACTGTAGGGATACATTTTACATTTTGGCCATAGATCAGATTGAGGGTCTATTCACACCAGCGGCTGTGTTACAACGCAACGCGGTCGTGTGAACCAGGCAAATAGGAGGCAAGGCATTTTGCCATGTCTTGTGGTGAGGCTGCACTGGAATAGCTGTCCAAAACAATCCTACCGCACCTGATGTGAATGGGCCCTAAAGTCGTGTATCAAATACTCAACCTGTGAAAAATCACACAGAACCCTGGTTAGATATTCAAAAAAATAAATGTTTTGATTGCTTGTATATCTCGCATTTAATTTTATTGCTATTGCCTGTTTGTTCATGTAACAACAATTTTGTTTTGTAATAATTTGGGGTTGTGTTGATGGTCCATCTCTATTTATTCTCTAACTGATAGACTGAGGACCTCTGTAATTATTCTTTCAGCACAATAAGATGCACCATTTTTGTTTTTTCCTTGGTCTACGTTTTCATGCATGGTCATGGCATATCAGATACTAATTTGTTGAGTGAATTTGATGCGCAGGACATATGTCTGCTGTTTACTGGAGATAACTTTGTTTTGCAGTTGTGAAAGACAATCTCAGTCTCCTCATACATATTCTCACAAGAATTGTTATATATTCTCTGAATGTGTGACAAATTTAGATTACACGTTCTTCTACACGAGAGTTGGTCACTAATGTATGTGTCAGTGTCACACTCTAAACATGTGACCACAAAAATGTTGCTTCATCACAAATTGTTACTATATTTTGCTCTGCAGTGATTTTTTTTTACATATTTCTAAGGGTAACCTGAAAAAATACTAAGTATTAAAAAACAATATTCAATCAGTGCAAAAATGGTGCGCTCCACCACCAGTGTGCCTGGCCGCTCACCTCACTATCTGACCCCTGTTTCACCAGCGGGTCAGATTAAGCATTTTCCCTCCTGGGGTTAATAATCAGGTGTCTCTCGGGCATGCTGATCTTCTCTCTCCTATTTTATGTATAGGTCCTCAGATCTGTCTCCCAACCAAACCGCATATATAGAAACAAAAATGCAATGATCTAGTGCTCTCTGTTTCCACAAATGTATTCTCTGATTAAAAGTAACAGCTTATATTCAAAAACGTAGCACTTGAGAGCAGTGCAAGCTATGCAGACATACAATATCTCTGTATGTACTCCGTACACATAAGATGGCCACGGGATGACTTCACAAAACTTCACAAAACTTAGACTCCTCCCCCCGTACGCATTACGTAAATGGGCATGACTTCTACTGAAGTCACGCCCATTGACGTAACATGTACAAGGGGGAGGAGTCTGAGTTTTGTGATGTCATCCCGTGGCCATCTTATGTGTACGGAGTACATACAGAGATTTGTCTGCATAGCTTGCACTACTCTAAAGTGCTATGTTTGATTGTTAACCCCAGAGGGAAAATGCTTAATCTGACCCGCCGGTGAAACGGGTCATATAGTGAGGTGAGTGGCTAGGCACACTGGTGGTGAAGCGCACATTCACTTCATATGTTTTTGAGTACAATATTTGGTGGAGAAAAAGGACTAATACTGGATATTATGATTTATGAGCTATTTTTTGTAAATTTATGAATTTTACAGAATTTTATGTAATCTTTTTATGAGATGAATTTTGGGACCATTTGCACGTTTATTAAATGAAGCGATACATTAATTTTTGCTAGTAGCGCATCACTGCACAGAAGTCTTTAAGTATATATAAGTCTGTAAAAGCTTTAAAATAATTCATGGAAAAGCTTTTGGAGAAGTTAATAGGAAGGTAAAATGTTCTGAGGCATGTGGCATGTTTTCTAAACTTGCCAATTGCTCCTTTGCAGTGTCTATTTAGGACTGTGAGTTTTCTTGTATGAATAAAAATTGTTTCTGATATAGTAAATTCTTACATTTTGCAGTTTTTATTGTGGTCTGGTATTCATTTAATAGCAGTTGATGAGACTTTTCTCTTCATTGAACATTTTTAAAATGCAGTTCTGCCACAATGCGAGACCTATTGTAATTCAGTGAAGCAATAGCACCATCAGAGGTTAGACTGACATCCTGCTGACTCATGCTGGAGTGAACAATATTGTGTAGATGCAAATCTTTGGTCTTTCCAATAGAACCGCACATTCGCCCCAAAAAATGTAAAGCTTCCAATTTACATTTAATATCTCTTTGCCCTTTGTTTTGAATACAAATGTCTCCTCTAATAGAAATTACCTGGTAATCCTGCCAATCCTAAGGCTTTCCCTTCCTGTTGGCAACAATCTGAAGGCTCATAGATCTGCTGCAGTGTTGCCACCACACTGCGCATGCTCCCCATTTAGCGTAGTAAGTAAACTTTGTAATACTATGCACTGCTTACTTCCTAGGTCATGCGCTAGATGGTCCGGTTATCACTTCAGCACAACACAATGGGATGTGCCGTCACCTTACCTATTACATGCACTCTCTTCCGGGCCATTGCCCACTAGGCGGATCAGATGCTTGATTGACAGCACACTCCAAATGGCCCGGGAGGGAGGGCATGTAGTGGCTAAAGGAGAACTATTTATAAAAAAAAAAAAATAAAAAAATCTGTTTCTGCTTTTTTTTCCTAATTAAAGAGGAGAGCCCCCCCCCCCCCCCAAAAAAATACTTTTATTTTTAGGACACTGTTGGATACAATTGGCTTTGGGTGCAATCGCTGGCATCTTCCTAAAACCAGCAGTAAAGCCAGCCAGCTTCCACATGCTCTGCGCTTTGCGTTTGGTCCTGCAATCTTCTGGGACCTATGACGTGTCTCAAAAGGCTGGGGAGGGGGGGGAAGAGTAGGGGGCTTACTTACACTCAGATCGGTGGTTTCAAAATTGGGTACCTGCCCCCCCTCTCAAAAAAAAGTGCCAAATGTGGTCGAGTAGAAAGAGCAGAATGTCACCTTTTGGATGAGGTTCTGCTATAACTGTTTGTATATGCATATATGGTTGAGGCTGTGCCTTAGCTATCCAAGTGGGTCAGATGTCTTGGTTTAGCTGGCCATATGTAAAGGATCTCAGTCAGTCACATCAACACCATTTACCAACATTCTTTTCATGTGATGACTTGCCTAAATGATCCATTCAAACTACATGTTGAAAAATTACATTGATCTTATAGATCTGAATTTGTGGTCTGTTAAGGCTAGCGTACATTTTTTGAGATGCTTTCTGCAATCTGTTTTCCATGCGTTTGCATTGTTATGTAAAGGAATAAAAAAAGCACAACTGATTACTAACCTCACAAAATGAACATCGCTCAACCTAAAACATTTTAAGCCTGGGTTCACACATATGCGAACACAGACCTCACATGTGATTCGCACCTGCATTGCTGTGCTGATCACATGTGATGTCTGTGCAATGCAAATTCAGCAATGCAGTTGTAGAGGGCAATACAGAGGGCAGTATGAACTGCCTGCGGGGGAGATGCGATGCAGGAACCGGCACTGGAATCGCGCTGGTTCCCGCATTGCATATGTGTGAACCCAGGCTAATGGTAAAACAGTGCTGTAAACAAAGCTGTAAACAAATCAATCTTTTGTGTCCCTGTCTGTCAGGAACCATGAATCAGACAAAGACAAAAGTGCAGTAAAATCACACTATGTAATAAAAAGGTAAAATGTTATAAACAGAGTAAATGTGGTCAAAACATAGCCATGGTTCGGTAACCAGAGCGGATAGTCAGAGCAAGCCAGTGAAAAAGGAGTCCAGAGATCAGCGAGGTCAAACAAATGGAATGCAGGGTCAGGAGCCAGGAGGAGTCAGCCGAGCAGGGTCTTGAATCCACGAATACAAAGGGAACGTCAAACAGGCAAAGTCTTTCACAGGAGCACACGGCAGAGATTTTTCCAGAGATGTTGACTAAGGCGAAGGCATCTGTTTTCTGATCCAGGCAGTTTATATAGCAGCAGAGCTGGCTTAACAAGGCAGGATATGGTCATCAGATGAGACCGAGTGGAATCTGAGACTTGCAATTAACCCTCAGCTGAGTAGCTTGCTCTGAGAAGGGAAAGCTGAGCCCAACCCTGACTGTCCCCATGAAACCACCTTGGATTTTGCATCTGTACAGGTGGCCTTGACTCCTGGTCAAGTTAGAGCCCCTTACCTCTCTCTCTCTCTCTTAGATGTCAAATGCCTCACTTTTAACATTTGGATAGAATGGAGAAAATTGAAACCTTTGTTTTATTTTTTATTCAGGTAATGTTCCCACGGGGCCCTTCCCCTTCTTTCCTCCCAATGGCAGTGGTCAAATGGAGGCAAAGTAAGGGGAGATTACCTTCAGTTTCTGTTCCAGAGTAATCAGAATGTAAAAACCATCAGCCTTTAGAACCACTTTAACCTCCCTGGCGGTATGAATATTTCAGATTTTTGGTGCTGAAAGCGGTACGATTATTTTGCATGAAAATGCGGTGTTTTATATTGTAGGCCTGTAATTCTTAGCAATAACTCACTTAAATCTGTCCAAACAAGAGTCTAATAGACATCCTGGGTATGATAAAGTTTGAAAAATGAAATCATAAATTATAATATAATAACTATAAATAATTATCCCAAATAATAATGTAATAGTAATAACATATGTTCAATAATGTAATCAAACCAAAAACACTGAAATTTGCTCAGTTGCAGAATTGTCGCTGTCGCCACTTTAAGTTTCTGATGATAAATTTCCCCAAAAATCTATATCACTCAATTCTGCAAATGATTCTTATTTACTATCGCTGTTTTCTAGCTGATCAAAAACCACTTTTGACGTAAAGGGACACTTTTTGGTTGCCATGGACATTCTCAAGTTTCCAGGCAGAAAGAATGACATAAATAATACAAAAGTGCATGCAGGGCACTGGACAAACCACTAGGGACAAAGGGGATGTGAAATGTTTTCATACAGTAATGTAATCTATAAGATTACAGTGTACTGTATGTGCTGTGTGTGTTTCACTTTTTGAATTCCCCGCCCGTCTCCGTGCGACATGACGCTCACAGGGAAAGGAGCCCGGCACACAGGAGTCATCTGGCGGCGGACACAGCCCGCAGACACGGCGGGGGACATCGCTGGATCCAGGGGACAAGGTGAGTAGCCCTGCCTGGATCCAGCAAGGTGTGGCTCGGGGTTTACCGCTAATGGTACTGAAATTCCACCCCGAGCTACACTCGGGAATACCGCCAGGGAGGTTAAATCATATTAAAGTATGCTCTGCTCAGGTGTGAATGCTGGCTTAAGAACAAGTTGGTGTTATACTATGACGTTTAAACCACAATGTGTAAATCACACAGACTGTTAAAGCTGAAGTTTAGTGCTAAAAAGACCTTTCTATAGCTTTAGTGACCTAACTTAGCTGTAAAGGAGTATGTCCCATGCTATGCAGGGATCTGGATCCTGTTGAAATCTTTTGTGTAGGGTGCCCTGTTCGTTTTCTGCTGCTGAACTTCAAGGCTAGGGAGATAATAGTGCTGCGTCTTCTGTGAAGCTGCAGAGTTAGCAAGCTTTGATGGGGAAACACCCCTCTTCACCCTCCTCCATAAGGAAAAGTTATTTCATAATGTACACTGAATGTAACATGGTCTTTGAATGGGAGAGAGGATCCTGTCCTTCATCTCACTCTCCCATCTTTACAGATGTGTTACATGCACTATGAAACAACTTTTCTTAATGAATGAGGGGTTGGGTCACTGTTGGGAGCTTGTTCACTGCAGCTTCTCAGAAGACTCAGAGCTATTGACGGACTCGGTGTTCCAAAGATAAGTTTGGACTTTAAGTACATTTTAAGTATATATTGCAGTAAATGAATAGGTTTATTCCTAGAATTCTTCACTTGGCCAACAAGATGACCGCTTCCACTGGGTATCAGTATCGGCAAACTTTAAGCATCTAGTTTGTCATCATTTATCTACCCAACCAAGAACAGGTAAACTGCTGTTTTCATAAATTGATTTAAGGGCAGCAAGAGCCTGCACTGTTATGAAAAAATAACGTTTTGTGCAGATGTTTTATTGTGATAGATCTATTATACTGCTATTAGAAGATTAATGGCCGATCACTCTCATCTTCCATGTCTACAGAAAATTGAAATAAGAAGGGGAATATAATTTGGGCTTTATGATTAGGACAGGTAGGAGGGTCATTAATTTAAGGGAAGGGAATCTTTGCAGTACAGGAGAGGCCGCCGCAGCATGCTATCAATCACCCCATGATGCACTTCTTGTGATGACCCAGCACTCTGCCATCCCCCCCACCCACATTAATTAGAATTCATGACAAAATAGATGCAAGGAAACGTTTTGTACCCCTCATATTTTTGCAGAGAATTTATTGTTATTAGAAGATCCATTTGCTTAGTGTGATTTTTTTCATTACCGGCTTGTCAACCACCATAGATAATCTAGAGGAAATATGAACTCCTTAGATTGAGTGTCACTTTTGTTGATGGCTCATGTAGTTTACCTTGCCTATCCGTTAATGGCTCAAGTTCATAGCAACCGCACAGAAGCACGTGGCAACTGCCGCAAGACAAATGAATCATGTTTATTGCGTTAATATAAAAAATACATAAATGGAAGGCTGCATTTGAATCTGATCAGCTTATTGCTAGTTTAGCTGATGTGATTTATTCATCCTCCTCCTTTCCAGAGCCAAATGCTACTATTGACACGGCGGGATGGAAATTAACGGGCTGACTTTTAGAAAGCAATATATTTTGCTCTTAAGTTACCCGCGAATCATTTTGTTTTAATTCAGAGCAGTTTTATGCAATACTGAGCATTTAATAAACTGAATGATCATGTGTTTCTTCGCACTTGGAGTATTGGTTTTATCAGAGCAGGGAAACTTGCAGAACAGATTGCTGGATAACTATAGTCATTATTAGCCATGTTTACAAAGTTAACCCTTAAAGGATCAAGCATAGTCTATGTATCAAATCAGAGTGCAGATCTATTTTATATTTTGAAGATTAAATAGTGGTTATGCTACACATTTATGCGCTTGCATCCCTTGATAGTTTAGGCACCTATGCAGTTTCACACTAATCTTAATATTCATGGGGTCATTGGAGGATTACCTATCTTTATATGCAGATTATGCCCTGCTATATTTGAATGATGCACAATCTTCCTTCAGAACCACCCTGCAGAACTTTGATAGCTTTGGACTCTACTGGGGTATTAAGATAAACTGGTCTAAATCTACACTTTTCCCATTGGATAAATGTTCACACGTGCTAGCAGATCCAACCCCTTTGCAGTGGGTACAACCATTAAAATACTTGGAAATTCAAATCTCACTTCATCTCAAATGCTTTTTTGAACTTAATATCACCCTGATCATTTGCCAATGCAAATCCATCTGTGAAGCCTGGTTCTCTCTTCCCCTGTCTGTGTTAGGTGGAATAAATCTTAACGCTTTTTCCACCTAAATTTACCTTTGTTATCAGACATGGGCCTGGACCCCCCCCGCCCCCCCAAATAAATGTTTCATACAATACTCAGCTTTTGTATGGGTGGGTAGGCCCCCTAGAATAGCACTTTACAACTCCTTACAGCTGGGGCAGGCCTAACCTTGCCTAATATGCAATATTACTATTTGGCATCCCTTATGGTTCCTATTAGTGGTGTGCCCTTCCATCTGGAAATCCAGCCTTAGATTTAGACTTAACTGTAGTCTGTTCCCCATAAATTATATAATCCCTAGTATATTGAGGTCCCCATATCTCCTCAGAAGTCACTTTACCTGGGAAAATAATGCTGAGAGCTTGGGCAATGGTTATTAAATGGTCTCAGACTCCTAATGGTTATCTCCTTTATACCCCTCAGTGAAAAAAAATTCTATACTCCCAACGTTTGAATATTATACCAAATACTACCATATGGACCAACTTTTTTTCAGGCAGGTGAAATTTCACTTTTCACTCTTTAAAAGAGTATAGACTTCATATAAAACTTTCTTCTGATTATCTCGAAGTCAGACATGCTGTCAGAGCTTGATTCCCGCACCCACCCCTTCTCCAACATTTCTCCTTAAATTCCCGTTGAGGACACTGGGCCTCCTAAGACCTCTTTCCTCTTTATATGCCCTTTTCATGACCTTCTATAGGTTGATAGCTATGTCAGGCCCTGACACTTGAACCCTCTTGTGTTATCATTAGGCATCCATGATTATTTTTCCACCCAAAAACATGTAAACTCCACTTTTTCTATGCATCCTGTTATACCAGATGGGAGATACTGCGTCAAAGGAAACTTCCTTCCCCTCCATCTTATAATTAATGTGTGGCTATAAGTAGCATGCTGCCACTGCTGTACTAACGAACATATGGGAGCAGAGGCTGTCCAGCAAAGGATAACATTTGGTCTGCACGGATACACTATACCTGAATCTACACCCCCCCCCCCCATCCCAAGTTTCCTAACCCTCCATCCAGTGCCCACCACCCAAACAATTGTTTTTTTTTCTGGAACTACGCTATGGTAAACCAGTGGCAGTAAAGAAATATTTCTGATGACTACCTTAAAACCAGTACTGTAATGTATACTTTTTTTTTTATACATATTATACCATATATTATGTGTTGATATTTCAATGTCTATTTTTGAAAATTTTAATAAAGCTTTACTGTAAACAAAAAAAAATAACACTTTGCAAATTACCTGGTACATGACATTGCAAATTGAAGAAATACAAAATGACCATCAATCGTTCTCGGTCTGGAGCGCCATGCAGGATTTTGTCTCCTCGGGTAAGGATGATCACGAGAAAAGTGAGGCATCGGCCTAGAACTACACAGGAGGAGCTTGTGAATGATCTTCAGGCAGTCCAGTCACCTAGCAAACCATTGGTAACAATACGCCGCCATGGATTGAAATCCTGCAGTACCCACAAGCTCTGAAGTTTGCCAATGAACATCTAAATGATTTAGAGAAGGATTGGGAGAAAGTGCTGTGGTCGGATGAGACCAAAATTGAGCTCTTTGGCATTAACTCGACTCCCCATGTTTGTAGGAAGAAAAATGCTGACTATGACCCTAAGAACACCACCCCTACAGTCAAGCATGGTGGTGAAAACATGATGCTTTGGGGTTTTTTCTCTGCTAAAGATACAGGCTGACTTTGCTGCATTGAGGGGACAATGGACGGGGCCATGTATTACAAAATCCTGGATGAGAACAGCCAGAACACTGAAGGTGGGTCATGGAGGGGTCTTCCAGCATGTCAAGGACCCAAAAAACATACTGCCAAGGCAACAAAGGAATGACGCAAGATCAAGCTCATTAAGGACATGGAGTAGCCTAGCCAGTCTCCAGACCTTAATCTTATAGAAAATTTATGGAGGCAGCTGAAACTTCGAGTTGCCCGGTGACAGCCGAGAAACCTTAAGGATTTATATAAGATCTGTAAAAAAGTGGCCAAAATACCTCCTGAGATGTGTGCAAACCTAGTAACCAACTATACAAAATGTCTTACCTCTGTGCATGCTAACAAGGGTTTCTCCACCAAGTATTAAGTCATGTTTTGCTTGATATCAAATACTTATTTTACTCAGTGAACTGCTTCTCAATTTATAACACTTGTTTCATGCGTTTTTTCTGGATTTTTTGTTGCTATTCAGTCTCTATCATTTAAAATACACATATGAGGAGTTAACATTCGCAGATCACCAGAATCTGCCCTCTTTCATAAGCTTTCTGAGGGAGCCCCTAGAAAGTCAGTGAAATTAATTACATATATCTTCCTAGCAGCCCGAATAACTATTGCCAAACATTGGAAGCAGTAAGTGGTTCCTCTGGACTATGTGAAGAATAAGCTGAACTGGATCATGGTTAATGATAAACTCACCTGTATTCTACGAAATTTCACCAAAAAATTTGATACAACTTGGGACCCTTGGATTCAATATTTATCAACAGACTGACAAGACTCTGGCTGGTCCTCTTCTCTTCTTCTTCCTCCTCCTACCTCCTTTCTTTTTCTTCTCTTTGTTTTCCCCGCTGCACCTGATTTAGTGACCATATTAAACAGTCTCTTTTGGTATGAATACCAGGTTATTAAGGATTTTTGAAACTACGCAGTGAATTACTTATACTGATAACTGGGGCCTCAGTGTTATGGTTGCTGCTACTTTTTACGCATTAATGCCCCAACGGGCTTCAACTGATCCTTTATTATTTTGAGACTATTAACCAGATAGCCATACTTTTTGATTGCTACCTTAACCTTTGATATGTCCTTATTTGTGCTACAGATAAGTTGTTGTTTATTTTTTTACTGGATAAATCTCTCCCTAAAGATGACATCATATTTTTGAACACAAAATACCTTGTTGTGTTGACATTCACATATTTGGATAGCTGTGCTCAACTCCGTTTGTATGTTATCTGCATTTTGGAGTTCACTGCAAATGTAATGTTACTTGATATACCTCTTTATTTCAATAAAAAATATTGAAAGGTATATACACCCATGATAAAAATTATAGACCGATACGTCACCTATTGAATGCTGCCAAAACTTTCATCCCCAGTGAATTGGAAAAACCAGCAACCGCCAACTATTAGTTGTTGGTTTTGTAAAGTAGAGGAAATCAAGAAGATGGAGGATTTAATATTAACAGCACAGCATAAACAGGAAAAGTACTCCCAAGACCTGGAGCCCGGGTTCACACATGTGCGATGCGGGAACCAGCACGATTAGAGAGCCGGTTCCCGCATCCCAGTCTTCCTGCAGGCAGTTCACACTGCTTTCTGCAAACCACTGCGGGTGTCCTTACAAAGTTAATGACACCCCCAGTTTTGTTAACAGATCGCAGTGCGAACTGTGAACTCGCACATGAATCGCATCGCATGGGTGAAAATGCGATTCTAGTGTGGGGGGAAAAACGGTACATGCAACTTTTTTTGCGAATCTAATGCAAGTTCAGCCATACAACTGTGGCTGAGCTCACACTGCTCAGAGAACGCATGTGATCGGCACCTGCAGTGCGGGTGCGAATCACATGCGATCTCTTAGATTAGACTAGTGTGAACCCGGGTGGAGACTAGGGAACATGTTTGTCTTTTCTGAAAAAGGGAAAGCTCTTATGGTTTCATAATTTCTTTGGCAGTCTCTACTCCCTACATATCCATATCTGCCCTTAGCTCATGCATAAGGGTGTGCTTGTCTGAGAAAGCCCCTCGTTCTATCTCTCCCATGAAGGCTCCTAGGTTGTATGGCATCATTTGCCTAGGCTTGGAAACCAGGAAGTAACTGAAGAAATAAAAAAAAAAAATGCTAATTCAATTTGCAGTTTAAATTGTATGTATGTATTGTATGTTTTATTCTTTGTAGTGGTATTGGTAGAAGTCATTGTTGAATCAACATTAAACATTAAAACCATTAACAAAAAGCAAAAAGGGGAAAAAAACCCCAAAAACTGATTGTAATGTATGCTTAAAGTGGATGTAAACCTGATTCATGAAATTTGAGTTGGACACATCTGTCTGTAGTGTTTTTTTATCTCTCTTCATATAGCTATGTCCCGTAGCTCTCTCTTCCTCAGTAGCTGTTATTAGAATAATAAGTTGTCACACGTTCTGGTAGTCGTTCTGGTAGTCGGGACATAGAAATTAGAGTTTGGGGGGGGGGGGGGTTGCTAAAAATAGATTAGCAGACTGCTAAACAAAACACAGGCAACCTCTGTATGTGTAGGAAGGGTGTGTGTGCATTTGCTCCAATCAGCTTCCTCACAGTCTGACAGTGTCTAGGAATCATCTCCACCTACATAGGAAGTGGAAAATGTAACAGAATTTGCACTTTCTGAACATTATATCAAAGTGAAGACAGCATCTATACATGAAAGGGCCCTTTCACACAGGCTTTCCATGTAAAGGGTCCATTTTTGCTCATCGGGGATTCCTCCTTTGATCCCAGCTGAGCCGACGGATGTCAGATACGTCTCCGCTCACTGAGCGAAGATGGAACTGTCAGAGCGCCGCTCTCCTCTATGGAGATCGGATTAAAATGGACCGCCTGTCCGTTTTAAGCCGATCCGATTCTACAGACAGATAGTAAATAGGCTTTCCATCCACCTGGATTTCACGGACATGATCGGAAAGTGGCGGATGCCAGCAGACATGTCTCCACTGACATCCACAGCTCCATAGGGCTGCATGGAGCGTCCATTCAGGTCCGCCTGAAAAACTGACAGGCAGACCTGAACGGAAAACCCCTGTGAAAGGGCCTTAAGACTTATGTAGGGAGGTTTGTGTCATCTCTGTGTATCATCTGAGGCTGTTCACTTCACTGGGTATATGGAGGGATTACATCCACTTTAAAAGCTGAAAAACACTTTAACTTGAATTTGAAACGAGTTCTCTATTTTTTGTCATTGCTTTATTGATTTATACCCATGATTTTTTCTGTGATGTCCATTTTTTTTTTCTTGTACATTCTTTTGTTGCGGGTATTAATGTTTTTCAATTATATTCACGTGTGTTTTTGTTTTAATGATTTTTGTCCCACCCCATGTCTAGGGAGGTATATTAAACCTGTTTTGTAGTGATTAGTAAACAGCTATGACTAGTGGACTGAAACGTGTCAACGTTTTTTTGTATGCAAGATGGTCTATTTAAGAATAGAATTTTGGAAGTTATGCTGTGTGCCGGTTATTAAATTACTCTGACCATAACGTCACCGTTTTAAAAGGCCCCTGATTATGTTTGGCATAACCTGGGTTTATCTATATTTTATTTCCATTAATATTTACAGCTTTATATGCTGTTATTTTTATGTTTATTTGTAATGGTTTGGATGAAGCAGAGCAGCATATGCCAGGAAGAATAGATTCATTTGATTGAGAAATACTAATGTGAAATAGATTTTTGTTTGTGCAAACTGCATCACTAGGCTAGAGCTGAACACTTTATTATTTCCAAAATGAATAGAACAAAAAAGAGCTAGACGTCACAATCTAAATTCGCTGGATGAGAGCAGAATTGTTTCTTTCACTTAACGATAAGAAGGGAATTTACATTCTAATCTAGAAGCAGGCGCTCGGTGGTAGAAATAGGTTTTTTGTCCACTTGACTCTGTATTTTCTACTTGTGTTTCCCAAATATTATGTCTGCATCTGCAATTACTCTTATGGACTAACATTCATATACAATATATTGCCCAACTGAAGTAGTTGGTATGTGTGTGTGTATTAGCATATAGGATAGCCCATAATGAAACTACATTATACGTGCAGCTGGATTTTATCGTTTACTGTCCTTGGCATTGAATCACATTGTATTTCTGTATTTAGGGACACTTTGAATTTTTAAGATTTACATTAAAGTATAACTAAAGGCAAAACAATTTCTTTTGTTTTAAATAGAATGGAGAGGATTTAGAACACCTGTCAGTGTTGGCTGTCTGTGCCCTTGTTAGGGAGATTTACCCTCGCTTTTTCTCCTGTTTACCATTATTGAAAGTAAAAGAAATTCCCAAAAATGTTGGGTTGTCCCCAGAAAAGTAATGAAAAATACATCTTCCAATAGTGACACTAGTTCTGGGGGTTCCCAAGGGTTTCTTAGTTTGCAGGGATTTCCTCTCATTTCGTATTTTGGCTATGGGGCAGGAAGTGAAGGTGTGGGGCATGAATGGCAAAAAAATAAACCTTACAGGGGTTATAACCCTCCCTTACTCTATCCAAAATGGAAAAAATGTTGTGGCTGTTAGGGCACATTCACACTAGATTGGTGCTTTTCTGCACTAGAAGAACGCCAGTCACCGCTAGGACACCTAGAAAGAAATTGCTTTCTCTGTGCCCCATTCTTGCTACAGCCCCATGGGCGGTGCAGTAAGGTGTGATGAAATGCAGACATGCTGCATAATATTACACATCACTGGATGGCACTGCATGTCACTGCACAGTGAGCAGCACAAAGCACTATACTGCTGTCCGGTGACATTAAGGGGGGAGATTTGCTAAAACTGGTGCACTCCAAATCTGGTGCAGCTGTGCGTGGTAACCAATCGGCTTCTAACTTCAGCTTGTTCAGTTACGCTTTTAACAATAAAATCTGGAAGCTGATTGGTTTATATGCTGAACTGCACCGGATTTTGCATACTCCATTTTTAGTAAATCTCCCCCTAACTGTCACTTTGTACACTTCAAAAAAGTTCCTCCCTAAAAAACGGAGCTGTGTGATGCGGTAAAACATGCATCACACCGCCCTCTGCAGCATGTCGCATCAACCCAAAATGAACTGCTACCTGCATGCTATCCCGCTCTGGTTTAGTGTGCAGGCACGCGTGAATGGGTCCTTGCCAACCAAAAAACATAAGAAGCGCTCATAGGAAAAAATTTGTGAAAATATTTAGTTAAATGAACCTCTGCCTGTCAGTCTGAGGCAGCAGTGCTCAATGGTATTGCATAATGTACCTGTTCTATTACAAATATTTATGAAGTACCCCATAAGGCCCCTTTCACACGGCGGCTGTTCTGCCTTTGCTAAATGCGAGCCAGATGCCAGACTCCAAATCACAACGATTACTTGCATTTGTACATTCCGATTAGCCACGGTTACATGCAGCTACTTTTAGCTGCAGTGGAAACATTCTTACATTCTTGACATTTCTGAAGTGCCATGCTTGACATTTCTGAAGTGCTTCCTATTGATTTTCTATGCTTGTTGCCGTTGCTATCCGTAGATGACACAGTGCACTGCTTTTACCTGCAGATAGCTGCAGATTCATGCAGATAGCTGCATAACATCGTTCCTGGACGCATTCAAATCCATTTTTTCTAATCGTTCTAAATCGTCTGTAACAAAACCGTTGCTAAATGCAGAGTGTGAAAGGGGCCATAGGAAAGCATTGTCACAGTATAGCTGCGGTAGATAACTTCATCTATCTGCAGCTAAAAGCTGGATTCTATCCATCCATGTGAAGGGGCCTAAATGTGTACTTGTACTTGTACTTACCATAGTTTCTAAATGTAGCTAAAATGCTGAAATGGTCGATTACCTAGGCAAGCTGACTGACCCCAAAATCAGATATGTTGTAGTACTGGGTCCCCCCTCAGTGTTTCTCAAGTTTGGAATCCCTACCACTTATGGTTCAGGAGCAGTGCTATGTCAAGCTGACCATGATTTCCCATAGACGCCAGTGTGTCTGTTCTTGCGAGGCACTTTACGTACACTCGTGAGTACGCACATACCCGCGAGGGTACGCAAAGCAGGGTATGCCTGTACTCCTTGGGGCACATGTTGAGAATCACTGATATAAGAGTTACCAGCAGATCAGTTAACAGTGATCTCTGGGAATTTTTCAACTGTGGGCAAGAAGCTTAATAGTTGATATGCTTCCTGGGAAACTTGTTTTACCTGCCAAATTTTCACTTCTGCTCAAAAAGTCTTGGGCTTCTTGTGTTCTCCCCCCTCCTGCCCCCTATGGTGTAAATGTCTGTGTTAGAGCTGCTCCCTGGGGAAAGGCAAATATTGTCTAAATCTGCCTTTCTCAACTTTTTTACCCTCGGGGAACCCTTGAAAACATTTTAAAATCTTGGGCAAACTTTAGCTCACAGTATGTTAGTATAGAATATAAATTCCAACTTTGCATTGGTGCTCAGCAAAGAAAAAAAATTGCATTGGTACATAAGGAATAGTTTGCATTGGTGTGCAAGGAAGGTTCTCATTGCTGGTAATCAGTGACGGTGTCAAGGGGTGGCGTGTCTTAGGCCTCATTTACACTGCTGCTGTTAAACGGACGTTTAGAGGCATTTGGGCGTTTTTGTTCAGCTGCCCCTGAACTCTCCTCTATTATCTTATCAGTACATGTACACAGGGTTGTTTAAGGTCGTTTCCGGGCAGTTGAGTTTAGAGGCTTTTTTTGTAACGCAAAAAAGTGTTCAGACGCCAGTTCAGAGGCATTTGAAATGCCAAACCGCTTGTAAATGCGGCACCCTTTCTTTACAAGGGTTTCCATTAATATATATATATATATATAAGAAAAAAATGCTCCTAGATGCCTACGCGGCAAAATGATGCGAAACGCGGTATGCAAAATGTGGCAAAACAAATGTTTTAGACGCTGGTTTATAGCTGTCAAGATAAAACGTTCAGGGGAGGTTGAATAAGCGTCCCGTGTAAATGGAGTCTTAGGACCTGCTCCTTCTCGGCCTCACCATATGCCAGCTGCCCATCTCCACTCTGAGGTACTAGATCCCCTCCCCTGAGTGGCCAGGTGACCCAAAGAAAAGCCATTGGCTAGCACTGGGCATGGATAATGTGCTTTCATAAGTCCAGTCTACATCCATGCACTGTACTTGCCAGCTTCTGCTCATAAGCCTAATTGGTCAGCACTGAGCAGCATTTCTCTAGCTCCGCATGCAGCTCAGAACTATTAATGGTAGTTGCAGGAAATGTGCAAACACCATTGTGTATATAAGTTTTCCGCAATGGTGATGGAACTCCTGGGGACCCCTCACAGAACCCCGGTTACGAAACTTTTGTCTAAGTATGTAAAGGCATGTCTATTCTTTCTTGAATCTTGCTGTGCACTGTGTATTCCGTATCTGTGCAGGAATCTAGTGTGAAACTTTGCTACCTCTGTGTAGGAGCTTCCTGTATTAAGACCTGCCCCTGCTGTTCTCTTTGTGCAGGGTGGCTGGTCTTGTATCTGCTCCCCTCCTGTAGTGGCTGAACCTATTCCCACAGCACTGCTCTCTGCACAGTGATGTCACCTCCAATTTTACAAGGAAGAAATATCTAGGTTTGTAAAGGCATTGGTGCACACAAATGTTTTATGTCCTTTTTGGCTATTGATATATAATAAAATTATTGTGCCTGGAGTTAAACTTGACTTCCCCCAGCTACCAGTCAGATGCAAACCTGCTTTGGATGCTGAAATCTAACTGGTGATTTAAAAAGTATAGAGAGGTTCTGCTAACACTTTTACAGTTTCACTCATGAGCAATCGTAGCTACCTAGTTTTTTGCCATTTCATGGGCACATGTAATTTTATCCACTTCAATACCGAGCCTGTTTTTTGGGTTCGATGTTTACGAGTTAAAATAATTTTTTTTCTAACACCCTAGAGAATAAAATGGCCGTCAATGCAAAACTTTGACGCACCGTTTTCGCGCAGCGGTCTTCCAAGCGTGCTTTTTTTTTAATCTAGTTTTTTTTTTTTAGTAAAAAATTAAGAAAACTGTAAAGTTAGGCCAATTTTTTCCCATATTGTGAAAGATAATGTTACGCCAAGTAAAATGATACCCAACATGTCATGCTTCAAAATTGCATCCGCTCGCGGAATGGCGACAAACTTTGTGGCTTAAAAATCTCCATTGGCGACGTTTAAAAAAATTCTACAGGTTAGCAGTTTTGAGTTAGAGGAGGTCTAGTGCTAGAAATGCTCTCACTCTAACGATCGTGGCGATAACTCACATGTGTGGTTTGAACACTGTTTTCATATGTGGAAGGGACTTGCGTATGTGTTCGCTTCTGCTCGCGGGGAAGGGGCGCTTTAAAATTTTTTTTATTTTACTTTTTATTTTTTACACTGTTCTCATATTTACATTTAAATGCAAAAGAAAAAATAAATTTTTTTTAAAAAAAATGACAGACCAAAAAAAAAAAAATGGGCCCTTTAAGACCGTTGGGTGGACGTGACTTCTGATGTCATATCCGCTCTGCCGTATTATGGAGCCGACTGAGGGGGACGGATCAGATCATCTCCACCGCTGCCAGCGGGTCCGGTAAGCAGCGGGGGGGGGGGGGGGGC
>BLSH010501599.1:322220-337425 GCA_018402905.1 Glandirana rugosa
TCGGTATATGGGGTATATGGCTGTATTTCATGGCACTGGTATATGGCTGTATTTCATGGCACTGGTATATGGCTGTATTTCATGGCACTGGTATATGCTGTATTTCATGGCACTGGTATATGACTGTATTGAAAGGGCTCTTAAGTGAAACATATACATACAATGAACAATCACAAGTAACTGTTAGATTTTATGAGATGAAGGGGGGAAAAAAAAATCGGCCTAACCTATCGGCCCAAAAAAAACGATATCATATATTGGCCATCGGCCGCCCTCATATCTGAATATCGGCATCGGCCAGATAAAAACCCATATTGGTCTACCTCTTTTTATGGGTTCTGAACTTTCCCCACAATCAAAACAAAGAAAAAAAATTTGGCTGGGCATTCACTTAAGACTTTTAAGTTTTTAGGAAAATGTGTTTAAAAAAAAAAAAAAAAAATATATATATATATATATATATATATAATGTATATATATTATGAGACATTTATTACATTTTAATATGAAATGTCCCGGCTGTATTAGTGAAAATCCGAAGTCCTCTGCCACCCTCCCATACCCTATAGCCATACTCTTCCGGTGGTACAGGCATTCATCAAGAGGTCTGACTTTCCCCACCCTTTTGCTCACCTCCTCCATTCATAGAAGCTGTACTGTACTTAAAACTGCACATACTGGGGCTGCTTTATGGAACTAGAGCAAAGAAAATTGATGACAAGATCCATACCAGTCAGGTTATGTTGGTCTATTTCCTACTCCAGGATGATTCCGGGTTTCCTCCATATAGTCTGAATGTATGCCAAATGCAACTCAAAACCCATATTTACACATCTAAAGCATCCCTTGTGTCTCAGGTATCCAGCAGGACTGACACAGAGTGTTTTGTGCAGGCCAGTTCCTCATCTGTTTTTAATTTTACAATCTTGAGTAACAAAATGAGATGCAATTGCTTTTTTATGAAGACAAAACAGAAGCTTGTCCTTTAGGATCCTGTATATAGATAGTCCTCCGTGCATTTCATTGATGGGAGCTATGTTATACGAAGTCTCTAAGCAGCCCCAAGACCTGCAGAAACCTAGCCTTCAATGCACACTATTAGGAAATATGCATGTTTGGGAAACAATTACATTTAACAAATGGCCTTTGAAGAGAAATATCAATAAAAAATCCAGTTATAATTTCACTGAATTTTTTTTAAAACCTTGTGTACAAATCTTAACATTCATTTGTATTTTTTACAGCCACATATATTTAACTCTTCCTTTGTTGCTTTGCAGCTTGTCGCAGGCAGCGTTGTGATGGCATTCGAAGAAGTTTGCCCAGACAGAATTGATTTGATTCACAAAAACTATCGTAAACTGTGTAATCTGCTGGTGGACGTGGAGGAGTGGGGACAAGTGGTGATAATTCATATGCTGACTCGATACGCACGCACACAGTTTGTCAGCCCATGGAGAGAGGTGAGCAAGAAGATCTTTCATAGAAATAACATGTTTGTTATTGGATTTATTTTAATCATGAAGTTCTGGTTTATCCCAGGCTATTTTTTGCGAACACAAAGCTATATTAACAGTCTTGTTATGATAGATGGAGATTAATAGAATAGTTAAATTGCTTTCCGGAAATGCAGCATTCATACCCTTACCATTGTTGGTCACGGGATGAAATATTTTGTCACATGATCTCTGCTAAAGAGAGGATCAGATTTTAGATTGGCTACTCTTCTGCTTCAGCAGAAGACCATATGACCAAGTGCTTAGGTTTTCAGGCATGTGACCGTTACTGAAGTAAGCCTGGAGCAGTATTTTCTCCATAAATTATATTTTTTAGTTTGTCCATTCATGCAAGACTGTACATATACATTTATATAAGCGTTTAAATAAAAGACCAATTTGTTTTGTCCTCTCTGCTTTTATGTCTGTGCTGTTGAAGGATAAGTTCACCTTTGAGACCATGTTACATATTCCCACCGCTGCAGCTTCTCCCCAACCTGCCGCCCCCCTAGTGACAGCGATCTGGGTATCTTCTCCCCAAACTCGCGGTCACAATAAAAAAAAAATGCAGCTCGGCAGGGCTACACCCATCTGGCCACGTCATTCATTTACAGAGTTCAGTGAATGGGAGAACTAAAAGTACGGACAGCCTTTGCAGCTGTTAGCTTGTCATTCTCAATGAACTACCAGGGCTCTGTTGAGCGCTCTAGCTTGTTTGTTTCTTCCAATCATTGTGCCTGTTCGTGCAAAGTATGAGCAGACAGCTTACACTGACATTCTGCAGGAGCCCTGCATTGTACACCTGATCTGCTGATCCTGGGAGCAATGCTTTGCAGGCTCCTTGTAAAAAAAAACAAAAAAAAAAACACATTTTTTTACCTGGAAAAAAATATGCATTTATTTATTTTTTTCAACATCGGTGAACTTCTTTTATGGCCTAAAAATATATAAAAAAAAAACAAATTGATTAATCAGTTTAGGCCAATATATATTCTTACTATAACCAAAAAACTCAGCGCTATGGATGTAACTTGGTGAATAAAAACCAATGATATTAAATAATGGAAGTAATAAAAATGAAAATAAAAATAGATAATTGTGAAAAAAAGGAAATTACATTGAAAGCAGGAGGCTGCTGTGCTCAGGTGCAAAAACCTGCCTAGATGACAAACTATAACAATAAACAGCGCCAACCCTGCACGTGTGACACTAACCCATAAATCACTATCAACAATATAAGTATAAACTATATGTGAACATAAATGTCCATAAGTAATCCACGAACTCTAAAGTGCAGCAAAGTCTATAGAGTATCTTGTGTGCTTTAAATAAAAGTGACAACGTGCTTCAAGGTGCTCTCCAGTGCTCCACACAATTCTGTGCAAAAAACGTGCCAGGTGCCAGGAACCCTCTTGTGCCCCCGCACACCAGAGAAAATGAACCATCTGCTTTTCAGTCAGTCTATAGACTTTGCTGCACTTAAGAGTTTGTGGATTACTTATGGACATTTATGGTCACATATAGTTTATACTTGTATTGTTGATAGTGATTTATGGTTTAGTGTCACACGTGCAGGGTTGGCGCTGTTTGTTGTTCTAGTTTGCAATATATATTCTTCCTCATATTTTTGTTTATTTAAAAAAAATCGCAATAAGCGTATATTGATTGATTTGCGCAAATTTTTTTTTTACTGGTAATGGTGGAGATCTGTGATTTTTATCAGGACTGCGATATTGCGGTGGACAACTCGGACACTTTTTTGGGACCATTGGCATTTATACAGCGATCAGAGCTAAAAATAGCCACTGATTACTATATAAATGTCACTGGCAGGGAAGAGGTTAACCTGTAGCCGGCGATCAAGGGGTTTACTGTGTTCCCTGTGTGTGTTCTAAGGCTGGATTTACACTTATGCATTTTTAGTGCTTTTTGCAGATTTGCACTGCAGAATTTGTTGTATAGGAAAGCATGTTAAATGGACTGCAGTGCAAATATGCAAAAAGCACAAAAAATGCACAGATTTGAATCCAGCCTAACTGTGCGGGGCCTGGGCTGGCAGGGACATGACAGATCTAACTGATCCCGATTATAGGGATCAGTAGATCACGGTCATGTCCCCTGACAGAACGGGGAACTGCGGTGTTTACACCGATGGTTCCCCGTTCTTCCTCTGTAGTAGGCAATCGCGAGTCGCCTGCGGACATCGAGTCCGCCTGACCCGTGGCCCCACTCATGGAGCGAAAACGGCAGGCACGAGAGCATGCCGCCGCGGGTGTGCAAATCGATGTTTATATACGGCAATCTGCGCAGCAGAGTTACTTTGTCGCCGTAGATTCACGCGATTGGGAAGTGGTTAAACTCTTCAAAAAGCCACGTTTTGCACATTTTATTGCACACTTTGAGTGGAAATGAGTTTCCTTCTGATCTTTAACTACCAGCACACTCCCAATTTCGAGCTATGCCCACCTACTCTGCATTGCTAATCATTTGTGTTATTTATTTACTCTTGCTAATCTATTACCTTTCTGTGCGCATGAACAAATAGGCTAACATAAAGATGCATTTACAGGCGTAAAATTAAGTCAAATGCTGTGAAATCTGTGTTTTTAAGCCCATTGTGCATGAGCTTTAAAAGTGGAACTGAACACTGGAAGAAGCTATGCCAAAATGGCAGCGGGCAAAGGATTAGTGAGCAGTATGGCTTGTGGTCTCCCTGTAGCTTGTTTTTACCTTGAACTGACTTAAGATTTCTTGTTCTGTACTGTTTCTGTATGGAGGTGGCTATCTTGGTAAAGGGAGCGCTTTGCTTTCTCTTGTCAGAACCAATATAGCAAGGGGAATATTAACCACTTTAGCCCTGGAAGGATTTACCCAATTAACAGGCCATTTTTTGCGATCTGGCACTGCGTCACTTCAACTGACAATTGCATGGGCATGCGACGCTGTACCCAAACAAAATTGATGTCTTTTTTTTCCCCCCACAAATAGAGCTTTCTTTTAGTGGTATTTAATCATCTCTGCAGTTTTTATTTTTTGCACTATAAACAAAAAAAGATTGTCAATTTTGGGAAAAAACACAAATTTTTTATTTTCTGCTATAATACGTATACAAAAAAGTGTAAAAAATCTAAATTTTTCATTATTTTAGGCCAAAGTGTTCTGCTACATATTTTTGGTAACCAAATCCCAATAAGCGTATATAGATTGGTTTACACAAACGTTTTAGCGTCTACAAAATAGGGGTTAGATTTAGGGACTTTTCAATTTTTTTTTTTTCTTAACTGGTAATGGCGGAAAGTTGCGATTTTTAGCAGGACTGTAACATTGCGGCGGACAAATCTGACCCTAAGCCCTGGTTCACGCATGTGCGATGCGGAAACCAGAGCGGTTATGGAGCCGGTTCCTGCATTGCATCACTCCTGCAGGCAGATCACACTGCTTTCTCTGAACCACTGCGAGTGTCATTACAAAGTTAATGACACCCCCCAGTTTTGTTAACAGATCACAGTGCAAACTGTGAACTCTCACATGAATCGCATCGCATGGATGAGAACACCCATGTGATGCGATTTAAGTGCGGGGGAAAAAAAAGGTACATGCAGCCTTCTATCCGATAATCTGACTGCTAGTATGCTCCATTCGACAGCCGATTTTTATTTATCGTCCAACAAAAGCTGGATGAGCCGACTAGAAAATTTTTGTCTGCCGACAAAGCCACGTCCGATTATTGGCTCGTCTGTACAGAAGTTGGACAAACAAAAGTTGAAAGTACAAACACATGTTCGGAACCCAGGAACGAGCTGGAAGTGTTCAGTAGTGTAAACACAAAATAAGCGGAAGGGGCCCAAAGGGTGATGCACAAAAACTGAACTTCCTCTTTGTACGTTCGTAGCATGTCACTACGTTTGCCTTTGTCGAAACAATAATTTTACAAATGTCAGTACGCTAGACAAGATAATGGACAGCCGATTTTGGGAAAAATTGGACGTGCGGTAGTGCGACAATCGCAGCGTGTGTACGAGGCTTTAGTGACACTTTTTTGGGACCAGTGACACCAATACAGTGATCAGTGCTAAAAAAAATGCACTGATCAATATATAAAGGACACTGGCAGGGAAGGGGTTAACACTAGGGGGCGATCAAGGAGTTAACTGTGTTCCCTGGGTGTGTTCTAAATGTGTGAGGGATGGGCTCACTGGGGCAACACAGAGATTGCTGTTCCTGATTACTAGGAAATCAGTTGTCCCCTGTCGGAACGGGGATCCGCTTTGTTTACATACAGATCCCCGTTCTGCGCCTCTGTACTGCGAACGTGCGTGGCCAGCGGACATTGAGTCTGGCGGACCCTCGCGCACCCGAGCTGCCTTGCTGCACAGTATATCTGCGGAAGGCGGTCTGTAAGTGGTTAATGTTCACTTTTACAAAAAACCTGCCTATGCAGGTAATCGATAATTGTAGATAAAAACAAACCATGCAGCTCTGGCTAAAGATAAAGCCCTTGCTACAGGTGTAGGTCATTTACATATCTTGTGAAGCCTGACTGGAAAACTCCCAGGACGTTGCTAAGTGAGGCCTACTCATCACTGTTCACCTCCTCCATCACAGAAGTGAGCTCCTTCTCTGAATCAAACCCCCTCATATACTTTCTCTCCCCTAATGCAGTAGCTCTGATCTCAGCATTTGAGAGCTCACTAGGCCTCACTTGGCAACGTCCTGGGAGTATTCCAGTCAGGCTTCATAGGAGATGTAAATGGCCTACACCTGTAGCAAGGGCTTTATTCATCTTTAGTCTGAGCTGCACAGCTTGTTTTTATCTACAAACATCCTTTATCTGCATAGGCAGTTTTGTGGTAAAGGTGAACTATCCCTTTAAGCAGCACAATAGTGATATTACTAACTTACTTCCAATTTTCCAGACACTTGTAGTTAGAGGTAGCAATGCCTTCGATCTCACCCTGCATATCTACAGATATGAGGCTGTAGTCACATGAGTGCCTACAGACTCGCAAACCTGGGGGAATTCAAGACAAGGCAAATTTTCAGTGTGCTGTTTAGGTATAATAAACATTTTTAAATGGTCCCTAGAACAGCAAATATTTACTTCTATTTCTGGTCCGCATTAAATGGAATTCACATTGACATTGCTCTTTTGTGTTGCTTGTGTTTAGCATCAAAAATAAAGCTTTTGACAGCAAAGGGAAAAATGCGAGACAATCCTTTATTATAAAGCTACCTTGTGTGAAATGGGTTCTTGCGCTGTGCAAATGTCACATTTATTATTGTTGTAGCTGATATTTAAAGTTTTTTAAATTTTTTAAAATTTTTATATAGAAATAAGCATAAAGCCCAATCATAATAGTTTTTGTGCCGCATCCCTACTATGGAACTGTCATCGAAATTACACCATGATATCGACATGGGACTTTTAAGGCATAACATTCATTTTTTTATAAAAACATCTTTTAAAAGAACACAAATACCTGTATACATGTTCATATTGCACAACAAGGGTACATCATAGTAGAACACCAAAAATATAGAAAAAGTCAGCATTAATGCTACAGTATGTTCACATATATAATAGTCTTTATGGCTCAACACATTTCTTGTGTTTTATTTTATAATCCTCTTCATCAGGAGCCATCAGTAGTATAGACTTTATGTACTTATGCAATCTAAATGAGATCATTGTCAGCAATCACATCTTGCATAGTTACTATTGAGATGCAATTCACACCCCTCCATACCCACCTGAGGGGGGGGGGGGGTGAGAAGGAACACAAGGACGCAGATCACCCAAAAACAATTCTTGTACAATTTTCCTTTAGATTTACCAAAACCATATAATATGAGGTCACACCTAAATACTTTGCTTTTAAATGTAACCAGGAAGCTCCTTGTACTACCTAGTTGAAGGTAAATCTAAAGGAAATTGAACAAGAAAATTGTATAATGTATCTGACTACAGATGTATCTAGATCTTTCCCCAGCCCTTAAAGCATCTGACCACACCAAAATTGGTGTGATAAGATACTTCCCCAATTTCCCAATGGCGCTGTTTATCTGGTGAAGCCCAAGTCACAAAATGCTCGTAGCCTCCGGTTTCTTAGGCCATGGAGATGATTGGAGCCACCATTCTAGTCTTTGATCAGCTCTATGGTCAGCTGGTGGAACCACCAGCTGCATTCTCACGTTCCCCGGTGGGACAGGATAGCCTGAGAAGACCAGCAACATACTAGTATGTTGCTGGTCCTTGTTGGGCATATATTGTAATGTTCTTGTTTTCATGAAAAAAAGAATCAATCGGTGGGTATGCCCACCATTAGAAAACCTCCCTTCATCCTGCCACTTTTTAAAAAAAATATACTGGTGTATAGAGGCAATTCGCCCCAATTTCCACCCACTGCCCCTATGCTCCGGTATATTTGCTCTTTTTTTAACTGTGGTTGTGAAATCACCGCCAACAGCGCTGGAGTCGCTGCTTTATGAATGGTGGGAGCAAACGCTTTTGCTGTCACCATTAATAAATCAGTGCTGCAGCTGAATGGCGTACCTGAAAAGGAATAAACAATTAATAAAACACAGTAACTTAAAAAAATTACATACCAGCTAAGAAGAAAAAAAATTATAAAACACATTAACAATAAAACATTACAGGTAAGCACTAACAAAAAAATTACATGCCTGCAAAGAAAACATGATAAAAACAGTAACAAACAGGTATGCATAGAAAATATTAACAATAGAGAGAGAACAGAGAGAGATTATAGAGAAAACGAGAGAGAGAGAAAAAAAAGAAACGTACAACGGTTTCTGGTTTTTTTATTTTATATTTTTTCTCTTTTTTTTTTTTTTTTTTAACTCTATTTTTTTTGTTTTGTTTTTTTGGTACGCCTTTTGTGTTTTGTAACTAAAAACCGGTTCCAGGTTTGGGTCTCTCAAAATGCACTGGCATCTTTGGAGACCCTATGTACGTGTGCCTATCGCTGTGTCTGCTGCACCCTACCCTAATAATTCACTAATGTGTGGTAGTGTTCAAAACAGTCATTGATGCAGAGACCAGGCTGGTCAGGACAGGTGGGACAATAACTGCGGGTGTCACGCCTGTATCCGCGTCATCTGCAGACACAACATCTCTTTTGGGGTGCTCTGTGGCCTGGGGTACCACGGAAGACACGTGGAAAGTGCCTCCCTTGCAGCCGGCTAACTGCATTCACATTGTGAAGTGGGGGTGCAGCACCATCTGGAAACAGAAGGGCTGTGACGATCTCTTCCATGAATTTGAGGAAGGATCCCGCCAGTCCTGACGCTCTGTATAAGACATGAGCGTTCATCAAAGCCAATTGAAAAAGGTATATAGACACTTTTTTGTGCCAGCGTCTAGCTTTACGGGTGATTAGGTACGGCGCCAGTAACTGGTCATTGAGGTCCACCCCTCCCATATTTAGGTTATATTCATGGACACGGAGGGGTTTCTCCACAAGACCAGAAATTTGGACAGTCGTATCTGCATGAAGGGAGGTCAGACGAAAACATTCCGATTGTCCCTCCACTTCATCACGAGCAAATTATTACACTTCAAGCAGGCTCTCTCCCCCCGGGATTCTGTTAGCCGTTGGGAGGAAGCCCCAGCAATTAAGTCACATGGTGCCACATGCGCCAATCTGATGATCAAACAAGTGACTAAAAAGTGGCACGCTTGTGTAATAATTGTCCACGTACAAGTGGTACTCCTTTGCGAATAAGGGTGACACCAAGCTCCACACAATCTTGCCAGCGCTCCCTGTGTAGTCTGGGCATCCTTCCGGCTCTACGTGACTATCTTTGCCCTCATAAACCATGAAACTATGTGTATAGCCTGTGGCCCTGTCACAGATCTTCTACAGTTTGACCCCGTATCTGGCACGCTCGCTGGGGACATACTGCTTGAAAGCAAGACGGCCAGAAAATTTAAGCAGGGACTCGTCCACGTACACAACTTGTGGTTGAAGTGGTTTGAGGGGCCGAATTTTGTAGAGCCGGTCAAATTCAGGGTCACCCCGTGGACGACTGAGTTCATTATCACTGAAGTGCATGAACCGCAAAATCTGCTCGTATCGTGCCCTGGACATGCAAGCAGAGAACACGGGCATATGGTGAATTGGGTCAGTGGACCAATATGACAGCAATTCAGTTTTTTTGTAGTTATGCCCATGAGGAAGGAAAGGCCCAGAAAGGTCTTCAATTCTGGAACCGTGATTGGTTTCAGTCTCTGGCAAGTGTCAAATGGCGATTAGTGGTGATGAATTGACCAGCATACAAATTGCTTTGGTCCACTATAGATCTATAGAGCACTTCCGTGAAATACAGCGAATAAAAATCAATGGCCATAAAATCTGCTGTATTCACCGTGATTCTGAGTTGGGCAGTGAATGGGGGAAGTACGGGCACTGGTGGGTTGCCAATCAGGGTTTGCAAGAGCGTCAGGAAGGGCACTATGAGTTCTGCGGGCCTGTGTTTGTCTTCTTCGTGGCTGCGGGGCATTACTCGTGCAAACCACACCAGCTTGAACTGAACTTATGGGACTCGCCACGTCACCATGTGATACTGCAGTGCTGGTTCGTCTACGTCCAGGGGGTACTAGGCTGCTGGTGCTTGCCAGGTCACCAGAACGGGTAGCAGCGCTAGTTCTGGCTCTCTGCTGCATACGAGAGCCCTGCGGTTCATGCACATCAGCGACAGCAGAATGGGGTCTGGTACACCTGACTCTAGCAGGGACCACAACTCTGTCGTCAGAGCTATCTGACAGGGTGCTGCTGCTGTCTACAGGTTCATATGCTGAGCCTGATTCTGACAGTGGAGCTTCCTCATCGCTCTCATCTGTCATACTCAGCATATTGTAGGCCTCTTCGCTAGTGTATGTGCAGCCAGACATTTTGGACTTTCTAAATTTGATACGTACGCTAGCGTGACTCACAGGCAAAAAAGCGCACCTGGTTGTCCGAGCCTGTTTCAAACGCTACCAAAATCAAAATCACTGTCAGATTTCGCAGGGATCGGGCATGATCTCTGCGAAGGCTGCAGATATGTGTTCTGTGTTTTGAAAGTGACAGCGATCTATTGATCCTGCACTTGGGTGTGCTGGGCTAGGCGGAGGGGCTAAACGCAGGTTCTAGCAGGTATCTGGGATGATCCCACTAACACTGTGTGTTTTTTAGAACTCTAATATAGTGGGGACTCTAATATATATCTGATCAGATCGCAGATATTGATCTGATCAGATACTACAATAATATCTAACACCTATCTAATGTGCGTGTCAGAGTACCTCACTAACTGGCCCTGCCTGGCGTTTCCGCTGACCCTAACGCACACTAAAACCTAACTGGGGTCACCGCCGGGCGATCAGGGGTTAAAACCTATAAAAGGTTGATAAAATAATATACGGCGGGTAATATGATTGAAAAAAAACAACTAGCTAGCGTCACCCGTGACACTTATACGGTGATCACAGGTGACGGGGCAATGAAGGGGTTAAAAGCTTTATTGGAGGGGGCAAGGGGGGTATTTTCACCTAACTAGGCCTACTAGTAACCTACCCTAACACTGATTTAGTGTCACCAGGGTCACAAGTACAGCGATCGGTAAAAATCAGATCGTTGCACTATATGACACTGTGACAGGGAGTGAAAGGGTTAACTGGGGGGCGATCAAGGGGTTAAATGTGCCTAACTGTCCTGGTGTCAGTGTGCTGTTGTGCAACTCACATTTCTAGATGCTCCTTCCACGCTGAAACCGAAAAGGGCTTGAGCTTACTTCCTCTGCCTCTGTTTACATTGCAGAGGCAGAGGAGCCCTATCATTGGCCAGGACCGATCGGAAGGGCCAGGCCAATAGAGGGATCGGTCCTGTGTCGAATGGCGCTGTAGCACCTGCGCCTGGAGCGCGTGCTCATGGCTCGTGATCGCGGCCGCCGTCATATGACAGCGGTTTGCGATATCAAACCCCCTTATCGCGGTCAGCCTGCGGTTGGCGGTCGGCTAGTGGTTAAGGATCTACTGCATCTGAATACTCAGGAGATGGTTTTACATGTTTTCCTATGATATCATCTGGAGATACCAGAATTTATTAAGTGTCCCTGCTTTCATCATGATGGTAAGAATAGGTGGCATTACATTTAATGTGTAAAACACTGCGCTGATGCCCTAAATCTCTAAAGCAAATGCCGCGGCTTACATAATAAATTTAACAAAAGAAAAAATTTGAAAAATGTATAAAATCTATAACCTAGTCATTCACAGCAGCGCAAATATGACTAAAAAGTGCAAATATGTGCAGATAAATATATATACACAAATAAAAAACAATTAAATACAAATTCGTGGTGCAATTCATTAGACGCTTCTGACTATATCACCCATCATACATATAGTAAGAATTATGAATCCACAATTGGCCTCTTATAAAAAGCCCAACAAAGTCCAAAAAGCTCCAAAAAGTGCAATGAATAGTGCTTGAGAGTTCACTCCAAAAGAGATGGTTCGCTTCCACCACCAGTGCTCCAATCTATCGAGTGGTCATCCATATGAAATAAGACTTACCAGAAATCCAACTTAAATCAGCATATCAAGCAATGGTCTTTTCATCCCCATCAACCTCAGCCACAGTTAAATTCAGGCAAATTGATATTCACATAGGGAGCAGTCCCTGGGCAGTTCTCAAATGTAAGGCCAATAGTAAGGCAGAGCATACTGTACATATATTTTGTAAAAACGAGCATTGTAAATATCTATTTAGTGCTGTCTTCAGGCCGGTCCTGTGACTCATGGCTGCTTCTCCACTCCGATGGATGGTTTCTGCAGGAGGGGCCTGGATCTCCCTCTGACGTCAGTCAGGGAGATCACGTGGCCGTTCAGTCTCTCCTGCAGATGCCTCGTCTTGGAGCTGAGAAGCGGCCGAGAGTCACATGACCGGCCTGGAGACCGCTCCAAATAGATATTTACAACACTTGTTTTTACAAAATACATGTACAGTATGCTCTGCCTTACTATTGTGGAGAGGCTGGCAGTGTGTATTAATTTTAATAGCGCGGGGAGGGGGGCATCGGTGACCCACACCGAGCAGGGAGCTGGGAGGAGGGAATGAGGGGGAGCTGAGAGGAGGGCTGCTGACGTCACAGACAACGGTGGCCAGGACTCAGGAGCCCTGGTTTTTTTGCCTATGCAGAGAGGGGGATACAGGAAGTGGCAGGTTCAGGGTTTTTTATTTATTTATATATATTTTTTTACAGTTTAGAGGGGGGCAGATTACACAGCACAAGCACGGTGCTGTTTAATCTGCTATAAAGGGCCCAGGATCTCTATTTTTTGTGGGGGTTAACAAGCTCTTTAAGCCTCTTTATCAAAGCCCTAAGGACTGGAGCAATTCCGTTTTGATACTGAGATATTATCCATATGAAAGGCTTTTAATCAATGTTGTAGGATGGGCACTATTTACCCTGAGGATAGTATTTCCCGCGGTTTCTTTTCTAAATAGGGATGTAAGGAGGCTACCATCTGGCTGGATAGAGATGTTAGGCTCTAAAACAAAAGTTATCTGATTTGATATCGAGTGTCTGAAATGGAGCTTGAAAGTGTTTTCTTCTAACTTGTCCAAAAAGGATTTTCAATTCTGTGTGTGGACCGGTCCATTCCATGGGGATGTCATTGATGTACCTGGGCCACAATAGAATGTGGCATAGGTACATCGATAAGTCCTCCCTGGCAAATAGCTGTTGCTCCCACCCTCTTAGGCAAAGGTTGGCATATGCAGGGGCACAGTAAGTCCTTATAGCCACACCTTGACCCTGGAGGTAGTGGGAGCCAGCATAATAGAATACATTACTGTTGAGAAAGTGCTCAAGTAAGTTCAAGTTGAATTGGTTAAGAGGCCAATGGGACTTGTCCATTGTTTGCAAAAACAAACTGATGGTATGTATTCCACGATCATGTAGGATGCTTGAATAAAGCACCTTCACTTATATCGCAACAAGAGTGGCTCCCTCAGGGAGGATGACTCCCTCCGATGTACACAAGGTCTGGAGTATCCTTGATATAGGAGGGCAAGCTGGTTACATGTGGCATTAAATTCAAATCAATAAATTTTACTTGCAGATTCGGAATATACTCCAATACCTGAAATTATGGGGCGCCCTGGAAGGCTGTAGTACTCTTGTTGATTTTGGGTAATGCAGGGATCGACAAACCCCAGGAGCCAGTTCGCCATGGCGACCAGAAACCGCGTCCTGGCGAGCGGAAAGCCGATCCTTCCCTTCGGGGTTCTCAAACTCCTTCCCCTCCCTCCCTTACCGGGTGAGGGCCAAGCTTCTGGCCTAGGTGCCTTTTGAACACACTGTCCCCCATCTTCCACCCTTGGGGTTGTTACTGGGGCGGTACCCCTTGGACCTACCTGCTGACTTGGTTGGGCCTAGGAGGTGGGTGACCGGACGGCCGCATAATTTTAGGGCACGGCTTTGCAGCCTACCAACCGGGGGCGGTTGGGCAGTCCCAGGGCAGGCAGGCAGGCAGCAGAGGCCGCCACTGTTTCGGGGCGTCTACCCTCCATTCCTCGGCTCGGATCAGTCCGGTCCAGCGGCCGAAAATTTAGGCCGTGGCTTTCTAGGCCTCGTGGGCAACCTCCTGCCAGAGGGGCAGTACTGTAGGGGCCCTGAGGATGACCCCCTTTTGGGGGGGTCCTTTAGGTGGGCTCTCCATAGGCGCCCCCCTGTGCAGGGCCTCGGTCGGCGCCCCCCTGTGTGGGGCCTCGGTCGGCGCCCCCCTGTGTGGGGCCTCGGTCGGCGTCCCCCCGTGCGGGGCCTTTTCTGTCTCGAACGATCCTATAACTGCCACGGTCACCGCGGTTGTGGCACACCTTGCGGGTTGTGATCACGCTCCCTGTCCTGTCAGGTAGGGAGGATAATTCCCCCACAGCTGAAGTGGCGCACAACAAGGTGCTGTTTGTAGCACGTATTAGATCTGTGCAGGAAACTTTAAATATGGGGGATGCAGCTATGGCTGCGGTGGAGGGCCGGTCCCCTTTTGGCATTCATGAGCCGTCTTGTACGGCGAAAACGTTCCAATCTCCATCCTATTTTGCCAAAGTTGCCCATGAAGAATGGGAGTGTCCAAAGCCCCCCTTGGTACTTCCAAAGACGCTTTGCTGTGAGGTATCCCTTTGGGGGTCCCTCCTTAACCACTTCCCGCCCGGCGCATAGACAAATGACGTCTGGGCGGGTGGTTCATTATCCTGACTGGACGTCTATTGACGTCCTCAGGATAATCCGCGATTGCGCTCCCCTGGGGGCACGCATCACGGCGATCGGTGGTGCCGTGGGTCAGTCTGACCCACCGCATTACCAACCGAGGTAAAAGGCTTCGATACGAAGCCTTTTACCATGTGATCAGCCGTGACCAATCACGGCTGATCACAGTGTAAATAGGAAGAGCCGTTTATCGGCTTTTCCTCTGCTCAGGTCTGCAGACCTGAGCAGTGGAGAGCCGATCGGCTGCTCTCCTGATGGGGGGGTGAGGGGGGGGGGACTGCGCTTAACATTTATCAGCGCAGCCACCCTCAGGATCACCCCACTGGACCACCAGGGAGCCTGCCCAGGACCACCAGGGAGCCCCCCCCCGGACATCACAAAGAGGCCGCCCAGGACCACCAGGGAAGGACCACAGAGGCCGCCCAGGACCA
>BLSH010501599.1:373398-389198 GCA_018402905.1 Glandirana rugosa
AATTCCGTCACGACCTTTTATTAACACCGGTATTTTTATAACTGTGAAACCCGGGTTAAACCTGTAAAAGTGAATCCCCACATGAGTGAAAACAACGGTCGTCAAATCTGTAATTACCGAGATACAAGTCAATAAAACTCCCCTGTCGTTTAAATGTGACAATATATTCGACACGTCAGTGATGAAATGTAACATCGTTTCACAGTAGTGTACTTATCTATATTATTTTATAAATTTTTACACTCCCCACATGAGTGAAAACACTCTATGACATATAGGGCGAAAACTTACCTGATAAATTTGCTGGGCGATTGTCAGACTAATGACTTCCCTTCCCATGTGATTTCTGTTTTCTCAGTGAATTGATATTGATGATATGTTGATTCCTGAATAGCTTAGATGTCACAGCAAATAGCACTGTGTGCGCGGAGTGTCATTTGGAAGAACCTTGTTTTTAGGAATTGTTAGCGGGTCGTTTAAATAGTCCATTCAAAAGCGGGATATACAGTATCTCACAAAAGTGAGTACACCCCTCACATTTTTAAATATTTTATTATATCTATTCATGTGATGACACTTTGCTACAATGTAAAGTAGTGACTGCACAGCTTATATAACAGTGTAAATTTGCTGTCCCCTCAAAATAACTGAACATAGAGCCATTAATGTCTAAACTGCTGGCAACAAAAGTGAGTACACCCCTAAGTGAAAATGTCCAAATTGGGCCCAAAGTGTCAATATTTTTATGGCCACAATTATTTTCCAGCACTGCCTTAATCCTCTTGGGCATGGCGTGTCACCAGAGGTTCACAGGTTGCCACTGGAGTCCTCCATGACAACATCACGGATCTATCTGGTGGATGTTAGCGGTCTTGCGCTCCTCCACCTTCCATTTTGAGAATGCCTAATAGGGTTTAAGTCTTGAGACATGCTTGCCAAGTCCATCACCTTTACCCACAGCTTCTTTAGCAAGGCTGTGGTCGTCTTGGGGGTGTGTTTGGGGTCATTATCATGTTGGCATACTGCCCAGCGACCCAGTCTCTGAAGGGAGGGGATCATTCTCTGGTTCAGTATGTTGACATTCATGGTTCTCTTTAATAAATTGTAGCTCCCCAGTGCCAGCAGCACTCATCCAGCCCCAGACCATGACACTCCCTTCACCATGCTTGACTGTAGGCAAGACACACTTGTCTTGGTACTCCTGACCTGGTTTCCACCACACACGCTTGACACCATCTGAACCAAATAAGTTTATCTTGGTCTCATCAGACCACAGGACATGGTTCCAGTAATCCTTGTCCTTAGTCTGCTTGTCTTCAGCAGACTGTTTACAGGCTTTCTTGTGCATCATCTTTAGAAGAGGCTTCCTTCTGGGATGACATCCATGCAGACCAATTTGTTTCAGTGTGTGGCGTATGGTCTGAGCACTGACGCACTGACAGGCTGACCCCCCCCCCCTTCAACCTCTGCAGCAATGCTGGCAGCACTCATACGTCTAATTCCCGAAGACAACCTCTGGATATGACACTGAGCACATGCATTCAACCTCTTAAATCGATCATGGCGAGGCCTGTTCTGAATGGAACCTGTCCCGTTAAACCGCTCTATGGTCTTGGCCACCGTGCTGCTGCTCAATTTCAGGGTCTTGGCAATCTTCTTATAGCCTAGACCATCTTTATGTAGAGCAACAATTCTTTTTACTCTTATGTTCACTGACAGACGCAGCCCTTCATTAGACAAGTGGGGTTATGCTCATATCACTAGGAGTAGACTAGGCAAAATAAAACAAAAGCATAGGTTGCCGTCCTCACCTTAGCATATAACCTCCTGCTAGACAATAACATATCAGTTTTTATTGCCTAGTGCAAGGAGTAGGCCTGGTTCCCTATGGGATCTGCGGTCTTCTGAGGTTTTTTTCTGATGAAGACTGCTATCAAGAAGCCGGCTGGTGGTATAGAGGATATCTAGAATCCAAAAACTTTCCCCAGTTTGGCCAACGTCTGTGCGAGCTACCCTTAGCCTAGGCGGGGACACGCCGCATTGGGCCCTTTCCGTGCGGGCTGCCAGTGGCTGATCCCAGTGACTGGTGTATTCCTGTCCAGAGGCCTGGCCAGCAGCATCCCTCTCCATGGGGAGGAAAGTCTGCTCCGGGTGGCTACCTGCTGCGCCCGTCGGATCGGTGAGTGGACCCCTCTTCCATCCTAGGGGCGCGGAGAGGGGCACCTGGGCAGCTTCTGTGGTAGCCGGCCGGTGGGGCTTGGTAGTGGGGACTCACTGGGGTTGTTCAGCTGTTATGGATCTCCCGTTCATCCCCCCCCACTCCCCCCCGCGGTACCCCACTGACCGTTTTGAGCGTTGTATTTGACGGTTCGCCGCCTTGCATGGTGGATCACCGTTCGTTCGCAGCTACCGCGTCATTTTGCCATAGCTCGGCATGTTTGTGATGGCAGCGGCCATTTTCCTGTAGCCCATGCGGTTTCAGCCTGTCCTCTGGCGGCCCCAGTGGCTTTTCTCGGTATTTCGGGGAAGTGTTAAAAACGGCAGAAGCACTTTCGTTTTCGCTTGGACAGCGTGGCTGACAGACGCGGCGGTGCAGGCTCTTGAAGTGGAGTGTGTTTTCATTGCTCATTCCAGTCACTGCGCTGAGGCATCAAAAAACAGCAAGTATAGCTGGCTCTCTCTGGGTGCTGGTAGCGGTGGGTGCAATCCTTCCGGGTCTCCATGGCTGATTGGTGGGGTAGAGGTGGTGGTCACACAGTGGGGTTCCGGAAGTCTGGGATGTCAGAGGCCGGCAGTGCTATGGCAGGGGTACCAGCGGAGCAACAATCCACGCCGTGGTCCCTGGTGTCTTTGGAACAGCTGAGGGCGGTATTTGGGGAGTTCTTTCCCCGGGCGGGGGACCCGACTCCGGGGGGCCCCAGAAAACGCCCGCCCCCGTCATTCTTCGGGGGAGCATTCGGAACCAGAGAGCGCCTTGGTGGTCACGGGAACCCCCGTAGAGTTATTAGAGGGTAAACTGATACCCTCAGACGGTGAAGATGATCAGGGGGCTTCATCTTTGCGCGACAAAGCGATAGTGGCTGCCCTGGTCACTGATATTCGCGAGTCCATGCAGCTTGGCCAAGCAGGGGAGTCGCATGAGTCCGCATATATTTGTGGGTCGCTTAAGCCCCCTAGGCCCCCCAGGGCCTACCCTTATGATCAGGTTTTTGAACAGGCGGTGTTCAAGGAATGGCTGCGGCCGCAAAATTCCTTTGCTTTACCCAAAAGCTTTGCTGTTCGCTACCCCTTTGAGGATAGTTTTACTAAGAGATGGGCTTCCCCAGCAGTGGACCCACCGGTGGCCCATCTGAATAAGGCAACGACCATTCCCTTGGAGGGGTCTCCGTCTTTTAAAGAGGCGGCTGATCGCCGCACGGAGGCAGTGTCTAAAGCACTGTTCTTTTTGGCTGGGTCAGCCATGCGGCCAGCTCTGGTGGCTGCTATGGCGGCGCAATCTCTTTTCGAGTGCGCTACCACATTACACTCCAGTTTGACTTGTGAGTGTGCGCAGGCTGAGGTGCAACAGGCACAACACTTGGAAGAGGGTCTCCGCTACCTATGCGATACTGCATTGGACCTACTTCCCATACTGTCTATAATGTCTGTTTTTGCAATTATCAGACGGGTGCTTTGGCTCCGCTCTTGGTCAGGCGACCAGGCGTCGAAGAAAGCCCTTACGAATCTTCCCTTTTCTGGGAGGGCGTCTGTTTGGCCCGCAGTTGGATGAAATCATTAAGGATTTCATGGGAGGGAAGAGTACTTTCCTTCCAGAGCCAAAACGGCGGGATTTTCGCCGTAGGTAGGGCCCTGTTTCTTCAGGCCAGAAGAAGTTTTTTTGTGCGCCCGGCTCAGCGGGTAAGGGGTTAAAGTCCGGTAAGGCTTCCGCTGGGCCCAGTAAAAGGCCCTGGCAATGTAAGTCCGAAAAAGCGAAGGATAAGTCAACCTCCGCATGATTGGTTTCCTCCGCCTGACTCTCGGGTGGGGGGCCGGTTACTGGGGTTCGCAGACAGATGGACTGCCCGCATCACCGATCGGTGGGTGCTGGAGGTGGTGTCCTCCGGGTACAGGATAGAATTCATCTCTCTACCCCCAGAAAGGTTCTTCCCTTCGAAATTAAGACTCCCTCAGGAGCGTCGGGAGGCGATCTAGGCGCCGTTCGGGCGCTTGCCGAACAGGGGGTGATTGTACCGGTACCCACGGTGGAAAGATCTCACGGGTTTTACTCAAACCTTTGTGGTGCCCAAAAAGGGCGGGGTCAGGCCAGTTCTGAACCTGAAGGCCCTAAACTGCTTTGTAAAGACAAAAAGATTCAGGATGGAGTCCATGTGCTCGGTCGTGGCCGCCCTGCACCAAGGGGAAATAATGGTGTCCATGACGCGTATCTCCACGTTCCAGTTTGTCACAGGCACCAGCGTTTCCTGTGTTTCGCAGTGGGGATCTGCATTACCAGTTTGTGGCTCTCCCCTTCGGTCTGGCTTCAGCTCCCGAGTGTTCACCAAGGTGGTGGCCCCGATGCTGGCGCTATTGAGACAGAGAGGTATTGCGGTGGTAGCATACCTCGACAATTTACTCCTGAGAGCAGACGGCCGCAGCTCTGGAGGAGAACGTGATAATCACGGTGTCCACGTTAAAAGATTTTGGTTGGCTGATCAACCTGCAGAAGTCGTAGTTGACTCCGTCCTGCCGTCTGGAGTACCTGGGTCTGATTCTGGACACGGTGCAGGCAAGGGTGTTTTTACCGCCAAACAAGCTCCTGACACTTCAGGCAGCAGTGCGAACCCTGTTATCACGCCAGTGGTCCTCCTTACGGTTCTGTATGCGAGTGTTGGGGCTCATGGTGTCGACTTTTGAAGCGATACCTTACGCCCAGAGTCACACTCGGCTCCTGCAGAAGGCGATTTTGTCGCAATGGGACAAATCTCCCCTATCTCTAGACAGACTGATCAGGTTGGATCATTAGTCCCGGGGATCCTTGGTTTGGTGGATTCGGGCTCCAGCCCTAAAATTAGGAAAAGGTTTCCTCCCCCTCAATTGGTCGATGGTAACGACGGATGCCAGCCTATCGGGCTGGGGAGGGGTCCTGGGTCAGTTTCCTGCCCAGGGCCGTTGGTCAGCTCAGGAAGCTCGTCTTCCGATAAATGTACTGGAGCTGAGAGCGATCAGATTTTGTCTATCCCGTTGGTCGACAAGGCTGCGAGGCCTCCCTGTCCGGGTTCAGTTGGACAATGCCACGGCTGTGGCATATGTGAACCATCAGGGCGGAACGAGAAGCTCGGCAGTAGCCGCGGAGGCGGCTCTGAACCTTTGGTGGGCAGAAGTCAAGTGCCAGCTCTCTCCGCAATCTACATTCCAGGCGTGGAAAACTGGCAGGCGGACTTTCTCAGCCGCCGGACTCTGGATCAGGGGGAATCGTCCCTACATCCAGAAGTGTTCCGCTAGATTTGCCTCAAGTGGGGCACGCCAGAGGTGGACCCCATGGCCTCCAGATTCAATCACAAGGTACGGACCTTTGTGTGCAGATCTAGAGATCTGTTGGTGGTCGCCACGGACGCACTGGTAGCACCCTGGGGTCGGTATTGGCTACTGTACGTCTTTTCTCCTCTGAAGCTTCTGCCGCGAGTTCTGCGCAGGATAGAAGCAGAGGGAATCCCGACAATCCTGGTAGCTCCGGATTGACCTCGGCATCCTTGGTACGCCAATGTGGTACGGATGGTGGCAGATGTCCCGTGGCGTCTTCCACTTCGCGAAGACCTACTGTCTCAGAGACCCATCTTGCACCCTGCTTTACCCTCGCTGGCTTTGATGGCTTGGCTATTGAGTCCCAGGTGTTGAGGGATGGGGTGTCTGACTCCGTGATCCCTACTATGATTGAAGCGCACAAGTGTACTTCACGTAAGATTTATCATAGGGCCTGGAAGGCCTATATTGCCTGGAGTGAGGCGGGTGGTTGGAATCCCCGCTCTTATGCAGTGTCCAGGGTGCTGACTTTTTTGCAGCAGGGACTGGACAAGAACCTGGCGTTAAGTATGCTTAAGGGTCAGATTTAGGCTCTGACGGTTCTTTTTCAACGACCCTTGGCGTTACATTCGTTGATGCGTACATTTGTACAGGGTGTACGTCATGTGGCTCCTCGGATACGGTCGCCTTTGGCGCCGTGGGATTTGAATCTGGTGCTTTCTGTGCTTCAGAAGCCACCATATGAGAAGATTAGGGGACATTCCCTTACAGTTGTTGTCGCAGAAAGTTGCTTTCTTGGTGGCTGTTACGTCCGCTAGACGGGTGTCTGAGTTGGCAGCGTTATCCTGCAAGTCACCTTACTTGGTCCTTCATAAGGACAAGGCAGTTTTGCGACCTTCCCCTTCTTTCCTTCCGAAGGTGGTTTCTTCTTTTCATTTGAATGAGGATATTATTGTTCCCTCATTGTGCCCGCACCCGTCACATCCCAAGGAATTTAAACTGCATTCTTTGGATGTGGTGAGGGCTTTGCGGGTGTATTTGTCTTCTACAGCTTCCTTTCGGAAGTCTGATTCTTTATTTGTGCTGACGGAAGGTTTGCGCAAAGGCATGGCGGCCTCATCAGCTACCATTTCTCGTTGGATCAGGAAGACCGTGACTCATGCATATGGGGTTCGGGGCAAGGTTCCCCCTTTCCCAGTCACGGCTCATTCCACCAGGGCAGTTAGTACTTCCTGGGCTTGTAGACACCAGGCTTCGGGGTTTTAGAAGTGCAAAGCGGCTACTTGGGCTTCAGTGCACACGTTTACCAAGTTTTACAAAGTTGATGTTTCAGCATCTGCGGATGCTGCTTTTGGCCGCAAAGTTTTGCAAGCAGCAGTGTAGGCGCGACTGGCGCCGCTTGAGAGGGCTTTTTTTGTTGGGTACAGTTGTTATAGTCTGCCCGCCCCTCTTGTTTGACACAGCTTTGGGACATCCCCACTTGTCTAATGAAGGGCTGCGTCTGTCAGTGAACGTAAGAGTAAAAGGGATTTTATTATAACTTACCGTAAAATCCTTTTCTCTGAGTCCACTGACAGACGCAGCACCCACCCCTCTGTTGAGTTTGTACGGCTTTTTACGAACTGATATGCTATTGTCTAGCAGGGGGTTATATGCTAAGGTGAGGACAGCCCCCTGGGAGGGGCCAACCTATGCTTTTGTTTTATTTTGCCTAGTCTACTCCTAGTGATATGAGCATAAACCTCACTTGTCTAATGAAGGGCTGCATCTGTCAGTGAACGCAGAGAAAAGGATTTTATGGTAAGTTATAATAAAATCCCTTTTTACAGATCCTCAGAGAGTTATTTACCATGAGGTGCCATGGTTAACCACCAGTGACCAGTATGAGAGCGATAACACCAAATTGAACACACTTACTCCCCATTTACACCTGAGACCTTGTAACACTAACGAGACATCGGGGTGGGAAAATGGCTAATCTTGCCCAATTTGGAAATTTTCACTTAGGGGTGTACTTTTGTTGCTAGCAGTTTTGTCATTAATTGCTGTGTGTTATTTTAAGGGGACAGCAAATTTACACGGTTATACAAGCTGTACACGCACTACATTGTAGCAAAGTGTAATTTCTTCAATGTCACATGAAAAGATATAGTAAAATATTCACAAAAATGTGAGGGGTGTACTCACTTTTGTGAGATTGTGTGTGTGTGTGTGTATATATCTTATAATGTAATTTTTTTTTATTCTAAAGGGAATGACTAGAAAAGAGACCAGCTGTAAAGAGTAACTCCACTTTCGTCCACATTGCAAGGATTTGAACAAACATTGTTGAAGATTCCTACCTTTTGTTGTTCTTAAGAAATAAGTGTGTGTGTGTGTGTGTGTCTATAGGGGATGCCTAAAATCTCATTTGTATTTTAATGCGGTCTTCTGGGAAAATCCGTAAACCAATCACATAAGCAGGAAATGACATTTCTGAGGGCGCTCTGTACATCATCTCTGTACAGAACACCTCCAAATAGCCATAATGCATTACATTTTACTGAAAATTACAGCACTGCAGATTGATAATGTTTAATAACATTCAATTACAACATGACTTGTGTAGCAATTTTATATGAAACACAACAGCAGCCTCTAGGTCTCCCTCTTTCTATAGCCTCAAACAGCAGTGACCTTGGAGTCCCTAATCATAACATAATGAATTGCCTAAGAATATAAAAATACTAGTGATGAACTCAACCAGACATGGAAAGGATATGTGTATATATACAACAATCCTAATGGCCAAAGCACTGTATAAATCCACTTTATTGTACACATTTTTAAAAACAAGAAACTTTTGTCCATATAGTGATTATATAGGATCATGAACCTTGAAAGTCACCATGATTGCATGAAAGTCTTATAGTGTGGTCTAGAGCAGGGATCTCCAAACTACGGCCCTCCAGCTGTTGCAAAACTACACATCCCATGAGGCATTGTAAAAAGCTGACTTTCACAGACATGACTAGGCTTTATGGGAATTGTAGTTCCTGAACAACTGGAGGGCCATAGTTTGGAGATTCCCTGCTCTAGAGGTAGGCCCGCTAAATCAGGGGAAAGGATACGTTCAACTACCTTCTTTGCACACTATAACATAATAGTCTGTTTCCAGGAAGTTGGTCCTTAGTGTGAACAATATAGTTCACACATACACATTAGTTCATGACTAATGAGCAATTGCATATGTTGTATTCATTTTACTCCTCTTGTCTTCCAGGACAGCCTCTGACACATGGGGCTCCTCCCTTCGGGCAGGAAACACATCACCATACACTTCAAAATGTGGTCCTCCAGGCCTCCTCTTCAGTTTTAGTGTTTCCATGCCGAACGGGAAGGAAGCATGTCAGGGACTTTCCTAGAGGGAGCTCCATGGCTAGGGCTGTCCTGAGATGAGCTCTCCTAATTGTACCAGCTCCTTCCCTCTGCAGTCCCTCCTGTTGAACCGAGTGGGACTGCGCATCCCACCGCTGTCTGATCTTGGGGAGAGAGGACCTCCATGACATCGCAGCCTCCTGCAGTGCTACGTCCACTGGAAGCCTCCTGTATTTCCCCACCATGCGGGGAGGACGTAGCAGTGTACGGCGGGTGGGCGGGCTTGGGCCGCTGCGTTCAACGTTGTTTCCCGAAGCCGTGGGATGGGCCTTCTGGTGGAAGTGATGTCATTAGAGGGCGCCCGACACAATGGTCCCCGTCTCGTGGGGCACAGGGGAGGCTGAGGCTAGCACTATAGAGACCAATGGAGGGCACTGCGGCAGTGGCTGTAGACTCCGGTCCCTCTGATGGCGGCACTACTCAGGTAAGCAGGGGGAAGGATCTCCTTTGCTATCCCTGTGGAGGGTGGTTTATTCCTGTCCCTGGAGGCCTTTGGGGAGCCACAGGTGATTTAGGAGGGCACTTTTTTCTTAGTCTCAAGCACAAGGGCATAAAGGCAGGAACCGGGCATGTTTAGTAGCTTTTTTTTTTGTTTGGCTTTCAGATTGAAGCCCAAGACAAAGCTCATTCACAGGCTCCAAGAAGCTCTACTTGGGAGAAGCCTCTTTGCCTGGATGTGTCAACAGCCTTGTAAAGGACCAGTCGGTGACGGCGTGCCACAAGATACTCTCCTCAGTGAAGGACGATATTGCATCCTCCTTTCAATCTTTTAAAAGCCTGATGGATAGGATGCAGGTCCCTTTGGTGCCCTTATCTAGAGCTGCTAGTATGCCGGCCCTGTCTGAATGCAGCCACAAGAATGAGGTAGAGGACAGAGCGGGGGATCCCAAGTCACTTGCCTCCTCTCAAATAGATTCTGGGTCAGAGAATGAGAGAGAGCATGACTCTTCCGGGGTTGTCCATCCTTGGAATAAAGTTCTCAAGTTAGATGCTTCGCTGGCCAAGATTTCAAAATACACTGACCTGGCCTTTAATGACTTGGGATTGCTGAACGATCCAATAATAAGAGGGGAGATGTGCTACTGCTCAGTGCCTGGGATGCCACGTCTATTAGTCTGAAGCCATCCTTAGCGGCCGCCTGTGTTGCCAGGAGCTTGGACTGTTGGCTAACTAAGTTACAGTCACCTATTATGGCAGGCACATCCAGACAGCAACTACTAAGACCTTTCCATTACTCTTTTTAAGGCAGTCTGGTTCCTTGCTGACACATCAGGAGTCTGTTAACTTGGCAGCTAGATCTGCTGCATTAGTAAATTCCGTTAGGAGAACTGTGTGGCTGAAGACCTGGGGAGGGGATTCAGCGTCCAAGCTAAGGCTCTCTGGGTTGGCTTTCTCTGGAAACCATTTGTTTGGTCCTTGCCTTTAGGATGCCCTGGAAGTAACCCAGGACAGGAAAAAGGCCTTTCTGGAAAGAAAGAAAGACCGGTTGCAAAAAGTTTTTTTGAGGCCACAAGCAACAGAATCAGCAAAATAGGCAAAGTCACCCTAAGAAACAATGGACAGGGCATAAAGGACGGGTTAAAGTAGGTATCCTATTCAATCCTCCTCAAGCCCCCACAAAGTCCCAATGACTCGCAGGTCCCTCTAGGGGGAAGGTTGAGGTCCTTTCTCCCCCAGTGGACTTCAGTGACTTCAAGCCCTTACATCTTGGGGATAATAGAGTACGGCACCAGGTTGGAGTTCAGCTTGCCCCCCCCCCCCCTTCAGGTTTCTAGTGACTTCTCTGAAGGCAAAGGCCCTCTGTCTATTATTGGGAGATTTGATGCATCAACGGGTGATCAAACCAGTTCCACAGAAGGAGCGCTTTCTAGCAATGTACTCACATCTTCGTGGTTAAAAAAGCCATCGGGCAAGTTCCGTCTGATTCTGAATCTGCTGCCTTTCAACAGGTTTCTGAAGTACAGACACTTCAGAATGGAGTCTCTCTTTTCGGTGACAGGAGTCCTGTTTCCTGTCGGATGGCAACAGTAGATTTGAGGGACTCATCCCGATACACTCAGATTTTCAGAAGTATCTGAGGTTAGCGGTTAAGATTGGCTGGGAGGTACGTCCTTTTCGGGCACTACCTTTCAGCCTCCTAGCCAATGATATTTACAAAGGTGCTTGCAGAAGTATTGGGCCTGTTCCAGATGATGGCCATCAATGTTTATTCTGTACCTGGACAATCTCCTGATTGTCGCCAGCTCTGCTCAGCAGCTGGAAATAAAACCTGCAGAAAGAGCAGGATTTTATGAAGTCTCTAGGTTGAATTATCAACAGAGACAAGTCCTAACTTGTCCCCTCCCAGGAGGTAATATACTTTGGTTACAGGATTTCCTCTGTAGAGAAGATGATTCTTCCAGAGGAGAAGATACAGAGGATGGATCAGGCAGTGGCATCATTGCAGGCCAGTCGAGCGGTTTCAGTTAGGGAAGTCATAAGGGTAATTGGTCTTATGACAGCTTGTTTCTCGGCAGTTCCTTGGGCCAGATTTAATCAGCGTCCTCTACAGAAGCTTCTTCAATGTTGGAACGGCGAACAAGACACACTGGATTTGCCTATTCGCCTGATGACCAAAGTCAAGAAGTCACTGTGGTGGTGACAAACCCCCCCACAATCTTTCCCGAGCTCTTCTTTGGAGCAGGCCAAAATCACAAATTCTTACAACAGATTCCAGTGCCTTGGGCTGGGGCGCCCATTTGGATGACCAGCTGGTGCAGGGGATCTGGTCTCCAGAAGAAGCCAGGTTAGCCTCAAATCAGAGGGATCTGTTGGCTGCGCAAAAGGCGTTGGAGTTTTTCCAAGCGTCTGACAGGTCACCACCTCCAAGTACGCACTGACAATGTGGCAACAGTAGCTTACATAAACAAGCAGGGTGAAACCAGGAGCCCTTCCCTGCAGTGGATCGCGAAAAAGATCTTTACCTGGGCTGAGCCAAATTTTGCCTCATTGTCAGCCATCCACCTAAAAGGGGATCAGAATGCACTGGGGGACATTTTGGGTCACCAGCAAGTAAGACAGGACGAGTGGTCTCTAAACCAGGAGGTACCACAGGAGCCAACCGCAAGGTGGTACAATTTTTCTCACTACACCCTCGGGACCGGGCAGTGGGGATAGATGCCTTCACCAACAAGTGGAGCTTCAGGCTTTGCTATGCATTCCCCCTCGGTGAGACTTATTCCGGTAGTTATACAGAAGTTCATGGCCGAAGAGACAGATTTTGATAGCACCCTTTCTGGCCAAAGAGGCCTTGGTTCTCATGGAGGAGTCAGTTCCTCCTATTCTCTCAATAAGGGAATCTGCAAGTAGGGCCCCTTAAGCTGGCTGCGTGGTATCTTAAGAACAGCTCCTAAAAGCACAAGGGTTCTCAGATAACACTTGGATTAGGGAGCAAGGTCGGGAAGACGCGGATATCCCAGCAATCCTGGATATGGGTCTCTCTGTGAAGTACCCTAAAAGTACAAGCTGCAGTACTCAGTGTTCTTCTAAAAGTCTCCCTGCAGCAGAACCAATTTGTAATGGAATTTTTCAAAAGCCCTCTGCAAATCTAGACCAGCTAGAGTGCAAAGTTGTCCAACCTCTGACTTATCTTTAGTTCTGTGGACCCTTACTTGCAGACCTTTTGAGCCCCTGGAAGAATCGAAAGTCAAGTGGGTAACATGTTAGACAGTGTTTTTTTATAGCAATCACTTCTGCAAGGAGGGGCGAGTGAGTTGCAGGCGCTCTCGGTTAGAGAGCCTTTTTTGTTAATTTTGGAAGATAGGATTGTGCTTAGAGCAGACCCAGGGTTTCTTCCCAAAGTATCTTCCCAGTTTCACAGAATGCCGGACATTCTTTCTACTTTTTGTCCCTCTTCAGGCAGAGCAGGGGAGGAAAATGTTATTTTATTGGATGTAAAGAGAAACCTTATGGCTTACCTTAAGATTACCAGGGAATTTAGAAAGTCGGATTCCTTGTTTGTTATTTTTACAGGAGCGCGGAAAGGTTACGGTGCATCTAGATATTCTATTGCTAAGTGAATCAAGATGGCTATTGCAGAAGCATATAAGCTTTCAGGGATGCCAACGCCGTTGGTTAAAGCACACTCGACCAGAGTTTTGTCAGCTTCTTGGGCAGAGAGGGCTGGCGTCACTCCGGAGATTTGCAGAGGCGTTGAATGAGACGTTATCGCCTGGACCTGTTCTCGAGTAAGGAACAGGCGTTTGGACGCAAAGTCCTCCAGGCAGTGATCCCACTCTAGCATGGTAAGTTTCTTGCTAATCATCTCAGAGGCTGTCCTGGAAGACGAGAGGCGAAAACAGGAGTCAGACTTACCGGTAACTCTTTTTATAGGAGTCTTCCAGGACAGCCTGACTTCGCCCCCAAGTGTCTTTGTTTCCCAAAGGTTTGTGGTGTTGTGACGTCTTGTGTTTTCTTTTTTAGTGCCTTCCGGCGGTTCTTGGGGGATACTGAAGGGGAGCCCTGGAGGACCACCTTTTGAAGTGTGTGGTGATGTGTTTTCTGTCCTGGAGGGAGGAGCCCCATGGCTCAGAGGCTGTCCTGGAAGACTCGTAGAAAAAGAGTTACCGGTAAGTCTAACTCTGTTTTTTTTAATTGCAATTTTTTTTCGCACTAAAATGGAGTTGCTCTTTAACAGATTTTGCCTACAGCACCACTACAGGCAGGGATTGGTATTGCAGACAAAACATTTTGGTATGTTAAAGTGTAGGTAAACCCTAACAACAAGCTTCTCCACTAAAAGTGTTTTGTTATGTCAATTCTGTAAAGCCTCGTACACTTGATCCGATTTTCGGCTGACAGAACATCAGTTTTTTTGTTGGATGCTTGTCTCGTGTCGAAAGTGAATAGCGTACTAACAATACGAAAATTTTCGTACGCCCGAACTCAGCGTCAGAAGTGACGTAATGTTTTGAATATTTTAGCATCTTTTTTTCGTTTCTGTGCATGCGTAGTCTCGGTCGTACGATTTTTTACGGACGAAAACCCTACTAACGGAACGAAAATCAGACGTTGCATTGTCGTACGACATAAATTTTCTAGTCTGCACATCCAGCTTTTGTCTGACGAAAAATCAAAATCGGCTGTCTCGGCTGTTAAAAGGAGCATACTAACGGTAAGAATTTTGAGCGACAGGCCGTCGAAGGAAAATTCCCGTCCGAAACTTGCAATGTGTGTCCGGGGCTTACGTGTAAAAAAAGCTCTTGTCAATTAGTGCTTTTGCTTTAGAAATAAGGAGAGTGGAAGTGGTTGAGTAGTTTACCAAAAGAAAACAGGACAGGGCTGACAATACTCGGTCCAAAAAAATGCTGTGTGCTTTCAGCCCAAAATAGGTAATTAGGAGCAGAGTGCATTTCTGATACATCAACATACATCTACCTGTACTTGCATGGTCTTTAACCCTTTTTCCCTAACTCGCGCTCACTTATAGCTGCTGAGTTTGTTCACTTTTTTTTACAGTAAGCTGTTGGCTTTGCCCTATAATTGTTTTAGGCATCTATAAAACTGCCTGATCACTTCTCCATGCCTGTGAAGGTGCCACTTTCCCCTCACCATGTGTCCCAGGCTTAACTTTCCCGCCTTGGTGTCTGTGATAACCATTGGTCTCCTCTGTAAGGTATTAACCCAGATGTTCTAGCTCTGACAACATCTTCTAAAAGACCTCCAATGTCACCTGGAAAAAAGTGTGTGTGTGTGATATATATAAAAACACAGTACTGTGGGACAGTTTCAGGCAGGTGTGGTTAAAAAATTGAGTACTTAGTGTGACCACCCTTAGCCTTCAAAACCGCATCAATTCTTCTAGGTACAGTGGCACGCAGTTTTTGAAGGTAGGTTGTTCCTGACATCTTTTTGAACTATCCACAAATCTTCTGTGGATGTAGGCTACCTCAAATCCTTCTGTCTCTTCATCTAACCCCAGACAGACTCGATGTTGAGATCAGGGCTCTGTGGGAGCCAAACCATCACCTTGAGGATGACGTGTTCTTCTTTACGCTGAAGGTAGTTTTTAATGACGTTGACTGTATGGTTGGGGTCATTGTCCTGCTGCAGAATAAATGTGGTGCCACTCACATGCCTCCATGATGGATAATTATATGTATGTATTTCTCAGCATTGAGGGCACCATTCATCCTGACCAAATCTCCAACTCCACTTGCAGAAATGCAGCCCCAAACTAGTAAGGAACCTCCACCATGCTTCACTGTTGTCTGCAGACACTCCTTATTGTACCGCTCTCCAGCCCTTCGGCAAACAAAATGCAAAGAGCCAAGTGTTTCAAATTTTGACTCGTCAGTCCAGAGAACCTGCTGCCATTTTTCTGCACCTCAGTTCCTATTTTTTTGTGCATAATTGAGTTGCTGAGCCATGTTTCTTCTTCAGAGGTATGGTATTTGTTGGCCGCAATTCTTCAATGAAGACCACTTCTGGCCAGACTTCTCCGGAATGTACAGTTGTGTTCAAAATTATTCAACCCCCACTGAAATTGATTGTTTTGGTCGGTTTGACATTGATTATGATCATTCAGTCATCCTGCTTACAATTAAATCAAAGAGGCACGTGTAGGTCAGACAAATATAACATAACATTTATAATGAAATAACCACAAATGTCTTTTCTGAGCTCACATCATTATCAGTTTTATTCAACCCCCAAGTGACATTCAATCTTAGTACTTAGTACAACATCCTTTTACAGTTATAACAGCTTTTAAACGTGAAGCATAGCTTGACACAAGTGTCTTGCAGCGATCTACGGGTATCTTCGCCCATTCATCATGGGCAAAAGCCTCCAGTTCAGTCACATTCTTAGGCTTGCGCACTGCAACTGCTTTCTTTAAGTCCCAC
>BLSH010501599.1:393023-412524 GCA_018402905.1 Glandirana rugosa
TCGGTCGAAGAGGGTAGGGTTTTATGTAGGTCACGGTCAAGTGTCAGTGCATTTTAGGTAGGATTACAAAAAAACATTTTCTCTTCCGTTCACTGACAGACGCAGCCTTCTTATGACACATGGGGTTATGCTCATCCTACTAGGAGTAGACTAGGCAAAAACAAACAAGCGTAGGTTGGCCCCTCCCAGGGGGCCGTCCTCACCTCAGCATATAATCCCCCTGCTCTGCATAGCACATCAGTTTTCTTTCGCCTAGTGCAAGGAGTAGACCTGGTTCCCTTTGGGATCTGCGGTCTCCTGAAGATTCATCTGATGAAGACTGCTATCAAGAAGCTGGCTGGTGGTATAGAGGATATCTCGAATCCAAATCTTTCCCCAGTCCGGCCGACACTATGCACACGCCCTTCGGGGTGCCCACCGCATAGCGCCCGTTCCATGCGGGCGGCCAGTGGCTAAAACCCACTAGAGCCCAGTGACTAGGTACGCCTGTTCAAGGGCCTGGCCAGCAGCATGCCTCCCCTAGGGGATGGTAAGTCTGCTCCGGTGGCTACCGCTGCGCCCGTCGAGGATTGGTGAGTGGACCCCTCTGCCGCCTTAGGGCATGGAGAGTGGGCATCTGGGCAGCTTTGGTGGTAAGCCGGCCGGTGGGGGCTCAGTAGAGGGACATTTTGGGTAGTACCCATGTGAGGTTAAGCCACCGTTCCCCCCCCTCCTCCCTCCCACTCCCCCCAGCCGCGGTACGGCACTGTTGCACTGACCGTTCGACTCTGCACCGACCGTCCGGAGCGATGTGTTCGGCGGGTCTCCGCCATTGAAAGATAGAGCACCACTCGTTCGTGGCCGACCGCGCGGGTGTAATGGCAGCGTCCATTTGTTTGTGAAACCATGCGGTTCTCAGCCTGCGGTCTGGCGGCCTCCAGTGGTAGCTCAAGGAAGTGCAGCCCTGATACAGGAAGTGCTTAAAAACGGAAGTTGGCTTCCAGTTTTCGCTTATACAGCGTGGCTGACACACAGCAGCAGGCTCCTGGCGTGCAGTAGTTTGTGGGCATTGCTCTTCCGATCGGAGTGCTGAGGCATCTAAACAGCAAGTATAGCTGGCCCTTCCTGGGTGCTGGTAGCGGTGTGGGCAATCCTCCCGGGTCTCCCTGGTTGATTGGTGGAGTTGAGGTGGTGGTTACACAGTGGGGGTGCCAGAAGCCTGTAATGTCAGAGGCTGGCAATACTATGGCAGGAGTACCTGCGGATCTACAATCCACCCCAGGAACGCTAGTGTCTTTGGAACAGCTGAGGGCGGTGTTTGGGGAGTTCTTTCCCAGGGCAGAGGTACCCGTGCCAAGGGTTCCTCAAAAACGCCCACCACCCCCTCTTTCCTCCGGGGAGGATTCAGATCTGGAAAGCGCATCATTGGTCACACCTGTGGATCTTTCAGAGGGTGAATCACCCTCAGAGCATGAGGAGAGTCAAGAAACTCTATCTTCGCGTGAGAAGGCGATAGTGGAGGCACTGATCACTGATATCCGCAAGTCCATGCGTCTTGATCCAGCTGGGGAGTCGCATGAGTCCGCTTATGTTTGTGGCCCACTTAAACCGCCTAGGGCCCCTAGGGCTTACCCTTATGACCCATTATTTGAGCAGGCGGTCTTTAAGGAGTGGCGTAGGCCACCAAGTTCTTTTACTTTGCCTAAGGGCTTTGCGGTGCGCTACCCCTTTGAGGAAAGCTTTACTAAGAGATGGGCCTCTCCGGTGGTGGACCCCGCCGTGGCGCGGGTAAATAAAGCAGCCACCATTCCCTTGGAGGGGTCGCCTTCCTTTAAGGAAGCTGCCGATCGCCGCACAGAGACAGTGTCCAAAGCACTGTTCTTGTTGGCTGGATCAGCCATGCAGCCGGCGCCAGCGACTGCAATGGGGGCACAGTCGCTGCGGGCGCAGGCTACTGCTCTATGCACTAATTTGACTTGTGATTGTGCACAGGCTGAGGTACAGCGGGCACAACATTTGGAAGAGGGGCTCCGCTACATATGTCAAGCGGCTTTGGACCTCCTTCCTATATTGTCAAAAATGTCTGTTTTTTCAATCGTTATCAGACGGGTGCTATGGCTCCGATCTTGGTCGGGCGATCAGGCTTCAAAGAAAGCACTGGCGGACCTTCCCTTTCAGGGAGAGCGTCTGTTTGGCCCACGGTTGGATGAAATAATTAAGGCTTTCACGGGAGGTAAAAGTACTTTTCTCCCGGAGCCTAAACGGCGTGAGTTGCGGCGCAGACGGGCCTGTCGCGTCAAGTCAGAAGAAGTTTTTTCGGGCATCCGTCTCAGCAGGGAAAGGCTGCAAGACCGGAAAAGCTTTCACAGGACACAGTAAAAGGCCCTGGCAGAAAAAGTCAGAAAAAGCGAAGGATAAATCCGCCGCCGCATGATGGGTTGCCCCCACCCACTTTACGGGTGGGGGGCCGGTTACTGGGGTTCGCAGACAGGTGGGCTGCCCGCATCACCAATCGGTGGGTCCTGGAGGTGGTGTCTTCCGGGTACAGGATAGAATTCAGCTCTCTGCCCCCAGAAAGATTCTTCCCCTCAAACCTGAGGCTCACGCAGGAACGCCATCAGGCGCTTCTAGGCGCTGTCTGAGCTCTCGCCGAACAGGGGGTGATCATACCGGTTCCCAGGATGGAGAGATTTCACGGATTTTATTCAAACCTTTTTGTGGTACCCAAAAAGGGCGGGGTCAGACCAGTTTTGGATCTAAGAGCGTTGAATCGCTTCGTGGAGACGAAGAGATTCAGGATGGAATCCATCCGCTCGGTCGTGGTCGCCCTACGCCAAGGGGAATTTCTGGCGTTCTTGGATATCAAGGACGCATATCTCCACGTTCCGATTTGTCTCAGTCATTAGCGTTTTCTGCGTTTCGCAGTGGGAGATCTGCATTACCAGTCTGTGGCGCTTCCCTTCGGGTTGGCCTCGTCTCCCCGGGTGTTCGCCAAGGTGGTGGCCCCGATGTTGGCGCTGCTGAGACAGAGAGGTATCGCGGTGGTAGCGTACCTCGACGACTTACTGCTGAGGGCAGAGTCGGCTACAGCTCTGGAGGAGAACGTGACAATCACGGTAGCCACGTTGGAGGAGTTCGGTTGGCTGATCAACATACAAAAGTCATCATTGACTCCGACTTGCAGGCTGGAGTACCTGGGTCTGATTGTGGACACGGTACAAGCAAGGGTGTTTCTAACACCAGGCAAGCTTCTGACTCTTCAGACAGCAGTGCGAACCCTGTTGTCACGCCACTGGTTCTCCTTACGGTTCTGTATGCGAGTATTGGGTCTCATGGTGTCGACATTCGAAGCGGTGCCTTATGCCCAGAGTCATATCCGACTCCTACAGAGGACAATTCTGTCTCAGTGGGACAAGTCTCCCCTATCCTTAGACAGACGGATCAGGTTGGATCAGCAGGCTCGAGGGTCTCTGATTTGGTGGATTCAGGCTCCGGCCATAAGGTTGGGGAAGAGTTTCCCTCCCCTCAATTGGTCGATAGTGACAACGGATGCCAGCCTGTCAGGGTGGGGAGGAGTCCTGGGACAATCCTCCGGCCAGGATCATTGGTCAGTACGGGAAGCTCATCTTCAGATAAATGTACTGGAACTGAGAGCGATCAGGCTTTGCCTGTCTCATTGGACAGAAAGGCTGCAAGGCCGCCCTGTTCGGGTCCAGTCGGACAATGCCACAGCGGTGGCGTATGTGAACCATCAGGGCGGAACAAGAAGCGCAGCCGCGGAGGCGGCTCTGATCCTTCGGTGGGCAGAGCGTCACGTGCCAGCTCTCTCTGCAATCTACATCCCGGGCGTGGAAAATTGGCAGGCGGATTTTCTCAGCCGCCAGACTTTGGATCAGGGGGAGTGGTCCCTACATCCAGAGGTGTTCCACCAGATTTGCTGCAAATGGGGCACCCCAGAAGTGGACCTGATGGCCTCCAGGTACAATCACAAGGTACAGGGCTTTGTGTGCAGAACAAGGGATCCGTTGGCGGTTGCCTCGGACGCACTGGTAACGCCCTGGGGTCGGTATCAGCTACTGTACATCTTTCCTCCTCTGAAGATTCTACCGCGCGTTTTGCGCAGGATAGAAGCAGAGGGAATCCCGACAATCCTGGTAGTTCCGGATTGGCCGCGGCGTCCGTGGTACGCCGATATAGTACGGATGGTGACAGATGTTCCATGGCGTCTTCCACTTTGCGAAGATCTGCTGTCTCAGGGGCCCATCTTGCACCCTGCTTTACCCTCGCTGGCTTTGACGGCTTGGCTATTGAGGCCCAAGTATTGAGGGATAGGGGTGTCTCGGAATCCGTAATCCCTACTATGGTGAAAGCACGTAAGAGCACCTTACATAAGATCTATCATAGGACCTGGAAGGCCTATATTACCTGGTGCGAGGCGGGAGGATGGAATCCCCGCTCTTAGAGTATCCAGAGCGCTGTCTTTTTTTGCAGCAAGGACTGGACAAGAACCTGGCATTAAGTACGCTTAAAGGGCAGATTTTGGCCCTGGCGGATCTTTTTCAACAACCATTGGCGTCTCACTCATTGATCCGTACATTTATACAGGGGGTACGTCATGTCACCCCTCGGATGCGGTCGCCCTTGGCACCGTAGGATTTGAATTTGGTGCTTTCTGTGTTACAGAAACCGCCATATGAAAAGATTAGGGATATTCCCTTACGCTTATTGTCGCAGAAGGTGGCTTTTCTGGTGGCTATCACATCCACCAGGCGGGTGTCGGAGCTGGCAGCTTTGTCCTGCAGGTCACCCTACTTGGTCCTCCATAAGGACAAGGCAGTTCTGCGGCCTTCACCTTCATTTCTTCCGAAGGTGGTTTCTTCTTTTCATTTAAATGAGGATGTTGTTCTTCCCTCATTATGTCCGCACCCGTCACATCCTAAAGAGGTCGAGCTGCATTCTTTGGATGTGGTGAGGGCTTTGCGGGTATATTTAAGTTCTACAGCTTCTTTTATAAAGTCTGATGCTTTATTTTTGCTGACAGAAGGGTCGCGCAAAGGTTTGGCGGCTTCGTCAGCTACCGTATCACATTGGATACGGAGGACCGTGACTCATGCATATGAGATTCGGGGTAAGGTTCCCCCGTTTCCAGTCACGGCTCATTCCAACAGGGCAGTTAGTACGTCCTGGGCGTTTAGACACCAAGCTTCGGTGTCCCAGGTGTGCAAGGCAGCTACTTGGGCCTCAGTGCACACATTTACTAAATTACAAAGTTGATGTTTTAGCATCCTCGGATGCTGCTTTTGGCCGCAAAGTATTACAAGCGGCAGTTTAGGCGCGGTTAGCGCCGCCTTAGCGGGCGTCTTTCTGTTGGGTACATTTGTTATGGTTTTTGCCCACCCCTCTTGATTGGCACAGCTTTGGGACGTCCCCATGTATCATAAGAAGGCTGCGTCTGTCAGTGAACGGAAGAGGAAAAATGGATTTTTTGTATAACTTACCGTAAAATCCTTTTCTCTGAGTTCACTGACAGACGCAGCACCCACCCCTCTGCGTTGGTTTTGTACAGCTTGTTACGAACTGATGTGCTATGCAGAGCAGGGGGATTATATACTGAGGTGAGGACGGCCTTCTGGGAGGGGCCAACCTACGCTTTTGTTAGTTTTTGCCTAGTCTACTCCTAGTAGGATGAGCATAACCCCATGTGTCATAAGAAGGCTGCGTCTGTCAGTGAACTCAGAGAAAAGGATTTTACGGTAAGTTATACAAAAAATCCATTTTTTTTAATGCCTCATGTCCAGCCACTGTGTAAATACAGCCAGACGGAAGGGCAGATATGGGTAGACGTACCCATACATCCTCCCTCTTCTACAGCTCGTGCACACTCTTTAGAGCACACAGTGGTGGGACCCATGACTGCTGTGTCCAGCGGAAACCATTTTTTTTACTAGACCGCTGTAAAGAGTGGTCCTGGTACCATGTAATCGCTGTGATCAATCACAGCAATCACAGTTACAGTAGTAAACAAGGCTGTCGTTTACTACTGTGCCATCTCTGTGTTTAGCCAAAGCAATCACATGATCTCAGGGCCAGTCACAGCAGAACTGTACCTTGTGTTAGCTGTGACCAATCGCATCAGTAAACAAGGTTTCATGAATAAAACCTTTTAACAGTTTCACTGATTGCTTATTACAGTGCTCATCACTTCAATAAGAAAACGGTGTTTAACCACTTCCCGCCTGGCCTATAGACAAATGATGGCCAGGCGGTGGTTCAGTTATCCTGACCGGACGTCTATTGACGTCTTTCAGGATAACCCGCGATCGGTGGTGCGGTGTCATTCTTACCCACCACATTACCGATCTCGATAAAGCGCTTCCATCAGAAGCTCTTTACCACGTGATCAGCTGTGACCAATCACGGCTGATCAGTGTAAACAGGAAGAGCCATTTAGCGGCGCTTCCTTTACTCGCATCTGCAGGCGCAAGTAGAGGAGAGCCGATCGCTGGCTCTCCTGACGGGGGAGTCTGCGCTGATTGTTTTTGTGCAGCCCCCCCTAGGATTGCCAGGGAGCGCCCACCAGGGAGCCCACCCTAGACCACCAGGTAAGGGGCACAATGCCCAACATAGATGGCATTCAGTGCCAATTTTAGATGCCACCCAGGACCATCAGAGAATGACAACCTTACAGTGCAATCTCATTGCCGCACACCAGTGCCACCTATGAGTGCCCGTCAATGCTGCATATCAGTGCTCGTCAGTGTAGCCTCATCGGTGCCCATCAGTGATGGAGAAAATGTACTTATTTACTACGTTTTGTAACAGAAACGGCCTTGTTTTTATTTGTAGGGCAAAAAAAAAAAAACGTAGAGGTGATCCAATACCACCAAAAGAAAGCTCTATTTGTGGGAACAAAATGATAAAACATTTGTTTGGGTACAGCGTCGCATGACCGCACAATTGTCATTCAAAATGCGACAGCGCTGAAAATTGGTCTGGGTGAGAAGGGGGGTAAGTGCTTGGTATTGAAGTGGTTAAAAAAAATAAAAATTCTGATCACCCAGAACTCTACAGTATGCCAGTATGTAGAAAAAAAAAATTGAACTTTATTTTTACATACTGTCACCAGTTATGATCCCTAATTACCACCACACCTTTCAGTGTCCCTGATCACAACAATATACACTGTGGTATCACAGTGATTATCAGGAGCAGGGGAATTTATTTTTGGGTTGTTCTTTGGTGGTAGATTATGGTAATAGCAAGATATATACAACTAAATTAAAATATATATTTTTTCACTATTTTATACCATTTTTTGTTTTTGTTTTTCATATTAAAAATAAAAAAAAAAAATCATGAGATATTCATTACCATTTGCCATCAAAGGAAAACCCAATTGCCCTGAAAAAAAAGGTATTATCCACCTGGATACACTAAGTAGTTGCAATGATAGGTACAGTGTTACTAACACATGTCAATGTTGCTAAATAGTGTTCAGGCTTTCGGATTAGGCCACTGTAGGGATCAGGTAAGTCAGTGCAGGGATCGGGTAGGTCAGTGTAGTCAACAGTGTAGGAATCTGGTAGGTCAGTGGGTCAGAGGAGGAGCTGCTGCGGGACAGAGATGACAATTGCTCTTTAAAAATGATGATTTAAATCAAGCCTTTTCATTAACTAGTGATTTAAATCTACTTGATTTAAATCAAATCCACCCTGTGCTCATCCCCCGATCTACATTGTTCTATGCGTGGGGGGGGGGGGGGGGGGGTTGGGGGGGAAATGTGAGTAGTGCAGGAAGTAGGAATCGGGTAGGTCACTATAGGGATCAGGTAGGTTAGTGCGGGGATCGGGTAGGTCAGTGTAGTGGACAGTGGAATCTGGTGGGTCAGTGAGTCAACAGCGGGTCAGAGGAGGAGCTGCTGTGGGACAGAGATGACAATTGCTCTTTAAAAGTTGTGATTTAAATCAAGCCTTTTAATTAACTAGTGATTTAAATCGTGATTTAAATCTACTTGATTTAAATCAAATCCACCCTGTGCTCATCCCCCTTTTATTTTAATGCTTTTATAATTCATCTTGTTAAGGCCCCTTTCACACTTGTACGACACGATTTTGCAGCGATTTTGGATCAGTACGACTTTGTTGCAACTTTGGCACAATGAAAACATATTACAAAATCGTAAAGAAATAGTACAGAAATCGCATCTATATGCAGGTGCGATTTGCATGTGACTTTGAGGGTTTAACATTGAAGTCTATGGACCTCCAAGTTGCAGCAAAGTTGGGCCAAAGTAATTCAGGGACTACTTTGAAGTCGGCACGACTTGAAGTCGTACAGATATGAATGGTACTCATTGGAAATAATGGGGAACGACTTGTCATGCGACTTTGCAGTCCCAAGTCACTTAAGTGTGAAAGGGGTCTAAAGGAAATACGAAATGTGCCGCAAGTATTTTTAAGGGGAGTTGTAGAAAGTAAGAAATGTGAAAGTTAATATGAAAAGAGAGACTGTATTAAGCAGCAATCACTAGCAGTCTCATGTCTCATGTCTCCAGTCTATGGCTGTCTGTCTCTTTAACCACTTGCCATCCGCCCACCGTCAAATGACAGCGGAGTGGTGCGGTTCTCATTGTGGACGGACGAATGTAGTCACGGCTGATCACAAATGGTACTTCACCTATTCGCATGGTGCATGCGCGTGATCAGGAGCGCGCTGCGCGTGAATGTAGGTGGCAGCGTGTTCCCAGTGAACACTGCCTGTCACCGACACTGGTATCAGCTGTTGGTCGGCGGATGTTACCTTGTGATCCGCTGCCGATCACATGTAATGTAAACAGAGCGGTGACTCACTGTTAGGCTGGGTTCACACCTATGCGAACTGGATACGGCTTACACTGCATCCAATTCACATGACACTTGAAAACACATTGTTTGCAACGTGTCAGGTTCACATAGGTGCGGTGTATTCACACTCCGCATTGCACAGAAAACGTGTGTGTTTTCTGCGCAATGCGGTGCAAATTCCCAGTCTATTAAATTCAATGGGAACGCATCTAGCATGGAGATTAGCTCCGCACTTAACGGGGATATTTTCACCTGCTCGTGACCACCATCAGTGACCTCCACCAGTCCTTTGGGGTGTCATTTTTGCTACATACATGTGTAAAAAAAAAAAAAAAAAAGCTTGTTCATTTTCCCCCACATTTTCCAAAAATTCTTGAAAAAAAATTAACTGCTCAAAAGACTCATTATGCCTCCTAGATTCTTCGTTGGGGTGTTTCCAAAATGGGGTCATTTTGTGGGCAATTCTATTGTCCTGGTGCTCCAGGACCTTAAAAAATGCGATAATCCGCCATGACATTAGATGTGTAATTTATGTCCCTAGAATACCTGACGGTGCTCCCTGCATGTTGGGCCTTTGTATGTGGCCAGGCTGTGAAAAAGTCTCAGACATGTGATATCGCCATACTCAGGAGGAGTAGCAGAATGTGTTTTGCGGTGTAGTAGCAAGTATGCATATGCCATGTGTGAGAAATATCATATGACAATTTTGTAAAAAAAAAAAAATAATTATAATCTTAATTTTTCAAAGAATTGTGGGAAAAAATTACAACTTCAAAGAACTCACCATGCAACTTACTAAATACTTTGGAGTGTCTACTTTCCAAAAAGGGGTAATTTGGGGGGTATTTGTACTTTCTTGGCTTGTTACTGTCTCAAGAAATTAGAAAGGCCGTCAGTACATCAAGTGTGATCAATTTTCAGTGATTGGCACCATAGCTTGTAGACTCTATAACTTACACAAGGACCAACTAATATACACCGATTTGGGTTATTTTTACCAAAAATATGTAGCCGTATAAATTGTGGCCAAAATTTATCAAGAAAAATTACTAATTTGCAAAATTTTATGACCGAAACAAAGAAAAAGGCAAAATCTTCAATCTTTTTTTATTTATAGCACAAACAAATAAAAAAAACCACTAGTGATTAAATACCACCAAAAGAAAGCTTTATTTGTGTGAAAAAAGACACAAATTTCATATGGGTAGTGTTGCATGACTTAGTAATTGTCATTCAAAGTGTGATAGCGCTGAAAGCTGAAAAATGGCCTGGACAGGAAGGGGGTTTTCGTGCCCAGTATGGGGTGGTTAAGCATGTCCCTTTAGTCTCTTGACAACTCCTATAGCATGTTTGGTCACGCATGGTCTCTGACCATTTCCTTTTTCCATGTCTGTACTCTTTAACCATATCTTGTTATGTCTGCAGCCTGACAGATTTCTGTAGTATTACATTCACTGAATATTATATGCAGTCCTTTTATGATCTAAGGGGCTGCACTTAAGGACCCTTATATCATGTAAGCTAACCACCACTGCTTTGCATTTGAATGCTCAGATCTACAGTACATTATTTCCATAAGATGAATAATCAGTACAAGCAGGTGACTTTTTGTTATATATGATTTTGCTTTAGTTGCTTTCCTGTTTGGTGATTTTAATTAACTGACTCTGTATTCCTATAGGATGACACATTAGAGGAAAATGCAGCAACACATTTTTATGAATCTGATGAAGAACATGAAAAAGATGAAAAGCAGAAAAAGCCATACACTATGGACCCAGACCATCGGCTTCTCCTAAGAAATACAAAACCATTGCTCCAGAGCAGAAATGCTGCGGTATGACTGGTTACTATATATTTGGGTGTTACTGTATATTCAGTCCACATATATTAGTAACATTTTAATTCACATGTATAAAAGTTTAATAGCTTGTGAGAACCTTTTCGGAAATGCAAGTTCTATAAATCTTATAAATATACATTAGAGCGCAGCTTTCAAATGTAAATCTTACTGTGAGGAGATTGTAATATCAGTCTTTGTTTTTAGGTGGTTATGGCTGTGGCTCAGCTTTATTGGCACTTAGCACCAAAAACCGAGACCAGTTTAGTTGCCAAGTCTTTGGTACGCCTTCTCCGCGGTCACAGGTATGTCAAAAGTAGTTTTATTATTTTGTGGATTTTTTTTTTTATTTTTTTATCACCATTAACACCAGAGAACCACAAGACATCATGCTGTGCACTCCATGTTCTACTGTACCCTTGTTTGAATGGGTAACAGAAAGGACTGTGCAAGGCGGTCTGCTCTTCAGCTTACATGCTGCTTGGTTTCTTGGAGTACTAGTCATGCATATTAGATTCCCATCCAGTTACGTAGCCTATACAGTATAAGAATAGTGGAAAATGAAACAAATTCAAATTAGTAAGTAGTGCTGGAATAGTTAATAGCAGTTGAAATATTTTAGTGTGTTATATTTTACAAAGCAAAAAAGTTAAGTTTTTTATTTAAAACATATCTCCATTACACAAGTCAGTGGTCTCCAAGCTGCAGCCTAGGGGCCATATGCGGCCGTTTGCTTGCTTTTATCTGGCCCTTGGGCACTATTTTCATCCACTGATACCAACAATGGGACATAATTCCCCCCCAGTGGCACCAATGAAGGGGTACAATTCCTCCCAATGACCCCAACAATGGAGCCCAATGATAGGGCACAGTTCGTCCCAATGACACCAAAGATGGGGCACAATTTCTCTCATAACTCCAAGAATGGGGCCCTATGATGCCAATGATAGGGCACAATTCCTCCCAATGACACCAAAGATGGGGCACAATTCGTCCCAATGACACCAACGATGGGGTCCAATGGCACCAATGATATGGCACAATTCCTCCCAATGACACCAAAGATGGGGCACAATTCCTTCCAGTGACACCAACATGGGGGGCCCAATGACCCCAATGATAGGGCACAATTCCTCCCACTGACACCAATGATAGAATGCTATTCCTCCCACTGACAACAAAGATGGGAGGATTGTTTTTCCATTTACGTCAGGTCCTTTTCTACTTCCAATGACCACAGTCCAGCCCCCCTTAGGTCTAAAGGGCAGTAAACTGACCTGTTGTCTAAAAATTTTGGGGACCCTGACATAAGTAATACAATAGGATTGATAAAGCGACTAACATTTGTCCCCAACACTGTCAACCCAACCACTGAGACATCCATTTTTTATGCAACTCAATCGGGAGACTGTAAAATATTCAATATTTTTTTTTAATGCTGCTAGGGTTCACGTTTGCAACAGGAAAGCATTTTTTTAAGGTGTTTACATTTATTTCTGATTTACAAATCTTGCCAAACAGAACTGATGTTGACTATGGTTATTACAGCTTGTAATGAATGATTTATGATGTATTCATCACATCAGATTACAAAGCAATTTTCAGCACACATTTCTTCAGACCCCTAATGGTAAATAAAGTGTTGGAGATATGCAACTTCATTATGTTTTTTAACTTTACAAAATTTTTGTTTCACCTTACATAAAGATGCCAGGGTAGTAAGGTGTACTTGGATTGGAATGCCAAATCACTATCATTTTCATTGCCTTTATCTTTGTTTTTCAGGGAAGTGCAGTACATTGTTCTCCAGAACATAGCAACCATGTCTATACAGAGAAAGGTAAAGTAGCTGATATTTGTTGAAAAGGTGGTGAAGCTTGAATTTTCAACTGATAACATCTTTTTCTCAATTTTTTCTGCAGGGTTTGTTTGAACCATTTCTAAAAAGTTTCTACATTAGGTCAACTGACCCAACTATGATCAAAACACTAAAGGTGAGCACAAATGGCACCAAATATTTGCATGCCTTGTGAGGGAAGAGAAGTCCTGTTTGCTTTTGTAGGATATATGTAGTAATGTATTTGACTATACATGAAAATCTGTAGACTGCCAAATGGATGTTTTTAATGTATGTACTGACGTTATAGACTATACGGTCTGATCAGCAAATGTTAGTATGTGTTTTGGCCATATCCAACCGTGATAAACATCCCTAACTTGAATATTCTCATAAGACAAATTGATCAGCTGGAATGGCTCATTCTCAGCTCATTGCTCCTTCGTCTCTAAAATTTGGACTTGCTTGTAAATTCAATATCTTTGAGTCTGATGTAATGGGGTAGGATTTTTCAATATTCAGCCCGTGTCCTGTACTGTACTCCAAGGTATGGACTTTACAAGTAAAATTTTTGGAAATGTGATATAGGTGGACTTGGAGTACTTTTTTAGCAGGACAAATTGATGGCAGGTTAATTGCATAGACTGTCAAGCGCCTTTAAATAAAGGAGCACATAACAAACCGTGTTAACAATTGGATGACTCGCTTTAGCACAGCTTATTGTTAACAGAATTATTTTTTATTCAGGATTTATATAATGCCAATGGCTTGCGCTGCTCTGTACAAGCTTAAGGGGGGTGGTACGGTTACAATACAGTTCTATACATGTGGGTTAGGAGGACCCTGCTTGTGAGTGCTTACAATCCAAAGAGAGGGTAACACGATGGAAAAGATAATATAATTGAGCTGTGGAGGAAGTAAAAGTACAGTTAATTAACTTGGGGTTTATGCAAAACTTTGCCAAATCTTTTTATATATTTCCGTAAGACTTTCCAGCAGTGTGCATAACCTGTGCAAGAGCTCTTCCTAACACAGGCTGGTGAAGCAGAATAGCACTGCACCAGCATTCACATACAAAACATATACAGGGCTTCGATTACATTTTTTGGTAATGTTTAAGGGGTTGAGAACTTTCTGGACACATGGAGGCTTACATTGTTCAAATGTTTGTTCTGACACTGAATATGAATTGTGTACTTCTCTATGCGTTTTGTATTGCTTGTCGTAACATAGGCTTGTTTGTTTCTACAGCTTGAGATAATGACAAACTTGGCAAATGAGGCAAACGTGTCTACCCTACTACGTGAATTCCAGGTTTGTGTGTATTTTATGTTATATATTGTATTTGAGATCTTAACTATTACAGTTCTGTATTATGGTCTCCATAGATGTCAATAGGCTTGTAGACTTGCAGCATTAGGGCTGCAGACCCAGTTTAAGCCCCCGTCTACACCAGTGCGACTTGTCATGTGATTTGACAGGTCAAATCGCATGACAAGACGCACCCTATTGTCAGCAATAAAACTGTTAAAATCGGTGTGACGCCGACTTTGCACCAATTTCAACGCCCACCTAACCACCTTTTCCCTGGATCCTGCTCCCTCACAAATGTTGCTGTCACCCTCTGGCTCCATTCTAAACTTTCTAACTCACATCTTCAATCTGTCCCTCTCTTTTGTCTTCTTCCCCAACCCTCTAACAATGCACAAGTCATCCCCATCCTTAAAAAGACCTTACTGGACCCCACCAATCAGAACAACCTATGCCCCACCTCCTTACTCGCCTTTTTCCTCCAAACTCCTTGAATGTTTCATCTACAACCGACTGAGCCACCATCTGACTGAGATCAACTTTCTTGCCCTTTCCCCTTCAGTCTGGATTTCACCCTCAATACTCCATGGAAACTGCTCTCAAACTCACAAACGATCTACTACCGGCTAAAACCAATGGACACTATTCTGTACTCCTCCTCCTGGTCCTCTGGTGCCTTTGATACAGTAGACCACCCCTTCCTCCTCAAAAAAAAAAAACTCCACTCCTTTGGTATCCGTGACTGTACTCTTCGCTGGTTCTCATCCTATCCATCGCACCTTCATTATCATATTTAAATTTCTACTCCCTCTTCTCCTCTTCCTTGCTTTGTCGGGATTCCCCAAGGTTCTGTTCTCGAACCATTGCTATTCTCAATCTACACCTCCTCCCTGGGACAGTTGATTGCCTGTCATGACTTTCAATACCATTTCTACGCCGATGACACCCAAATCTCTCTCTACCCCTCAGCTCACTCCATCGGTCTCCTCACGCATCACTAATTTAATAATGGTCATATCTGTCTGGATGCCACACCACTTCCTCAAACTCAATCTATCCAAAACTAAGCTCATAATATTTTCTCCCCTACGTGCCTCTTCCCCTGATTTGTCTGTCAAAATCAACGGCTCAGCTATCAACCCATCCCCACATGCCAAGGTTCTAGGTGCAATCCTGGCTTCTGAACTATCTTTTCAGCCCCACATCCATTCACTGTCCAAAGCTTGCCGCCTCAACCTCCGCAACATCTCAAAGATACGCCCCTTCCTAACCAGTGACACCACAAAGCTTATAATTCACTCCCTGGTCATCTCTCGCCTCGACTACTGCAACTCCCTCCTCATTGGCTTACCCTTACATAGGCCCCCCCCCCCCCCTTCAGTCTGTCCTGAATGCTACTGCCAGGCTCATCCACCTTAGAAACCGCTCAATGTTTGCTAACCCTCTCTGCCAGTCCCTTTACGGCACACTTCGTGAAGAAACGGCCCATTCGGGCTGTTCACTGCGCATGTGCCAATGACGTTGGCACATGCAAATACAGAGAATATCTCCTAAACAGTGCAAGTTTAGGAGATATTCCCGGGACCTACAGGTAAGCCTTACTACCTGAAGTTTAAAGTGTTTGTCATGACTTGACAACCACTTTAAAGTAGAACTATAGGCAACATTTTTTTAAGGGAGGCTTATAACACCTGTCAGATTTTTTTTCACAATTTGTGTCCCATTACGGTGAGTTCCCCTCACTTCCTGTCCCATAGCCAATTAGGTAGTGAGAGGAAATCCCTGCAAATTAAGGAAATTGGGGACCCCCAGATCACCTAAACTAGTCTCCCTATTGGAAGTTCTTTCCTCTTACTTTTCTGGGGACAACCCAAAATTTGGGATTTTCTTTTACTTTCATTTTCAATGATAAAGGTAAACAGGACAAATAGGGTGAATTTCCTTAACTGGGACACCGACAGAAATAAAAACTGACAAGCGTTCTAATCAAAACTTTAAAAAAAAAAAAAATGTGCCTTTAGTTGTACTTTACTCTCCATCAGGTGCCGATTTTTGCACCTTTTGAAGAGCTATGGCCACCCTAATCTACAGCATCAAAAATACCTCCAGTTATGTTGTATTCTTGATCACTGGCACCCAGCAGAGAAGTAGCGAATAAGCATCCATTTTTTATGCAGAATCCTGTTTTTAAAATTCCTCTTTGATGGGCACAGCTACAGCTGCAATTCAGATCTAGTATGATGCTGTATTATGGAGCTTTATTCTCTCCAAAGGCACCCTGAAAATGCTTGATGGGCAATACACAAAATCTATTGTCTGTGTAAAGGGACACTGGTGAAATATTAAAATGTTTCACTTTATTACATATGCCTTCATTGTAAGCTTTTTTGCACTCAGTGGACATTTCTTTGTGTCTTTTTTTTTTCTTCTTCTTTCTTGAATAAGACACCATTGGGAACTGAAATTGGGTTTTTATAAAGTTACTTACTTTAATTTTTCACAAGTGTGTCCTTACATGAAGGCTATGGTCTATTATGAGGGCAGTAAGGAGAATGTACTGATCCATTCAAGATATAGAAGGTGTTCAGTGTTATTTCTGGCCTTCATTGTGTTTTACATCGCTCTCACACACTTTCCACAGTGCTGAGCAGGCCCAAATCAGTTTTGACCCTTTGCCTGCCCTTGTAATAATCGCTGCAGATTTTAACACCTCAGATTTTTTTTTCTGACCAATGAAAATATGTTTGATCACCTTAATGCGGTACTAAACCCAAAAACAAAAAAATCATATATTGCTGCTTACCAATCATTAGATGTAGTGGCTGTATTCATTTTCTTCCTTTTTTTTTTTTAGACTTTTCCTCCTTGTGTTTTCATCCGGTGAACTGGCCGGTAACACACCCACCGGTATTATACAGACACCACTCTGGATGAAGGAGCACAAGTGGTAGATTTGGACAGCAGCATTGTCCGTCTGGGGGATAAGGGGAGTGTTGGATGTACTAGCAGATTTAGATACACTTTAACAAATTGAAGCCAAACTCCAGCTAGCAGCAAACATTTCTTTCCTTTTGTGTAAATGTTTTTCATAAAACTCATCTCATTTTAATTACCCGTGACAGTGTTACATGATCTGTTGCATCCCTGTAACTACAAGAGAGCTTTTCTTTTGAAATGCAACAGCCTTACTAGCTGAATCCTCAGATGACCATAAAATAAAGCCTAAAAAAGAAATGAAAACAGCCATCTTATCTAAGAATTGGTAAGGTAACATAGAAACATAGAAAAGTGACGGCAGAAAAAGACTGAGTAGTCCATCGAGTCTGCCCCTTTTTATTTTATTTTTTTTTTAATTTTTTTTTTTTTTTACATTAACCATGTTGTCTGACTATGGATTTATGTTTATCCCAAGCATGTTTGAAGCCATTTACTGTTGACTGTCTCACAACCTCTGTTGGTAGTTTATTCCAATCATCAACCACCCTTTCAGTAAAATAATACTTTCTAAGATTAGTTTTGAACTCCCCCCCCAGTTAGTTTGAGGTCATGTCCCCGTGTTCTTGATTTTGGTTTCATATTGAAAAGACTGCCCTCCTGAACCTTATTCACCCCCTTGATGTATTTAAAGGTTTCAATCATGTCTCCCCTCTCCCTTCTTTCCTCCAGACTGTACATATTAAGTTCCTGAAGTCGCTCTTGATATGTTTTATCCCCCAGACCTTTCACCATTTTTGTTACCCGTCTCTGAACTCGTTCTATTTTATCAATATCTTTTTGTAAGTGAGGTCTCCAGAACTGGACACAGTATTCTAAGTGAGGTCTCACTAAAGATCTATATAGAGGAATCAGAACCTCCTTCCTCCTGCTGGTGATCCCTCTACTGATACATCCCAGAATTCTATTTGCTTTTCCCACTGCCTGGTTACACTGTTTGCTCATTTTGCAATCATCTGAAATAAGCAACATAATGTTTTCTTTTGGGTTTAATACTACTTTAAACATTTTCCAACATGCAGAAAAACACACTTGGAACTGCCTATTTTTCTTGTGTCTTAGTGCTCATTATTATTATTATTATTTTTTTTTTTTTAAGTCCAACTCTTGTGTGTATTATATTATGTACATCTGTGTAATCACCATTTTATATGCAGTTTCTAAAAAGTTTGTACTTTTTTTTGCAATTACCCTGTATACATGTATATGTATTGTATATTGCAAACATTCCTTATCTGTAATGTGTTTTGGCAAAATTATACCTTCAAATGGTTTGAGGTCATTCTGGAATTTTGGAAGATGTAAACCCTAACAAAAGACATTTGATTTGCTAAGGCACAGTGTATCATAAACAATTGCGTTTTGTTTTTTTACATTAAAGTGATGTGCCCCTGCCCCCTCTCCCCTGCCGAGTGCCCCTGGCCCCCCTCTCCCCTGCCGAGTGCCCCTCTCCCCTGCCGAGTGCCCCTCTCCCGCCGAGTGCCCCCGGGCCCCCCTCTCCCGCTGGGGGCCCCCCTCTCCCGCCGAGTGCCCCGAGAGCAAGCATCTTGCTATGGGGGCACCCGAGCAGGCTCACTCCCGAGTTGTTGCTATGTGTGTCCATGCACACACGGAACACGGATTACCCCTGCTATCTCCTCATTGGTCCACTGGCTATGATTGAGGAGGAAGAGACCCGGGAGAGCCGCTGCTCTTGTGCACATCGCTGGATCAAGATGGGGCTCTGGTAAATATTTGAGGGGCTGCTGCACACAAGGTATTTTTTATCTTCAAGATTGCATGAAGGTAAAAAAAAACCTAGAGCCTATACATCCACTTTAAATATTTGTTTCAACTCCATTGTTACATCTTATTGCTGCTGGTCTGCTGCAGCTTTTTTCAGCCACTTTGTCTTCACTCCAGTGATAGCTGCTTGGCATCTCTCAAGGTGGGCTTCATGATGGTGACAACAAAGGACCATGCCTGTGTAATCATTTTTTGTAGAAGTCAATTGTACACTCCACGTGGATAGTGTGAGACGGGTGGCAACGCAGAAGTACAGTTGGGAGATGGAAAGAGAATTATCAACCACTAACAGGAATTGCCTGAATGAGAACCTTCTTGGCATAATGGCCAGATGTTTTTTTAATTATAGTTTTGAAATTCTGTTCACTTTTTAAAGCTTATATGAGATTATTAGTGATCGAGTTTATATATGTATGCTTTACCCTTAGCATTACAAGCACCACATATCGAGGAACTGCATCTTCAATACACTATCATTGTTAGCCACATTCGGCTCCGTTGAGTACTTAGAAATATTGATTGGTGTATACTCACAGTTAAAGTGTAATTAAAAGCGAAACTTTTTAAGTTTAGGATAGTTGAGAAGGATTGGAACACCTGTCAGTTTTTATTGAGGTCTGTGTCCCCATTAGGAAGATTCATTCCTTCTGTGTCCTATTTAACGTTATTGATTGATTGTGCAAGTAAGAAAAAAAATCCCAAATTTAGGGTTGACCTCATAACATTAATAGAGGAGTAGTCTTCTAATGGGGACAGTAATTCTGGTGACACATTGGGATTCCTTCACTTTGTAGGTATTTCCTCGCACTTCTTGTTTTGGCTGTGGAACAGGAAGTGAAGGGAAATCTCCCTAATGGGGCACAAAAACTGATGGGGATTTCCATATCTAAAATTGGGGGGGGGGGGGGGGGC
>BLSH010501599.1:421914-437875 GCA_018402905.1 Glandirana rugosa
ATCACTCGACTTTGATCTTGGGCGCTCACAGTATGTCTGTAATGCAGCCGCCGTAATATTACGGCGGTTTGCGTTACAGAGCCACTTTGCCGCCGTCAATCTCCGATCGGCGGTCGGCAAGTGGTTAAAATACACCTATGATAAAAATTATAGACCCTTAGGCCTCATACACACGGACGTTTCTTAAAAAATTAACATAATGTCGGGCCCAACGTCAAGGAAAAAAAAACGGCGTTTTTCGGCGTTATGCATCGGCGTTAGTGAGCGTCGGCGTCAATAGACGTTTTTAAAAAAAAATCATCCCTCTGCTATTTTCCAACCTAAAAACGTCGGCGTCAAAAAACGCTGGTTAACGCCGGTACAATATTAGTTGTCGTTTGTTGGCGTTTGTGGCGTCGGCGTCAAAAAATGGCAAAACGTTACAGCCTCAGAATGCGCTGGCCGTGGGTTCTAGTTTCAGCTCACTAACGCAGACGCCATCTACAGCTCAAAAACGTTGGCGTTTTTATGGGGCCATTGACTAACTTGGAGAGCTGAAAAAAACGACAGAAAACACCGGCGTCAAAAAACGTCCGTGTGTATGAGGCCTTAATTTCTATGTAAGTGGGCAAACTTACAAAATCTTCAGGGGATCAAATAATTACTTCCCCCGCTGTATGACATAATTTCCTGGATACAAACTCAATAGGTCCACGGTCAGTTAAAATACTGCATCCGTGCATGCTGGGTAATCGCAGATGCCGAGAAGCATCGGCGTAACTATGGCCACCACTCCATAGTTACCAGAATACAGTATTTTTCGCTATAGTGGTTAATTTTCATGTCCACTTTAAAGTCTGAACTGGTCGTATACTTATGAATACTACAGAAGTATTCAGGATTTAAGGCCTTTGTAAAAAAGATGGAATCAGATTATCTTTAAAATGTCCATGTTTTTAGCTTACCATCTTCTGACCGTAGGATGTGATTTTTTTTTTTTTGTTTATTTGTGATCCTGTTTATGTAATTAGCAGCTGGTCCTCGCCTTCCACCAGGTGACAGTAGAATTCCATACAAATCATTTCAGAATCCTCTATATTCACGGTACATGCCTCCTAGTTAAATGAGCTCCGTTTTTCAAGCCTAATCACACAAGACATGTGGGAAATACATTTCTGATAAACCCTATGAAGGAACATTGTGCACGGTTCTGGATAAATATTTTTCTTTTAGACCTATTTGCATGTGGGCTAATTTTTTCCTTTGCCATTTGGACAGTGAAACCTATGTTTGACTTAAAAATATATTTAAGACACTGCAGAACATACTGAAAACAGAATTCCCAGAGGATTAAAACTTGTTTATCATAGGATGTTCAGAATGATAAACTAAATTAAATAAAAATTGATCATTTCCCATCACACACAATATAATCCCCAAATGTTTTATTAAATATCAGAGAAAATTATAAAAAATAAACGTACTGATTTCTATATATTGGTGATACATTAAATATCTTTACAAGCTAATCAAGGAGGGCGAAGTAACACACCTTTTAAAATCCTGCAGAAGTGATTGGTGGCCTGAATTCATTTTATATTATACAGAAAAGATTGCTGAGCTTTTGTTTTAACTGATTGTTGTGACATAAAAGATACATCCTTGGCGCAGTCTGCTTTCTGTCGCAACTCAACACTCTGTGAGGGTGGAAGAGAACAGGCTGCATGTGCAAGGGTTGGGATCGAAGCAGGGTGCTTGTTTTGTGATTTGCCAGGGCTGCTCATCCAAAGTGCAGTATGCCCTGCCATCTACAGGACAGAAAGGGGAGGACAGTGGAATAAACAGATCAAAAAGAGAGGATTTTTTCGTTAAAGTGATTACTAAACCCAGGACCCTGTATTCATTATATCTGTTCTCCCACAGAACATGTAAATGCAATAATTTTAGTAAATATGAACTGTTAAATACCTTTTCTCATCAGCAGTATATAGCAGTCTTGTGTTGTCTATTAATGTCTTGTTAAAACTTGTACGAGGGGTTTTCATTCTCCCCTGACTGTCCTATGAGGCTGCAGGACCCCTGATCCTCTGTCTGGACAGTGCTGTTTGGACCTGTGATGATCACATGCACCCTCCCAAGAAAAAAAAAAAAAAAAAACTCTCTTGCAATGCACACCAAACTGAGCATGTGCAGCTTGCCCCCAAGGCTCTGTTCTACCAGGAGCTGGTTTGAGGACTGTGGAAGAAGGGGAGGATCAGATAAGACAGGATCAAGCAGCCTTTTTACACAATGCGCAGCATTGACCCCTTATGTTCCACAGTGAGTATAACAAGCATGCTTTACTGCATATACAGACTGATTTTACTGTTATGGGTTTAGTAGCACTTTAACAATCTATTGAAGACTCTGTAATGCATAGGGATGTTTTTGGCAAGGTGTTAAAGTAAAAAAAAAAGTACTGGCAAGTTTTCTTGGCTTTGAATTTTTTATCTGAAACCTGTGAATCTCAACAATATTTTTCACATAGACAGGGCGGATGTTTTTCTGAAACGGCAGAGGATCTTGTTGATGGTTTATCTATAAATTGTACAAACAAGTGGCAAGCACCCCAACCTATAACTGGCCTTTTGCAGCAAGGAGCACATGGAAAGGCGACGCATGTCAAAAAACAAGGAAAAATTCCTAGCTCACGAATTAGCCAGCCTGCAACCAGTCAAATTGTCCTGTCCAAAGTTTCACCTTAAAACCGGGGGTTGAGTTTGCACACATTTGCCAATATATGCGTAAGCTGCAGGGCCACTTCACGGCACCCCAGTATTATCTGCAATCCTAACTCCATAATTTTTGAGAGTTTCCAAAGTTGGAGCACACATTTATATAATAATGCATAGATTGAGGACAGGAATGCCTGGAGGTATTCCACCCCTACTTACAGGTTTTTGAATACGCTGGACACCCAGCAATAGCACAGTGGCAGTGAAGGTATCCAGTGCTCCCCAATTTTCTAGAGAACAAACACATAATGCCTAACTTATGTGTTAACTGTTGGAGCAGATTTGAGTTGGGCCTTGCACTTAACATCATGTCTACCTATCACATGATAGTAGTGACTTTTTGCGTTCTGGGCACATGTAGGAACAAACTAAAATGACAACATCAAAAAATATTTATTTCTCTTACGTTCATTGACAGACGCAGCCTCTATTCATGACACGTGGGTTTATGCACCTTTTCCTAGGAGTAGACTAGGCAGAACGAAAGTTCAGAAAAGCAAAACTGGCCCCTCCCAGGGGGGCCATCCTCACTCAGCATATAACCCCTCAGCCCTGCATAGCATATCAATTTTCTTCTGCCTAGCGCAAGGAGTTAGACCTGGTTCCCTGCTGGGAACTGCGGTTCCCCTAAAGTTTTTTTCTTTTATTCTTTTTGCGCAAGCCTTCTGATGAAGACTGCAATCAAGTAGCTGGCTGGGGACCACGCGGATATTCATAGGTCCTGCCATTTCCCCGACGGATGCGAGCCACCCTTAGCACTGGCGGGGTCCACCGCATCCTGCCTGTTCCGTGCGGGCAGCCGGTGGGTTAAAAGTCCCACCTTGCATGCCCAGTGTCCAGGCTATGGCCGGTCCCAGGGGTCGCTTGGCCAGCAGCATTCCTCCCCGCCTGGGGGGAGGAAGGTCTGCACCGGGTGGTTACCCGCTACGCCCGTCTGGATGGGTGAGTGACACCCCCTGGGGCAGAGGGGGGGTGACTAGCGGTACCGTTCCGGGGGGGGCTACAGGCCCACTGGTCCCTGTCATGTCCTTCCACCCCCCTCACACGCCTGCCCACTCTGCTGCCAGTCCCACCGCCGTTCTCCTGCTACACGCGATCGGATCGCTCCACGGACCGATCCGTTGCATGCCATGCGGCCGCCACCATTTTGCCGGATCGGCGGCGCCGCCATTTTGCCGCGGACGCGGCCATTTTGGAGGTGTTTGCTCTCTAGTGGTGGTCGGCGGCCATTTTTGGTTGGTCTCCCTGTATGGGAGTTTTCCATGTGCTTTTGGCCCCATTCCTCCCAGGAACGCAGCGGCAGCAGGACTATCAGCATCAGCAGCTCTAGCAGTGGCACATCTGGCGGCATTGGCACAGTGGCAGCCTCCTGGGGCACACAGTGGCGCAGGGTTCCGCAAGTATTGTGGAGCTCTCAGACGGAGAGCTGGAGTCTTCCGATGGGGAAGAGGTCCAGGGAGCCTCGGTGGCACGCGAAAAGGCGCTGGTGGGCGCCCTGCTCGCGGCCGTTCGCAATTCACTGCGTCTGGATCAGGCTGGAGAGGCCCAGGCGTCTGCCTATACTTTTGGGTCCAAGAAGCCCTCTCGTGCTCCTAAGGTTTTTCCCTACCTCCAGTATGTGTATAAGGAATGGAAACGTCCGCTGAATTCCTTTACCCTGCCAAAACGTTTTTCTGTGCGCTATCCATTTGAGGACAGCCTGTTACAGAAATGGGTCTCCCCCGCGGTGGATCCACCAGTGGCCCGTCTGAACAAGGCGACAACTATTCCCCTGGAGGGGTCTCCCTCTTTTAGGGATCCGGCCGATAGGTGAATGGAAGCAGTGTCTAAGGCACTCTTTTTGGTGCCGGGGGGGCAGCCATGCAACCGGCCTTGGTGTCTGTCATGGTATCTCAGTCGCTCACGGAGTGTGCGATAGAGTGGAGTGAGGCCCGGGGCGGCGTAGATTCGCCCGAATCCGTGCAGACCACCTGGTGCAAGGGCTTTGTTACCTTTGTGACGCAGCTCTGGACTTGGTAACGATGTTGTCAAAAATGTCGGTTTTCAGCCCATTATCAGGCGCCTGCTGTGGCTACGACGCGGGTCGGGTGACCACTCGTTTAAGAAAGGGAAGATCCGTGAGACCTTTCAAGGTGGCCGGCTTTTTGGGCCCCAATTAGATGAAATTAATAAGGATTTCACTGTGGGGGAATAGTATGTTTCTTCCCGAACCCAAGCGGCGTGAGCAGCGCCTCAAACAGGGACCTCAGTCCTCTGGGCAGAAACGTTTTTTCCCGCGCTCGGTCAGGCGGGCAGGAACTCCCGGCCCGGCAAGTCTGCCTCGGCCTCTGGTATGCGTCCCTGGCAACGCAAGCCCGAAAAGGATAAGTACTCCTCCGCATGATGGGCCGACTTCTGGGGTTTGCGGATTGTTGGACTGCCCGCATCTCCGACCGGTGGGTGCGGGAGGTGGTGTCCTCCGGGTACAAGATAGAGTTCAACACCCCGCCCCCGGACGGGTTCTTCCCGTCCAATTTAAGGCTCCCTCCGGAGAGTCGGCTAGCTCTGCTAGGGGCTGTACGGTCGATGTCTGAACAGGAGGTGATTGTGCCAGATTCCGTGGCTTCTATTCAAACCTTTTTGTGGTACCAAAGAAGGAGGGGGGGGCCAGGCCGGTTCTGGACTTGAAAGCGCTCAAACACTTTGTGAAGACGCGCAAATTCAGGATGGAATCATTACGTTTGGTCGTGGCCACCCTGCACCAAGGGGACTGGCTGGCGTTCCTGGACATCAAGGACGCATATCTACATGTTCCCATCTATGTCGGGCACCAGCGCTTCCTGCGCTTTGCTGTGGGGGACCTTCATTACCAGTTTGTGGCTCTCCCCTTCGGCCTGGCCTTGGCTCCGTGGGTGTTCACCAAGTTACTGGCCCCGGTGCTCGCCCTGTTGCAGCACAGGGGCATTGCCGTGGTGGCATGCCTGGACGATCTCCTCCTGCGCGCGGAGTCGGCGCAGGCTCTGGAGGACAATGTTACTGTCACCCTGTCCTCACTGAGGGACTTCGGTTGGCTGATCAACCTGCAGAAGTCAACATTGACCCAGTCCTCTCGCCTCGAATATCTGGGTCTGACATTAGACACGGTGCAGGCGAAGGTATAAGGTCTACCTCCGGAAAAGTTGCTGGCACTGCATGTAGCAGTGCGGTACCTCCTGTCACGACAGTGGTCCTCCTTATGTTTTTGCGTGAGGGTGTTGGGACACATGGTCTTGTCCTTCGAGGCGATACTGTACGCCCAGAGTCACACCCAGCTCCTGCAGCAAGCGATACTACTGCAATGGGACAGGTCCCCATCGTCTCTGGACCGTATGATCCGGCTGAATCATCTGACCAGGGGGTCATTGGCTTGGTGGCTTCAGGCCTCGGCATTGACCCTGGGGAAGTAATTTCTCCCCCTAAATTTGTCGATCGTCACAACAGATGCCAGCCTCTCGGGCTGGGGAAGAGTCCTGGGGAACCTGTCGACTCAGGGCCATTGGTCGACGCAGGAGTCTCGACTTCCAATCAATGTGTTGGAGCTGAGGGCGATCAAGCTTTGTCTCCTCCGCTGGTCGGCGAGGCTGCGCGGCCTCCCAGTTCGGGTTCAGTCGGACAGTGCCACGGCCGTGACGTATGTGAACCATCAAGGCGGAACAAGAAGCCCGACAGAGGCAGCCCACATCCTAAAGTGGGCAGAGCTTCACGTGCCGGCAATCTCCGCCATCTATATTCCGGGAGTAGAAAATTGGAAGGTGGACTTCCTAAGTCGCCAAAAGCTGGACCAGGGAGAGTGGTCCCTGCATCCAGAGGTCTTTCACCAGATTTGCGAAAGGTGGGGCACGCCAGATGTGGATCTCCTGGCGTTCAGATTCAATCACAAGGTGAAGACCTTCGTGAGCAGGTCAAGGGACCCGTTGGTGGCAGCCTCGGATGCTCTGGTGGCCCCATGGTCCCGGTACAGGCTTCTGTACGCCTTTCCCCCCCTCAAGCTTCTACCGCGGTTGCTGCGCAGAATAGAAGTGGAGGAAATCCCAACAATCCTGGTGGCTCCGGATTGGCCTCGGCGTCCTTGGTACGCCGATGTGGTGCGGATGGTAACAGACGTTCCCTGGCGACTTCCGCTTCGCGAAGATCTACTGTCACAGGGCCTCATCTTGCACCCTGCTTTACCATCGCTGGCTTTGACGGCATGGCTATTGAGTCCCAGGTGTTGAGGGACGGGGGTCTTTGAGTCAGTGATCCCCACTATGCTTAAGGGACACAAGTACTTCGCGCAAGATCTATCATCGCACCTGGAAGGCCTATATTGCCTGGTGCGAGTCGGGGGGTTGGAACCCCCGTTCCTTTGCAGTTGCCCGGGTGCTGGCCTTTATTCAACAAGCCCAGCACCCTCAAGGGCCAGATCTCCGCTCTGGCGATTCTCTTTCAGCGGCCCATGGCGACGCATTCTTTGATCCTTTCATTTGTACAGGGTGTACGTCATGTGGCTCCTCAGGTACTGTCGCCCTTGGCACCGTGGGATCTGAACTTGGTACTTTCTGTACTGCAGAAACCGCCTTATGAGAAGATCAGGGATATTCCCTTACAATTGCTGTCTCAGGTGGTCGCCTTCTTGGTGGCTATCACATCCGCTAGGCGGGTGTCTGAATTGGCAGATTTGTTGTGTAGGTCTACTTATTTGGTCCTACATAAGGATAAGGCAGTGCTGCGCCCGTCTCCTTTCTTTCCTTCCGAAGGTAGTATCCTCTTTTCACATTAATGAGGACATTGTCCTCCCTTCCTTGTGTCCTCACCCATCTCACCCTAAGGAGATTGTGCTGCATTCCTTGGATGTGGTGAGAGCATTGCTGGTGTATTTCGCAGCTACGGCTCCTTTTAGGAAGTCGGATGCGCTGTTTGTGCTGACGCATGGGCCGCACAAAGGGTTCGCGGCTTCGTCGGCCACTGTTTCACGTTGGATCAGACAGACCGTGACCCATGCATAAACTGTTCGGGGGCAAGAACCCCCTTTTCCGGTCACGGCTCATTCCACCAGGGCGATTAGCACTTCCTGGGCGTTTAGACACCAAGCATCGGTGTCTCAGGTGTGCAAGGCGGCTATTTGGGCCTCGGTGCACACTTTTCTTAAGTTTTACAAAGTTGATGTGTCAGCATCCACGGAGTTTACAGGCGGCGGTGTAGGTGTAGCTGGCGCCTCCCGAGATCTTTCGGTGGGTACAGTTATTGTTTGCCCACCCCTCTGACACTGCTTTGGGACGTCCCCACATGTCATGAATAGAGGCTGCGTCTGTCAATGACCGTAAGAGAAAATAGGATTTTATTAAGAACTTACCGTAAAATCCTTTTCTCTGAGTTCATTTACAGATGCAGCACCCACTCCTCGGTGTTGTATTTGTATGGCTTGTTACGAACTGATATGCTATGCAGGGCTGAGGGGTTATATGCTGAGTGAGGACAGCCCCCCCTGGGAGGGGCCAGCTTTGCTTTTCTGAACTTTCGTTCTGCCTAGACTACTCCTAGTAAAAGGTGCATAAACCCACATGTCATGAATAGAGGCTGTGTCTGTCAATGAACTCAGAGAAAAGAATTTTACGGTACGGTCTTAATAAAATCCTATTTTTCCTAAAGTTATCTGGTAAAGTGGTTCCAAAGGTAGAAGGTTTTTTTTTTATCTTAATGCATTCTATGCATTAAGATAAAAAAAACTGTGTGCAGCAGCCCCCCCAATAATTACCTGAGCCCCATCTCGATCCAGCGATAAGCACGAATGCCTCGGCCATCCTGGACTCTCCCTCCTGATTGGCTGAGAAACAGCAGCGGCACCATTGGCTCCTGCTGCTGTCAATCAAAATAATTTACCCAATGTGGGGGGGGGGGCAAGCCGTGGCTCCATGTCTGAATGGAGACACAGAGCTGCGGCTAGGCTTGGGTACCCCCATAGCAAGCTGTTAGCTGTGGGGACACTCGACAGGAGGAAGGGACCAGGAGCGCCTGCAAGGGACCCAAGAAGGGGAGGATCTAAGCTGCTCCTGTGCAAAACTACTGCACAGAGCAGGTAAGTTTAACATGTTATTTTTTAAAGAAAAATAAAATGAGACTGTAGTATCACTTTAATTGTACAATTCTAGGAATGTCTTTGTACCTTAAGAGATTATGCCAATTCATCAAGATGCCTAGCTTTTTGTATTTTAAATAGCATTTGGTTTTGATGGAGGCACTTTCATTTTCTCATTTGTGAGGGCTTTTTTTTTTTTTTTTTTTTTTTTTTTTTTGAAAGGATGATGATAAATCCTGATTAATTTAATGGTTAAAGTAAACTTTGTTGGTCAAACAAGCCTCTAATGCCACATTGCTGCAATACAACATGAAGGAAGTATCAGGCTGCAGAGACTGCACATTGCATTGTAGTCTGCACTGGAGCTGTAGCTTTGAATTTTTGGGAGGTCCATATTTGCATATTATGTGACCAGATTTCAATGCCTCCTGGGTTCTGTGCATGTCTAAAGTTTTGTTTTTGTTTTTTTTTGTATGCAGTGGTGCTCCTATGGCTGGCTGGCCCTTTATATAACCATCACCTATCCCTCTGTACTGAATATGTGTTTGTACTTTTTATGTAGTTCAATAGAGGGCCCAAAAATTGTAATTTCACAGGAACCATTTGACTGCCTTAAAGTGATTTTAAATGTTTAAATTGTATTTTTTTTTTTTAATAACATGTTATACTTGCCTGCTCTGTGCAATGGCTTTGCACAAAGCAGCCCTGATTCTCCTCTTCTCGTGTTCCCCACCGGCACTCCTGTCTTCTACCCTCTGCCGAGTGCCCCCACAGCAAGCCATTTGGTATGGTGACACTCGTGGGTGCTCATTCCCGGGCCCCAGTCTGTGTGTCCATAAGTCACATAGAGCAGGGCTTGGCCCCATCCCCGCACCCTCCTTGGCTGTGATTTACAACAGCAGAAGCCGATGGCTCCCATTGCTGTGTCTGAGCCAACGAAAAGGGAGAGGGCCAGGAGAGAGACTATGCTGTCTTGCACATCCCTGAATCGAGATCGGGCTCAGGTAAGTATAAGAGAGTTCTAGGCAGAGCTGTATGCAGAGACTCTCTGCCTTTAACCACTTCAATACCAGGCACTTAGAACACTTCCCGCCCAGACCAATTTTCAGCTTTCAGCACTGTTGAATTTTGAATGACAATTGCGCGGTTGTTCCCACAAATAGAGCTTTCTTTTGGTGGTATTTGATCACCTCTGCGGTTTTTATTTTTTGCGCTACAAATAAAGACCAAAAATTTTGAAAAAAAAAAGTTCTTTTGTTTCTGTCACAAAATCTTGTATAAGTACATTTTCTTCTTCACTGAGGGCATTGATGAGGCTACACTGATGGGCACTGATGAGGCTACACTGACGGGCACTGATGAAGCGGCACTGATGTGTCACTGGTGATGGGGCACATATATGCAGCACTGATAGGCGGCACTGATAAGCAGCACTGACGGGCACTGATAGGTGGCACAGGTGGGCACTGATGCATATAGCACTGTTGGGGATGGCACTGGCAGGCATCACATATGGCCATCCCTACAGTTCTCTGTATTCCTCTTACCTGGTGGTCTAGCGTGGGCTCCCTGGTGGTCCTGGGTGGCCTCCTGATGGTGGTCCCGGGGGGGAGGCCTTCCTGGTGGTCCTGGTCGTCTCCCTGGTGGTCCATTGTGGCGATCCTGCGGGGGCTGCACTGATAAACGTTCAGCACAGCCCCCCTGTCAGGAGAGCAGCCGATCGGCTCTCCACTGCTCAGGTCTGCAGACCTGAGTAGAGGAAAAGCCAATAAATGGCTCTTCCTGTTTATACTGTGATCAGCCGTGATTGGTCACGGCTGATCACATGGTAAAAAGCTTTTTACCTCGATGGGTAATGCGATGGGTCAGACTGACCCATGGCACCACCGATCGCCGCGATGTACGAGTTATCCTGAGGATGTCAATAGATGTCCAGTCAGGATAACAGAACACCCGCCTGGGCGTCATTTGTCTATACGCCAGACGGAAAGTGGTTAAAATCACTTGAAAGCTGAATTCCAGTCAGCTAAAAAAAAATATCACCCTGTTTGTCACCCTCTAGACAAAATGATCAATTAACCCTTGACGTGTAGGGTGAGGCAACTGCAAGATCATTTTTTTTTTTTTTTTCCTCTAACTGAAGATCAGCTTTAATTGACCAATCAGAAAACCAAGTGTCATGAATGAAAGGTTTTTTTTTCCCTTTGATCAAAGTTTGACTTGTTTATCAATATATTGCAAATAACATCTGTCTGCATTGTCTTGCAGAAACAGATGTGTCCTATTTTCAGCATACAGCTATCATTTTTCCACTGTAGAAATGAATCTATGACTATAGGCCCTGGAACAAGGAAGGAGTAAGGAACAACCTAATTTGGAGTGGTCTTATGATACATTTCTTGATTTTCTTATTTGTGTTTCAGATGCTGTGGTTGCAGAAAGTGTGGTTGTCATTAAGAATCTCCTACAAACACAGAAAGCTCATCATAGTGAAATTATAAAGCACATGGCAAAACTGCTTGATAAAATTACTGTAAGTATGTTTTAAATTAGATTTTTTATTGATAAGAATAAACCGATTGAACAAAATGCTTGCTTGTTCCCCTTGGACCACAACTCTTGCCTTATTAGGGCCAATAAGGGTGCAGACTAATGGTGGTTTTATAGCAGCAGTGTGGGTTGATGCCTTAATTAGCCCATAGATTAGTTCAACCAGCGGGTTGAAAAAAAAAAAAAAATTGCTTGTTTACCCCATTCACACACTTGATCTGTAGAAGTGATAGGATCCTCCACACTGAGTGGGAAATACCCCGCAGGTTGGTTGTACAGAAGTTGATCGATACATCGACCTCTGTACAACCTCCTTGCTCATACATGGATCAAATTTTGATCCTCGTATGTCCAGCTTTACAATGTTTCAACATAAGGCAAGGTTTCCTTCTTTTTTTCTTTTTCTTGTTAGGTTGCAAAATAACATTTTCATTCATTTCTGAGCATTGTGAAAAACCAAGCATGCGCTGCAGCCCACCTCAAGCCTTTTCTTGACTTGCCTTGATGTTGGGTCTGCAATGATCTATGCAGATTAACTGAATTGGTGTGAACGAGCCCTAAAGCGTGGTACACACTATCAGTTTTTTTTTCCGTTCAACCAGCGGGCTGAACAAAAAGAAAACTTAAGAGCTTGGGAGGAGATGCTGTAACAATCCGATGTTAGTACAGCGATCTCCCCCTCTGAGCTATTGTGTTCTGACAGGGGGATGGCCCCCCTGCCAGAACACACCGGTCAGTGCTCTCAGCCATTGGATGAGAGCGCTGATCAGATGCCGATCGGCAGACCTTTTTCGTTCATGCACTTATGACAGAAGCCAGTCCGGCTGCCGTACCCACTTGTCGAATGTCGGCTGTTTTTTATTGAACCTACCTTTGCCGCCCTTTATTCAGCCTGTGTATGGCCCTCAACTCCTCAGATGGTCCTGTTTGCGTATAGTTGGCTAAAATGTGACAGGTTACAGCATTTCAATTGCAGCCAGTGTTTTCCAAGCGCATTACAGATTAAGCATGCGTTGCCTTTTGTTAATTTTGAGGGTTTAAAGAGAAATTCCAGATGAGTGAAACCTGTTGGTGAGCTACTAATGCTCTTAAAGGTTAACTTCACCTTTTTTACAAAAAAATAATAAATGCACCTTTTTTTGCAGGTAAAAAAAATGTGCGTTTTATTTTTTGTTGTGGGAACCTGCAAAGCATTTCACCGGCGATCAGCAAGACTCCCACAGGCTTATTAGTGTATCTGCTTGCTCGTACCACCCATGGGCAAGCCAATACATTCTGACAGGAAGAATCAGTGAACTACCACGGCAGTAGTTCATTGAGAACTACAAGCCCGACAGCTGCTAAGGCTGGTGGGACTTGTCATTTTCCATTCACAGAACACTGTGAGTTTGTTTTTTTAAATTTTGACAATCCTTCCTGTCCTAGGATTGCAATGCTGCTGCTGCATAGATAGTACAGTAGACAGTACATTGAACGTTTTCACCTTAGAGCTGGATGTGAGTTTCTGGCAGGATCGCCAGGTGAAAATAAATGAAAAAGGTATAAAAAAGAAATCAAATGCAGCCACTATATGTAAGGACTAGTAAGCTGAAATATTTTACATGGGTTTAGATATGCTTTAAGAACATATATTCAACACCAAGTAGGCCTTTTTTCCTTCTCGAAATCAGCCTACATTTTTTGTGTCATGGATTTGATTGAAATAATTCTTATTAATATTGTTCTTGCTGACTCAATATTATCCTACAGTCTCTGCATATTTGTAAGCAACTGTTGCATGTTTAAATGATGAATTAATCTTGGGTTACATGTAAAACCTGTATTTGGAGAGTAACATGTTCCTAAGCACCCTTTTCTCATGCCTAGACCCCCCTCCCTGTGACAGAATGCGAGGGTTTCTCTCCTCTGCAGCCATTGTCACATTTAACAGTCACATTATTCTTTAAGAAAGTTCTTTGAAAGTATAAACTACAAATACTATCGGCCCGCTGCAGCAGTTCTCAATGGAACATGGGTGTGGTAATCCCCACACTCGTAGTACATTGACATTTTCTCCAGCTTAATAACTGAAAGTCCTTACAGAGGTATGAGCAGAGAGAGCTGGAGGAAGTGTCTGCAGGAGCATGACATTGCATCTGGATCCACTTATGGCAGAAGCAATGCTCATGTGAAAAAAAATAATAAATGTCTATATCCTGCAAAAATATGTGCATTTATCATTTTCCTTCATAATGGGCAACTTGGCCTTTAAATGAAAACTGTACTAAGGTAAAATATAATGAACATAATACCAGCCTGTTGAAATGCAAGTTGCCTAGAGGTCATGCTCTGGCAGTGATCTAGAACAAGCTTCCAGATCTGGAAAGTGAAGTCAGGAAAGCCTAACTGCATTCTTCTGGTTCTATGACTTTAAAAGGTAGTTCACCATGACAGCCAGACAACTAGCATTTTAGAAGGAGAGATCAGCAATAGGCCTTTTAAAGCGGAGGCCCGCTGCCGCCCCTTTAAAAATTAAAAGTCAGCAGCTACACATACAGTAGAGGCTGGCATTTAACTTTAGGACACTTACCTGTCCTGGAGTCCAGCGATGTCTGCACTGATCTTCGGATTGGCTGAGTGCTGCCGCCGCCATTGAGAGTAAGGGTACCCAGCAGTGGAGCCTTTCAGCTACACGCCGGGTCCCTACTGCGCATGCGCGAGCCACAGCTGCGCTTTCTCATTGGCTGGCAGCGGAGGAGGGAGCCGGGCTGCTGACGTCAGTGGCCGCGACCCAGGCTCCTGAATGTTGGGAAAAAGGACACCTGCCAAATGCGACACCTGAGGGGGGAGGAATCGGACGAGCTGAAGTTCCACTTTTGGGTGGAATTCCGCTTTAACTGCTCAGTTTAGGTTTCCTTTTATACAGCAACTTAATGCTACAAAATTTGGGAAGAAGTGCAAGCAGCATTACCTTGGAGAAACTGGTCAGGTGTTTGTTTACTGGTGTCCACTCCGAGAAAGAATGGATTCTCTTTGATTGCTACAGATTAGCATTTTTAGTTCTTTACTAAAGAAGATTTCCATTTTTATTTCTTATGGCGGGACTCTATAGTTTATGAATTTAATCTAGGCTTAAAGGTCTCTCTGTACCCAATGATTGACTGCAATGACCTGCTAATAGGGAGCAACCACCCTACTTTTATTGGAACGCTCTCACGTGTGTAACTACTCATGTTATGGTGACTTCGTAAACCTAAGTGTTTATTTCACAGCATGGGCTTGCATCATGTGTATATTATGTGCTTAGTTTAGTTACAAATCATGCTTAATGGAGCTCTTTTTTAAAATAATCTAGTGCCTGCATATTAGCAAAGCATTTGTATAAATGACTAACCTCAAAGTATCCTCTTGTACTGTCGTGCACTTACATTTTGCTTCAGCTTGTTGCTGTGGTGACTTCAGTAATAAAGTAATTTACTTATTTGAAACTACATCATGGGTTATTTAAAATCATATTTTCTTTTAATTTGCCTGAGACTTTGCAGATCATTTCAGAAATCATTTTTGTATAAGAGTCCATGGAATCCTGAATATTCCACTTTATTGCAGAAGGGAGTGGCAAGGTATGAAAACAGCTGGAGTATTTACCGGCACAGAGCCCAAGGTCATAGTGTAAAATTAAAAATATCCTTGTTTTGTATAGAAGGAAGTCCGATTAAAAAAACGTGTCTTGGCACTCAGTTCTCTATGCGAGAATGTATTTATAACGTTACTTTTATCAAATGCCAGTAAGCTAATACTTTTCTTGATCATTCCTCATCCCCACAATGAAGTGGAAAGGCTTTTTATTCTTTTAGTGAACCTAAAATGCATCACAAAGGGTTGAAAAACTGTCTTTATGTGAGTATGTATGCAGCCCCTGAGAGCGATCAAGCCTTGAGTACCAGGGAGTAGAGGTAGACTTTTGCTTGATTCAGGATGACAAGGGACCTTCAGCCATTGGATCTCATCACATTTTGTAATCAAGTTTCTGCTATGTGCACAAACACTGAATTTTAATGCTAGGGGAAATATCATTTTTAGCAGAACACTGTTGTGAAAAAAATCCCTACTCTGGTAAATGTTAGCAAATAATACCTGTAGTGATAGTGTTTGGTATATTCCTGTTTTTTTAAATCCCCATTTCTCAAGGTGTCACCTTTGAAAACGTCCCACGACGAAATGCATCAGGTGATCACCTAGCTGAGCGATTATTGGTCCACACATCACTTCCGGTCCCGGGTTAGCGCGCTACAGCTGATCGCGGCTCTAACCGCAGTAAGCCGTTGTGGCTTCCTCTCATAGAGCGGGGACGCGCCGGCACTAGGAAGCTGAAATAGTCAGGACCTTACCCCCTTCTTTTACTTTTACATCACGGACCTACCTCACCACCATTTGATTTGAGGTTCAGATGTATTTTATGGAAAGTTTTTTTAATAACAAAAATATTTTTTATGTATAAATTGGACTTGTCCCTATCTTTTTTGAATAAAATTCCGTTCATTTGAATACTACACTATGGAATCTCCTTTATGTTTTTCTCCCTGACACGCATGGATGGAGTCGC
>BLSH010501599.1:440486-484406 GCA_018402905.1 Glandirana rugosa
TCCCCCCCCCCCCCCCCATCTCACTCGTGCCCCCTCCTTCCAGGGTGTAATTGGGTTTATGAACCCTAGCTGGTCTCCCCCTGCCTCATGCTCGGCGGTCGGTTTGTCTGCGGCCTTTTTGCCGGCGCCCGGCCGCAATTTTCTTGTAGCCGGCCTCATTTAAAAGCATGGGGATCGGTTGGCGGCCATTTTGGTGTAGCCGCGGCTCTGTTACACGGGGTTTCAGCCTCTAGTGTGCATGGGCGGCCATTTTCCTGTGGTTTTCTACATGTGGAAGGCCTGTGTGTGCTGAGGGGCGGTCCTGGCTATTTTCTGGCGCCGATTTACCCCCCAGCATGGCACGGATCTCACTGGTGGCGGCTCTGAGCACAGCGGCAGTATGGGAAGCAGAAGCGGGTGAAGGCAGCGACAGCGGTGGACAGCAGCAGCAGGCAGCTCCTCTCTGGTCTGGTGGTGAGTCCCCTTTGGGGTGCCCCCCGTGACAAGCCTTGCGCAGGTGGGGGGGGGGGGGGTGCAGTTGTCTCCTGGCAATAGGCCTAATTTTCTGGGCACTGCCAGGGTGGGTGACAGGATGGCAGCCGATGCGGGTGTTTCCCCACCGGACTTCTCGGTGCCTGCAGCCGTCCCTTGTAGACGCCATGTCCACGGTCCTGGAGACGTTCGTCTCCCGGGTAGAGTCGCTGTTGAACCGCAGGGACGCCAAAAAGCGCCCCTTGCCCCAGGGGAGGACTCGGACCCCGAGGGTGGCTCCTCCATTGCGGGGACCCCCCTTAAACTGTTGGACGACAAGATCCCAGACGCTCCTGATAGCGGAGTCTGAGGCGTCCGCTGCTGCGCATGAGAAGGCTCTTGTAGACTCTCTGATCGCCTCAGTGCGTGAGACCCTGCAACTGGAAGAAGTGGCGGGACCCTCTCGGAGGGTGCGTATCCCCTTTTGGGTCACATAGACCGGGCCCAGCAGCTAAGGTTTTTCCATATGTATATTTTCTGGATAAATTTGTTTATAGGGACTGGGCTCGGCCTCAGAGCTCCCTTTCTATTCCGAAGCGTTTTGCTGTGCGTTATCCCTTTGAGGATAAATTATTGAAGAAATGGGCATCACCCCCGTGGCACGCCATCCTTTAAGGACTCGGCTGACAGGAAGGCTGAGGCTTGCGTCAGATCCCTATTTGTTCTAACGGGGTCTGCCATGCAGCCCATTGTGGCTTCTGCGCTGGTGTCGCAAACGCTGAGTGGGCGAAGCTGTTACACAGCAAGTTGTGCTAGACGCAGGTTTGTTCTGAGTGTTTGGATCTTGCAGATTGGATGGTCCAGGGGCTCAGTATCTGTGCGATGCAGCCCTGGACACGGCCCCCCTGATATCCAAGGCGTCTGCAGTCTCTGTGGTGGCCAGGCGGTGGCTTTGGCTGAAGTGCTGGTTCACGGACCAGATTTCTAAGAAGGCCCTGGCGGACTTGCCTTTCCAGGGGGGGCGGCTCTTCGGTGACTCTTTTGACCAGATGATCAAAAATCTCACTGGAGGTAAGAGCACCTTTCTCCCGGAGTCTAGGAGGAGTTCGGACCCCGTTGCCGACAGGGCCCCTCCTTTCTGGCCCATACTTGAATACAAGTAAAAACACCCAGTGAGAAATGGGTTTCCCTCCTTTACTTTACACATTTCCTAGGTTACCCCAACACTCCCTGGGAGTCATATATACCCCGATATACTTCACCCATTACTCACTGGGTGATTTTACTTGTATTCACAGACCCAGGGATATTATCACTACTATGGAGACCATTTTCTTTTTGGGAAAATTCTGTGCGCCCGGTCTGTGTGCTCCTACAGGCCACCTCAGCTCCCGGGAGAGAGACCCACCCAGCGACTCTCCGGGCCCTTTCCAAATGTGTCCCTTGTACCCACACGCCATGTAAGTGCTTTGGGATTGGTTAATCTTTTCCCTTTACAATTTCTTATGTCTACTTCTGCTCCCTTGGAGCTACCCCATCTTTCATCATTTTTGATTTTCAATTTTTACTCCCTTTTTATAGATACACGATAGCATCCGCTCCTGATGACTGGCCTCAGCCACGAAACGCGTCGAGCTTTGGGATGCAATTACGACCATTACCACATTTACATAACATTTCCAAGAAACATGTGATACATATCTTATTGTGGCATATTACTCTATTACCCTAAACCATTGGACTGTTTCTTTGGGTTTTGTCATCTGCACTTCCATGTATATAGGTTCATGCTGTATCATCATGCTGTATATGCATAATTTACTATGTATGTTTTAGTTCACATATGTACTGTTATGTGACATGTTTATCAATAGACTAATAAACATTTTTACGGTCCTTACTCTATCTGTGATTGGTACTCACTTAAAGTCCCTTGGACCAAACCTTTCCTGTTTTTCGCTGTCCCAGAAATGGGCTTAACTGCGGTTTTGCATGCGGGTGCTGTGCCTGATGGTGGCCTCCTTCGAGGCGGTCCTTTATGCTCAGTACCACACCAGGGTTCTGCAACGGGAGATTCTCCTGAGATGGGACAGGTCCCCATCTTCCCTGGATTGGGTGATCAGGATGGATCACCAGGTAAGGACCTCGCTGCTCTGGTGGCTACGGTCCCCGCCTCTTCGGTCGGGGAAGTCCTTCCTCCCCCTTCACTGGACAGTGATCACGACGGATGCCAGTCTGACAGGCTGGGGCGGAGTCCTGGGGCTGCTCTCAGCCCAGGGACGGTGGTCTGCAGAGGAGTCTCGTCTCCCGATCAATGTCCTGGAATTGTGGGTGATTTGGTGCTGCCACTCCCATTGGACGTCGAGACTACACGGGTGCCCTGTCCGGATTCAGTCGGACAATGCCATGGCTGTGGCATTTATGAACCACCAGGGCGGGACGAGAAGCTCGGCTGTGGCCTCGGAGGTAGCCCCTATCCTGCGGTGGGCAGAAAGCCACGTTTTCCGGCAACTTCTGCCATCCACATACTGGCCTTAGAAAATTGGCAGGCGGACTATCTCCGTTGTCAGCGCCTGGACCAGGGAGAGTGGTCCCTGCACCCAGATGTGTTTCATCAGATTTTACTGAGATGGGGTGTCCCGGACGTGGACTTGCTAGCGTCCCGTCTCAATGGGAAGGTGCAGACCTTCGTGAGCAGGATAAGGGATCCCCTGGCAGACGTGGCGGATGCTCTTGTGGCTCCGTGGGCTTGGTATCGGCTCATCTATGCCTTTCCTCCCCTCAAACTGCTTCCGCGCCTTCTGCGCAGAAAAGAAACTGAGGGTATACTGACCATTCTGGTAGCTCCAGATTGGCCAAGGCGTCCTTGGTACGCCGAAGTAGTGCGACTGGTGGTGGATGTTCCCTGGCGACTCCCGCTTTGCGAGGATCTTCTGTCCCAAGGGCCCATCTTGCACCCTGCTTTTAGCGTCTCTGGCTTTAATGGCCTGGCCATTGAATCCCAGATGTTTAAGGATCGAGGTGTCTCGGACTCTGTGATTCCTACCATGTTGAAGGCACGTAAGGCCACTTCACTTAAAATTTATCACCGCACCTGGAAGGCTTACATCGCCTGGTGCGAAGTCGCAGGGTGGAACCCTCGTTCCTTCTCGGTGGCTCGGGTGCCACAGAAGGGTCTCGACCAGAAACTGGCGTTAAGTACTGTCAAGGGTCAGGTTTCTGCTCTGGGGATCTTTTTTCAGCGTCCTGTGGCGACGCATTCTTTGATCCGTACCTTTATGCAGGGGGGTTCGGCATGTTTCCCCCCAGGTACGGACGCCTCTGGCGCCATGGGACCTCAATTTGATCCTCTCGGTCCTTCAGAAACTGCCCTTTGAGAATATCAGGGAAATTTCACTGCAACTGCTTTCACAGAAGGTGGCTTTCCTGGTATTTATCACATCCGCTCAGCGGGTTCTGAGTTGGCGGCTCTTTCCTGTAGGTCTCCTTATCTGGTCCTACACAAGGATAAGGCGGTCTTGCGCCCATCACCTTCCTTTTTACCGAAGGTGGTGTCATCCTTCCACATCAATGAGGACATTGTCCTTCCTTCATTATGCCCATGCCCATCTCACCCTAAGGAGGTTGCTTTGCACTCCCTGGACGTTGTTCGGGCCCTGCGGGTTTATCTGGCGACCACGGCCTCCTTTCGGAGGTCGGACGCGCTCTTTGTCATGGTGGATGGTCCACGCAAAGGTTTGGCGGCCTCTTCGGCCACTATCTCACGTTGGATTAGACAGACAGTGACCCGAGCCTATGCTGTTCGGGGTCTGGAGCCTCCTTTTCAGGTCACGGCTCACTCTACCAGGGCGATTAGCACTTCCTGGGCTTTTCGACATCAGGCATCTGTGTCTCAAGTGTGCAAAGCGGCTACTTGGTCCTCTGTGCACACCTTCTCAAAGTTTTACAAAGTTGATGTTTTAGCATCCTCGGATGCTGTGTTTGGCCGCAGAGTTTTGCAAGCGGCCGTGTGAGAGACATGTGGTTCCTCACTGAGGGTTCGGTTGGGTGTAGTTCTGTTCTATTACCCGCCCCTCATTTTTGGCACTGCTTTTAGACGTCCCACTTAGTCCTAAGAGTCGCTGTGCCTGTCGACGAACGAAAGCGAAAACAGGATTTTTTGACTTGTCGTAAAATCCCTTTCTCTGAGTTCGTCGACAGGCACAGCACCCACCCCTCTGGATGTTGCACTGCTTGTTAAGAACTGAGCTAGCAGAGCTGGGTGTGGGGTTATCTGCCAGTGGGGACTGCCGTCTGGGAGGGGCTGTGCCTGTTACTGTTCTTTTTGCTGTTAGAACTGCCTGTTCTGCATAGTAAACTCCTGAAGAGGGCAGTTTAACCCACTTAGTCCTAAGAGTCGCTGTGCCTGTCAACAAACTCAGAGAAAGGGATTTTACAGTAAGTCAAAAAATCCTGTTTTTTCAGTGAGTTCAAACAGGCTTAACCAAGTAATTCTCTGAAGCTTAGTCTGTTCATTAAAAACCGGCTAAGCTTCAGAAAGGTACTCTACTGAGGTTGCCTAGTTATGTCTGGGCTGTGGGCATTGTAAATAGCAGATGGCACTCTGCGGTGGCAGTGTGCAGGCAGGCTGTGGTTCAGAGCGACCCTGCAGCTAAGTCTGGTAGGTGACAATGGTTCCTGGGATAGAGAGGGTACAGCGCCGCGGTTACAGATAGTAGCGCGTACAGGAGGCAGGAACTGTGCTTTCTTCTTGCTGGGTGCTTTGCATGTGTTTTCTGTGGCTAACATTACAGCTTACATTGTCAAATATTGTTGATGGGACAATATTTTCCATGTGATCTAATTTACATTTTATATTGCTCTATACGTAGTGCATTATGTGACTGGCATACCAATATTCCAATATAGATTGTTTTAATAGGTTACTTTGTACTGTACTCTGTAGGCTGAGCTGTATATGACCTACTTCTGACTCCTGCAATCTCCTGCTGTACAATAGTTGCTGGTTGCAAAGTAGTTCCTATGGTAATTTAGTTTTCCTTTAAAGTGCTTGTAAAGGCTGGATGTTTTTTTACCTTAAGGCCTCATGCGCACTGAGGCTGATAAACAGACATTCAGGGGCATTTGGACATTTTTTTCCAGCTGTCCCTGAACTCATTTAGTGTTATATTATCAGTACATTTACACAGGGTCATAAGGTCATTTCCAGGCAGTCACGTTTATAGGCTTTTTTCTGAACGCGGTAAAATGCCGCTAAACGCAGTAACTCGCGTTTAGGAGCATTTAGTATACAAGCGTTTCCATTTAACCACTTTAAGACCGAGCCTCTTTTTGGAGTTCGGCGTTCAAGTTAAAACCAGATATTTTTTTTTGCTATAAAATTACTTAGAACCCCCAAACATTATATATATTTTTTTCTAACACGCTAGAGAATAAAATGGCGGTCTTTGCAAAACTTTGTCACATCGTATTTGCGCAGCGGTCTTTCTACCGCAATTTTTTTAAAAAAACAATTCAGTTTTTTGAGTTAAAGAAGACAACAGTAAAGTTGGGCCGATTTTTTCCGTATTGTGTAATGTTACGCAGAGTAAAATGATACCCAACATGTCATGCTTAAAAATTGCGTCCGCTTGCGTAATGTGACGAACTTTGCAACTTAAAAATCTCCATCGGCGAGGTTTAAAAAATTCTACAGGTTAACAGTTTTGAGTTACAGAGGAGCTCTAGTATTGGAATTATTGCTCTCGCTCTAACGATCACGGTGATGTGGTTTGAACACTGATTTCATATGTGGACGGGACGCTTTCAGTTTTTGTTTTTTAATTTTTAATTTTACTTTTTATTTTTACACTGTTCCTTTTTTTTTTTTTTTTTTTTTTTTTTTAAATCACTTTTATTCCTATTGCAAGACATGTAAACATTCCTAGATAAAAGCATTCCAGGACCTATTAAATATGAGATCTGGGTCCAAAAGACCTCAGATCTCATATTTACAGTAAAATGGAAAAAAACAAAAAATAATTTGAAAAAAATAACAGTGCAAAACATAAAAGGGCCCTTTAAGAGCATTGGGCGGAAGTGACTTGTGATGTTGCTTCCGCCCTGCCATGTTATGGAGCCGAGTTACTCGGCTCATGGACACTTGGGGGGGAGAGGAACCGATCATCTCCGCTGCTGCAGGCGGCTCCGGTAAGCGGCAGAGATGACCAGAAAGGGGCTGGAGTGGGGGGGCACCTCTCCTGCCACTGATAAAAGTGATCTTGCGGCAAATCTGCCGATAAGACCACTTTTATTTGAAAGAGAATACTGGGGTTATGGTAGCTATCTGCTACCATAGCAATGGTATTCCACTTCAAATGGCCGCTGTATAATTTAGGGGAAAAAAAAAACGCTCCTAGACGCAAACGCGGCATGCAAACCGCGGCAAAACGGGAATTTTAGACACCGACTTCTAGTTGTCAAAGTCGTTCAGAGGAGGTTGAAAAAGCGTCCCATGTGCATTCCCTGCATTAAGGTAAACATGTCCTTATATCTGTGTAGCCACCTCACCCCCTTTTATAGTTACGTGGAGCCTGATCATGATCCAGTGCTGTGCCCGTCTACAGTGGCTCTCTGCTTACAGAGGCAGAAGCGGGAGCCATTGTTTTCTGCTGCGGTCAATCAAATTCTTTGAGCAGAGAGCAGGAGGCATTGTTGAGCCATGCTGTCTGTGTCTGTGGATGAATGTGAGTTAGAGACCTTTAGATTGTAAGTTCCTCGAGGGCAGGGACTGATGTGAATGTTTAATATATATGTGAAGCGATGTGTAAATTGATGGTGCTATACAAGTACCTGTAATTAATAAATAAATACATTTATATATGCTTCAGGCTGATCTTTCATATGTATATTTTAAAAATAAAGAACATTAAAAACTCTCAGTTGCTCGATCTGTCCCTGTCTGCTAGTAGGGATATCCCAGTTAAAGTGGTTGTCAACTCGTGACAACCACTTTAACCTACAGGTAAGCCTATAATAAGGCTTACCTGTAGGTGCCCTGCATATCTCCCAAACCTGCACGGTTCAGGAGATATACAGTGTACTGCTGATGCCGACGTCATTTCGGCACATGCGCAGTGAAGAAACGGTCTCCTTGCCGTTTCTTCACTGTGATCGTGCTGTGTCTGGCGGCTCCCGCGCGCATGCACAGGAGTGACGTCGGCGCGGCTTTGCCAATCACATCGCTGGAGCACGCGCTGTGATTGACCGGAGCCGCGGACCAGGAAGTGGCATGTTGCCGGTCACAGTGGTGTGCCGAGACCGCTGCAACAGCTATGTTTCAAGATAAGTATTCCATAATGAGCTAGTATGCAATGCTAGCTTATTATGCCTTTCTCGTGCAGGTTTTTTTTTTTTTTGTTTTTTTTTTTGGGGGGGGGGGGGTGGGGAGTGGTGGCTTGACAACCTCTTTAAGGTGTTGGATGTGAAGAGGCTGCACTCAGACACACAGGATCCTTTGTTAGGTTCTTTTATTATTAAGTAAGTAAATATAAAAAAGGGAGCGCCACACTCAGACTTTTATGTCCAGGTATGGTTTCTTTTTTATTTCATTAGAATAAAGACAGCACATTTGAAGGGTTCTGAGGGGCCACTATATTAGAATGCAGGAAAGAGCACAATTTGGGTGATATGCTATAGGGTTCCTGAGAAGGAAATTTAAATGACTGTTTAAGTGACTGTTCCAATCCAATCCCTGGTTTGACATACATGGTTAATGACCCTTGATGATTGGAACGATGTACCCCAGCAATGAAAGATTCTGTATGTAATGCTTAGCTCCAAAATAAATAATGGTACACCATTCTAGTGAGCTGTTATCCCATTGATGATAATATCTTCAGCCTGTTCAACTATGATCAGTTGTATACCACCTTCACAGTTCTCTTTAAAACATGGCTATATGTGTCACACCCATCTTCCAGCATCCAATTTTTTGTGGGTTATTTGCTATAAAGTCATTCCACACAGATCCAGAATCATGTAGTATCCTACTTCGAGTGTAGCACACCTGGGAAATATTGAAATGTGAAAATTTTACAAATATTAAGAGCTAGAGATTTGCCCAGTTTTAAATAGAACTACCATATCTCCACTCTGTCAATTGAAATTAAAGTGTACAGCTTGTATAACAGTGTAAATTTGCTGTCCCCTCAAAATAACTCAACATACAGCCATTAATGTCTAAATCGCTGGAAACAAAAGCAAGTACACCCCTAAGTGAAAATGTCCAAATTGGGCCCAATTCGCCATTTTCCATCCCCAGTGTCATGTGAATCGTTAGTGTTACAAGGTCTTATGTGTGACTGGGGAGCAGGTGTGTTAAATTTGGTGTTATCGCTCTCTCATACTGGTCACTGGAAGGTCAGCATGGCATCTCATGGCAAAGAACTCTGAGGATCTGAAGAAGAGTTGTTGCTCTACATAAAGATGGCCTAGGCTATAAGAAGATTGGCAAGACCCTGAACTGAGCTGCAGCACGGTGGCCAAGACCATACAGTAGTTTAACAGGACAGGTTCCAGTTGGAACAGGTCTCGCCATGGTCGACCAAAGAAGTTGAGTGCACGTGCTCAGCATCATATCCAGAGGTTGTCTTTGTGTAATGGACATATGAGTGCTGCCAGCATTGCTGTAGAGGTTGAAGGGGGGGGGGGGGGTGGGTCAGCTTGTCGGTGCTCAGACCATACACCACACACTGCATCAAACTGGTCTGTGTAGCTGGCGTCCCAGAAGAAAGCCTCTTATAAAGACGATGCACAAGAAAGCCCGCAAACAGTTTGTTGAAGACAAGCAGACTTGGGACATGGATTATTGGAACCATGGCCTGTGGTCTAATGAGACCAAGATAAACTTATTTGGTTCAGATGGTGTCAAGCGTGTGTGGCGACAACCAGGTGAGGAGTACAAAGACAAGTGTGTCTTGCCTACAGTCAAGAATGGTGGTGGGAGTGTCATGGTCTGCCGGCACTGGGGAGCTACAGTTCATTGAGGGAACCATGAATGCCAACATGTACTGTGACCTACTGAAGCAGAGCACGATCCCCCTCCCTTCGGAGACTGGGCCGCAGGGCAATATTCCAACATAGTGACCCCAAACACACCTCCAAGACTACCACTGCCTTGCTAAAGAAACTGAGGGTAAAGGTGATGGACTGGCCAAGCATGTCTCCAGACCTAAACCCTATTGAGCATCTATGGGGCATCCTCAAACAGAAGGTGGAGTAGCACAAGTTCTCTAACATCAACCAGCTCTGTGATGTCGTCATGGAGCAGTGGAAGTAGCAGTGGAGTACTCCAGTGGCAACCTGTGAAGCTCTGGTGAACTCCATGCCCAAGAGGGTTAAGGCAGTGCTGGAAAATGGTGGCCACACAAAATATTGACACTTTGTGCCTAATTTGGACATTTTCACTTAGGGGGCAATTCACTTTTGTTGCCAGAGGTTTAGACATTAATGGCTGTGTGTTGAGGTGACAGCAAATTTACACTGTTATACAAGCTGTACACTCACTACTTTACATTGTAGCAAAGTGTCAGTTCAAAGTTGTCACATGAAACGATATAATTAAATATTTACAAAAATGTGAGGCGTGTACTCACTTTTATGAGAATCCTATATGTGTATATGTGTGTGTGTGTGTGTGTGTGTGTGTGTGTGTGTGTGTGTGTGTGTGTATATATATATATATATATATATATATATATATATATATATATATGATAAAGTTAACACTCGTGTAATAAGTCCAGTGTTAGCAGCGCTTCCAGAGTAATATGGTAGATTACAAAGTACATAATGATATTAAATGTTCAGTGAAAAAGTGCCAGGAAAAATAAATTGCCCGTGCTGGAACCAAAGTGTGTATCCATATTTCTGGTGAGCCTCCAATTTTTACCTTTTTGCACGTGGTGAACAGAGGTGGAGGACACTGATTGAAGATTATTCACATAAGTTTAAGAAACTTTGGTTCCAGCACGGGCAATTTATTTTTCCTGGCACTGGCACTTTTTCACTGAACATTTAATATCATTATGTACTTTGTAATCTACCATATTACTCTGGAAGCGCTGCTAACACTGGACTTATTACACGAGTGTTGACTTTATCTTTGATTTTTTATTTAAAGCAGCAGCTGTGTGATTATTTATTTATTTATTTAATTCACAAATTATTTATTATTTAATTCACAATTTATGTTTTATTATAGATTGTATGTTTTTTTGCACAATTGGGTTCCTGCACGATTGTGTTTTAGCACCTGTAGCACGGGTTGTTACTTTTAGCGCGGTATTTGCATTTATATATATATATATACACACACACACACACACACATATACAGTGGGTACGGAAAGTATTCAGACCCCCTTAAATTTTTCACTCTTTGTTATATTGCAGCCATTTGCTAAAATCATTTAAGTTCATTTTTTCCCCTCAATGTACACACAGCACCCCATATTGACAGAAAAACACAGAATTGTTGACATTTTTGCATTCCGTACCCACCGTGTCTGTGTGTGTGTGTGTATATATATATATATATATATATATATATATATATATATATACTAACAGTTCTAATTTCTCGTGTCTGCTCGGCACTCACAGGACCGGCCGCCTCTCTCGAAATGACAGCTACAGCGGAAGGGGCTGAGAATCCCCCACTGACGTCAGCCAGGAGGAGGGGAGGAGAAAGGTGGCTGGTCACGTAATCACCGAGCAGTGCTAGGTATACGCCGGCTTTTTTATTTACAAAACAAATACACTGGGGCACATTATTTAATATACCAGAGGGGAGCAGGAGTAGAGGGCCAGGGAGCAGATCGGATCTGACAAGCAGTGAGGGGAGGGAGAGGAGGACAGAGGAGAGCTGCAGATGATGGAGGCATGTAACCTGACCACAGTGTCAGGGCTCAGCAGCCATGATAAACCGTGGTCAGTTTACAGAGGGATGGGCAGAACCAGGCAGGATAAACCAGGTATTTTTGGATCATACAATGGGCCAAATGACACCGCACAAGCATTGTTGTTGTTGTTATGATTATTATTATACAGAATTTATATAGCGCCGACAGTTTGCACAGCGCTTTAAAATATTAGGGCAGACAGTACATTACAATACAATTAAATTCAGGAGGAATCTGAGGGCCCTGCTCGTTAGAGCTAACAATCTAGGAGGGAGTGTTAAGTGATACGAAAAGGGCAATAACTGTGGGGGATGACCTGATTGAGAAAATAAGAAGTGTAGTTGTTACGTGGTGACAGGATAGGCTTCCCTGAAGAGAAAAGTTTTCAGGGATCGCTGAAGGTGGATAGATTTGGGGACATTCTGACCGATTGGGGTAGGGAGTTCCAGAGGATGGGAGAGGCTCGGGAGAAGTCTTGGAGGCGAGTATGAGAGGAGGTGATGAGGGAGCTGGAGAGCAGGAGGTCTTGGGAGGAGCAAAGAGGACAATTAGGTTGGTATTTTGAGACTAGGCTGGTGATGTAGCTGGGAGCAGAGTTGTGGATAGCTTTGTAGCTCATGGTTAGTATTTTGAATTTAATTCGTTGGGAGAGTGGCAGCCAATGGAGGGATTGGCAGAGAGGGGTGAACGATTTGTAAGGTGGATGAGTCTGGCAGCAGCATTCATGATGGACTGGAGGGGGGAATAGTCTATTTAAAGGTAGGCCAGTGAGGAGGGAGTTGCAGTAGTCGAGGCGAGAGATGACCAGGGAATGAATCAGCTTTGTGGTTTCATTGGTTAGGAAGGGATGAATTTTAGAGATGTTGCGGAGGTTTAGGCGGCAAGCCTTAGAAAGTGATTGGATGTGGGGTCAAAAGGAGAGTTCAGAATCCAGGATAACACCAAGCACCCTAACATGTAGGTGCTGTTGAACATGCTTTAAGGGAACAGGATCAATATTTTTTTACTAGGGTTACAAACACTTTCATAGAAGTTGGGTGTGATACAGCAGGACAATGACCTTAATCTTCAAAGAAAATCCACCGCAGACTGGCTTCAAAATAGGAAAATATGCCTTTTGGATTGGCCCAGTCAGAGCCCATACCTTAACTCCAAAGAGATGTTGTGGAATGTCCTTAAAAGCCGTTCACATCAGACATCCTACAAATGTTTGAGCTGAAGCAGTTTTGTAAAGAAGAATGATCAAAATTTCCCTCATCTGATGCAGCACTACCATAAGCACTTGGTTGAAGTCATTGCTGCGGAAGGAGGTTTGAGCAGCTATTCCAAGGGTTCTCATAGTTTTTCCCCTATCCCTGTTGGGCTATATTCACGATTAAGGCTGTTGCAAATTGTAGTGGCAGAATTATTTTGTTTATAGCTGTGAATGAGAACAGCTAGGTGCAGCCGCCAGTCTGTTTACTTTGACATGTTGGCGGCGACCACAGCTGTTCGTGGCTCCCTGCGTAGCCAGCGTCTACTTGCGGTGGTCGCTGCTGGATGCACTCTGAGTGTTTAGCAGTGATCCCCGCAGGTAATTGCTGGCTGTGCCTGTGCTGAAAACCGCGAATAGCTGTGGCCACTGGCGACCTGTCATTAAAGTGTACATTGCCAACAGTTGCACCAGTCACTCTCATTCGCAGCAATAAACAAAAGATTTCTGCAGCTACAATTTGCACCAGTGTGAATCTAGCCTTAATGTTTAATGAGTGTGTTTGCTAAAGACACAAGAAATTAGAATGGTTTGTGCGTTATCAGCTTAAGTACATTGCATTTGTCTATTGTTGACTTAGATGAGTATCAGATCACATTTTATGGCAAATTACTGCAGAAAACCAGTAGATCCCACGGGGTTCACATACTTTTTCTTGTCACTGTACATTATAAATAGAATAATTGTGTCCCTTTGTTAAGAGACAGATCCTGTCCTTTTGAGTTAGGTAGTACAATCCAATTAATGCGTCTTAATGTGCTAATTGTTTTAATTTCGCTCAAACTTTGCCTGGCAAAAATAAAGGGTGACTCCTCTTGTCATAGTAATTAGGCTTTTTACATTAACGGACAAAGGATTAAATGTCGGAAAGGGTGAGCAATTAGGAGGCACACTCAACGTTAAAAGCTGTTGTCTGCCTGCAATTATGTTCTAATGAATTTGCTGGAGATATTTATAAAGCCAGTATGTGGAGTGTCTGAGATGGTAAGCGATTTGCAGTAGGTGTTAAGTGCTAAAATGCAGGCTATAACAGAAGGAAAAGTGGCACAAACTGAATCCTTGCCTCCAGCTCTTATTAAGGTCTGGAACCCTTAATAAAGTGGTTCACACATTATAAAACTGCATTATAGAAACAATTTGTGTATAGTAGAACATTTTTGATTGTGCAAAATGAAATTGTGTGTGAGTCAAAATTCTTTGCTTGTTACAGAGCCTTTATGAATTGGAAGCAAACTGGTTGGCAAAGGAAAAACAACTTTTATATATCCTCACATTAGACTGATCCAAACAAAACATCTAATCCTATTTGATTACTTTGTATGGGTTAATCTGGTGAGTTTAATAGTTTGCTGGCTTTATAAAGCCAGTTCTATTGCCTATCAAATGGATAGGAAATGCATTAATTCAGAGGTGCACACTTCTTAATAATATAGTCAAACCCAATATCTGTAAATCTGCACAGGAGGACCGAAGCATCAACAAAACAAAATGGAGGAAGACAGTGGTCATTGATAAACACTCCTGATACAAAACTCCCTATGGCCTCTTTATCTGCTTTTGTCAAGAGTGGGTTCCTATGCAATTTTTTTTTAGCAACTTAACCTGATCTTCACTAAGGTATCCCAACAGCTTCATTTTCTATAGGAATATGGGTAACAGTATGGCTCTGTATATTGCCAAGTCTAATAGTACGTCAGGCATGATATAGAGTTGTAACTTGGCAAGTCCATATATTATCGGGAACAGCTCGTTTTTCAGAACACCCGTGTGTATGAGGCCTAAAGGTGTTGGAATTCAGTCATAAGTTTCTTGCTAAAGTACTACCCCAATTCCAAAAAAGTTGGGATGCTGTGTAAAATATACATAAATACAGAATGCAATGATTTGCAAATCTCAAAAACCCATATTTTATTGCCAATAGAGAATAGAAAAAAATATCAAATGTTAAACTGAGAAATGTACCATTTTAAGAAAAATAAGTTAATTTTAAAATTGATGTCAGCAACACATCTCAAAAAAGTTGGGACAGGGCAACAAAAAGCTGGCAAAGTTAGTTGTACTAACAAGGAAGAGCTGGAAGAACATTTTGCAACTAATTGGGTTAATTGGCAACAGGTCAGTAACATGATGGGGTATAAAAAGCACATCTTAGACCCCTTTCACTCTGGGGAGCTTTACAGGCGCTATTGCGTTAAAATAGCACCTGTAAAGCATCTCCCCATTCAACCCAGTGTGTCCTTTCACACTGGGGCGGCTCAGGGCGGTGCGCTTGCAGGAGTAAAATTAAACTCCTGGAAGCATGATTTATCAGGAATGTGGGGAGCGGTGTATACACCGCTCCTCCACCACCCCTGCCATTAGATTGAATGGGCAGCGCTCCCGTAGCGACTGTACACCGCTCCGGGAGCGCCGGCACATTTAACCCCTGTTAACCCCTTCTGGGGGGTTAAAAGTGCCGTGCTGCCGTCCGAATAGCGGCGCCATAGCGCTGCTATTACAGCGGTAGATCGCCGCTAAATTAGCAGCGGTTTACCGCTGACAATCGGGCGGTCCCAGTGTGAAAGGGGCCTTAGAGAGACAAAGTGTCTCAGAAGTAAAGATGAGCTTTACCAATCAGTGAAAAGCTGTGTCTAAAAATTGTCAAACTATTTCAGAAAAATGTTCCTCAGTGTAAAATTGCAAAGACTTTAAATATATCATCTATAGTACATGGTATCAAAAGATTCTGAACATCTGGAGAAATCTCTGTGCGTAAAGGGACAAGGCCAAAATACAATTTTGGATGCCCCTGATCTTCAGGCCCTAAGACTGTACTGCATTACAAACGGGCATAATTCTGTGATGGACATCACTGCATGGGCTCAGGATTACATCCTAAAATCATTGTCTGTGAACACAGTTTGCCTTGCTATTCAAAAATGCAGGGTAAAGCTGTATCATGCAAAGAAGAAACCAAATCTGAACATGATCCAGAAACGCTACCGTCTTCTATAGGCCAAAGCTCATTGAGAATGGTCTGTTGTAAACTGGGCAACTGTTTTTTGGTCAGAGAAATCAAAATTTGACATTCTTTTTGGCAACCATGGGTGCCTCGTGCTCTGAACTAAAGAGGAGAGGGCCCTTCTGGCTTATTGGTTCTCAGTTGAAAAGCCTGCCTCTCTGATCGTTTAGAAGCACATTGGTGCATACAGATTGGGCAGCTTGAATATCTGGAAAGGCACCATTAATGCTGAAAGATCTATCCAAGTTTTATAGCCGCATATGCTCCCATACAGGCGACGTCTTTTTAAGTCATGTGCTTGTATATTTCAGCAGTGCAATGCTAAACCACATTCTGCATCTATGACAACAACATGGCTTTGTAGTAGAAGAGTATGGGTGCTCAACTGAATAAAAGTTTAAAGTTTATTGCACATAGAATATTTCATCTGTCACAAAAATACAAAGCTGGATAATATACCTACCACCAACACCTCGGCTATAATTAAAAAAGACGTCTAGTGTACAGCAGCTGCATCATGCCTCACATCCCATACATACTACAATCACAGTATAGCTCTGGAGATATCTTCATGCCATAAATGGAGTGGTAGATCTGTAAGGAAAATTTCATAGAGTTCAAGGCAGCAAGTCTAGTAAGGTGCAGTAGACCAGAGTTTGTCTGGTAACACAATAGCAATTCACTCCAACAAGATAGTTCTGTGATTGAATACTAACGCCACTATGGAGAATTCTTAAACAAGCTGTGTAGTTATCTAAATGACAGAACTTTATTTTCTCTTTCGTTCATTGACGGACTCAGCCTCTTAATCTTGACATGTGGGGTATGCACCTTTTACCGGGAGCAGAACATAGTTCAGACAAAAAGCAAGCTAGCCCCCCAGGGGGCAGTGCTCACTCTGCATAACCCCCTCCGCCCTGCTAGTACTTCAGTTTTATTCTGCCTAGTGCAAGGAGTGGACCTGGCTCCCTGCTGGGATCTGCGGTTCCCCATTTTTTTTTTGTTTTTCTCAAGCTATCTGATGAAGAATGCAATCAAGCAGCCGGCTGGATGACAGGCTGGGGATCTTTAGGTCCAGGTAGTCTCCCCAGCGTGGCCGACGGATGCGAGCCGTCCCTTAGCTGTTTGCGGGGTCAGCCGCATCGGGCCCCATTCCTTGCTGGACAGCCGGTGGGTTAAACGTCGTGACCGGGCTGCGGCTCGCGTCGAGGTGTCGCACGGCCGGCAGCTCCCGCCCCACCGGTAGGGGCGGCAGGTCTGTCTCTGGTGGCTACCCGCTGCGCCCGTCTGGAAGGGTGAGTATGCTTCCCCCTCCCCCCCTCGGGGTTGCAGGGGGGGGCTGGCGGGCGCCCCCCATCCGGGTGTGGGTGGTTCGGGTTGTCCCTCTCACCCCCCCGACGCTGCATCCCGCCGCTTTTCCGCCTCAGTTGCTGCTGTTTTGGGTCCCCTGGTCATGCGGCTACCGCCGCCATTTTTTCGGGGCCGGCCACCATTTTGCTGGAGTCGTGAGCCATTTTGTGGGGGTCTTTGGCTTCTAGTGTTTGCTCAGCAGACATTTTTGGTTGGTCTCCTGATGGGCAAATAGCGTGTGCTTTGATGCCGTTTCCTCATTCTGGATGGTGCGGTCAACACGTGTGGGGGAGCTCTCAGCAGCAGCAGCAGTGGAAGCAGAGTGGCAAACTTCAGCAAGTATAGCTGGCTTCTCCCTCGGGTGCTGGTAGCGGCGCAGTGCGGGTCCTCCTGTGCATTTCCGGTCTGCTGTGCGGGGGTCAACTGAGGGGTGGACTATGGTGGGTGTGCTGCCTGTAGGCCTCACTAGTGTCCGGGGGGTAGCAAAATGGCGGCTGAACCGGGCATGTCTGTTCCGGAAGTCTCCGCGGAGGCTCCGGCGGCGCTGGGACCTGTAGTCCCACTGGACAAACTGACTTCAATTCTGGAGGAGTTTCTCGCCCGGGTGGAACCGGTTCGTGGTAGGGGGGTGGCGAAGAAGCGTCCCACCCCTCCCCCATCCTCTGAGGAGGATTCGGAGCCGGAAGGGGGTTATGTGATCACAGGAACCCCCATGGATCTATTAGATGGGGAATTGGACCCTTCTGACGGTGAGGAGGAGCAGGGGGCCACCGTAGCGCGGGAAAAGGCGTTGGTGGGCTCCCTGGTGGCTGCTGTCCGTGAGACGGCCATGCGGCCGGTACTGGCGTCAGCGATGGTGGCGCAGACACTCACGGAGTGGGCGACAGTGTTGCACATGGATTTGGGGGACCTCGTGGTTCCTTCGGAGTCGGTGCAGCTAGCTGACCAGCTGCCGTGGGGTCTCAGGTACCTCTGCGACGCAGCCTTGGACTTAGCTCCCATGCTGTCAAAACTGGCAGTTTTTGCGATGATCATTAGACGTCTGCTGTGGCTAAGGTGCTGGTCGGGCGACCATGCGTCGAAGAAAGGCCTCACGGATCTGTCGTTTCAGGGCGGTCGGCTGTTTGGGACTTCCCTGGATGAGATCATTAAGGATTTCACTGGGGGGAAGAGTACTTTTCTTCCGGAACCCAGGCGGCGGGAGCAACGCCGAAAACAGGGCCCCTCCGCATGATGGGTTGCCCCCACCCGACGCTCGGGTGGGGGGGTCGGCTTCTGGGGTTCATGGACCGGTAGACCGCCTGCATCTCAGATCTCTGGGTGTGAGAGGTGGTGTCGTCCGGGTACAAGATAGAGTTCTGTACCCTGCCCCCGGACAGGTTCTTCCCCTCAAATCTGAGACTCCCTCCGGGGCGTCGGCAAGCTCTGTTTGGGGCTGTCCAGGCTCTGATCGAACAGGGGGTGATTGTCCCGGTACCTCCTGCGAAACGGTTCTGCGGGTTTTATCCCAACCTCTTTGTGGTTCCAAAGAAGGATGGAGTAAGACCAGTTCAGGACCAAAAGGCGCTCAATCACTTTCTGTTCTGTCGTGGCCGTGCTGCGCCAGGGGGATTTCCTGGCTTCTCTGGACATCATGGACACGTACCTCCATGTTCCCATTTGTGTTCGGCATCAGCGTTTCCTGCATTTCACAGTGGGGGACCTCCCTTACCAGTTTGTGGCTCTCCCCTTCGGCCTAGCCTCCGCTCCGCGAGTCTTCACCAAGCTGTTGGCTCTGGTGCTGGCTCTGCTGAGGCAGAGAGGCATTGCGGTGGTGGCATATCTAGACAATCTGCTCCTGAGGGCGGAGTCGGCTTCTGCCCTGGAGAACAATGTCTCGATCACCCTGGCCTCCTTGCGGGATTTCGGCTGGTTGATCAACTTTCAGAAGTCGAGGGTGTTCTTGCCTACGGCCAAGTTGCTGATGCTGCAAACTGCGGTACAGGCTCTGCTGTCACGATGGTGGTCTTCCTTATGTTTCTGCATGCGGGCGTTGGCGCTCATGGTGTCGGCCTTAAAAGGCATTACCGTATGCCCAGAGTCACACCCGGCTCCTGCAGCGGGCGATTCTGCTGCAGCGGGACAAGTCTCCGTTGTCTCTGGATCGGATGATTATGTTGGATCACCAGACCAGGGGGGCTCTTGCCTGGTAGCTGCGGGCCCCGGCGAGTCTGGGAAAGTCGTTCCTTCCCCTGGAATGGTCGATTGTCACGACCGACGCCAGCCTAGCTGGCTGGCGGGGGGAGTCCTGGGGCGGCTGTCTGCCCAGGGCCGATGGTCCTCAGAGGAGTCCCGCATTCCGATCAATGTACTGGAACTGTGGGCGATCAGGCTCTGCCTCTCCCATTGGTCAGAGAGGTTGCACGGTCGACCGGTTTGGGTGCAGTCGGACAACGGCACGGTGGTGGCGTATGTAAACCATCAGGGCGGCACAAAGAGTGTGGCAGCAGTCACGGAAGCAGCCCACATCTTGAGGTGGGCAGAGCTTCATGTGCCGGCCATCTCCGCCATTTACATTCCAGGTGTAGAGAATTGGTAGGTGGACTTTCTCAGTCGCCAGACTCTGGATCAAGGAGAGTGGTCCCTGCATCCAGAAGTGTTCCGTCAGATCTGCCAGAGGTGGGGCATGCCAGACGTGGACCTGCTGGCATCCCAATTCAATCGCAAGGTGCGAACCTTTGTGTGCAGAGCAAGGGATCCGTTGGCGGACGCCCTTGTGGCTCCATGGTCTCGGTACCAGCTCCTTTTACGACTTCCCTCCTCTCAAGCTTCTTCCACGCCTGTTGCGCAGGATAGATTGGAATTCTGGTTATCCTGGTGGCTCCGGATTGGCCGCGGCGTCCTTAGTACGCCAACGTGGTACGGATGGTAACGGATGTTCCCTGGCGGCTTCCGCTACGCGAAGATCTGCTTTCGCAGGGGCCCATCTTGCACCCTTCTTTACACTCGCTGGCTTTGACGGCCTGGCTATTGAATTCCAGGTACTGAGGGATAGGGGGGTTTTCTGAGTCAGTGATCCCCACCATGCTTAAGGCACGCAAGTCCACGTCACGCAAGATTTATCACCGCACCTGGAAGGCTTATATTCCTTGGTGCGAGGCTGGGGGGTGGAACCCCCATTCCTTTTTCAGTGGCTCGTGTGCTGGCCTTTCTTCAGCAAGGCCTGGATCAAAAACTGGCATTGAGTACCCTCAAGAGTCAGATTTCTTCCCTAGCGATTCTTTTTCAGCGTCCGTTAGCGACGCACTCTTGAGTGCGACACACTCTGATCCGTACGATTGTACAGGGGGTACGTCATGTGGCCCCTCTGGTGCGGTCGCCCCTGGCGCCGTGGGATCTGAACCTGGTACTGTCAGTACTGCAGAAGCCGCCATATGAGAAGATCAGAGGCATTTCTTTGCAGTTGCTCTCGCAAAAGGTGGCCGCCTTGGTGGCCATCACATCCGCCAGGCGGGTGTCTGAGTTGGCTGCGTTGTCTTGTAAGTCTCCCTACTTGGTTCTGCAAAAGGACAAGGCGGTGCTGCGCCCATCTCCTTCGTTTCTACCGAAGGTGGTTTCCTCTTTTCACATTAATGAGGACATTGTGTTTCCTTCCTTGTGTCCGTGCCCGTCACATCCTAGGGAGGTTGCTTTGCACTCCTTGGATGTGGTTAGGGCTTTGCAGGTGTATTTGTCGACCACGGCCTCCTTCCCGAGGTCGGAAGCGCTGTTCGTGGTGGCGGATGGACCGCGTAAAGGGCTTGCGGCCTCGTCGGCCACTATCTCACTTTGGATCAGACAGACTGTGACCCGTGCGTATGAGGTTCGTGGTCAAGAACCCTCTTTTCCGGTCACGGCTCATTCCACCAGGGCGATTAGCACTTCCTGGGCTTTCCGACACCAAGCGTCGGTGTCTCAGGTGTGCAAGGCTGCCACTTGGACTTCCGTGCCCACCTTTGCTAAGTTTTACAAAGTTGATGTGTCGGCATCTTCGGATGCTGCTTTTGGCCGCAAAGTTTTGCAGGCGGTGTAGGCGTGTCTGGCACCTCCCGGAGAGTTTCTGTTGGGTACAGTTGTTGTTGTTGCCCACCCCTCTTTGTTTGACACTGCTTTAGGACGTCCCCACATGTCAAGATTAAGAGGCTGCGTCCGTCAATGAAAGAGAAAATACTTACCGTAAAATCCTTTTCTCTGAGTTCATTGACAGACTCAGCACCCACCCCTCTGTGTTCTGAGTTTGTACTGCTTGTTACGAACTGAAGTACTAGCGGGGCAGAGGGGGTTATGCTGAGTGAGTACTGCCCCCTGGGAGGGGCTAGCTTGCTTTTTGTCTGAACTATGTTCTACCTAGTCTACTCCTGGTAAAAGGTGCATACCCCACATGTCAAAATTAAGAGGCTGCGTCCGTCAATGAACTCAGAGAAAAGGATTTTACGGTAAGTCAAAAAATCCTATTATTTCATCATTGACACACTCAGGCCATCATGGTACTGCACTGATCCCAAGGGCCCCTCTGGTCAGGAGTCAATAATGCAAGAGCTTGTATTGATGAGTCAGGTGTACATCAAAACAAAGGTCAGTTTGAAGCATAAAGTGCCTGCTCCATGTGATAGTTGCTATAGTTACTAGACTACATGGCAGTGTACACACAGGGCAACTTGTCACGGATCAAACGCTGAAGGTTGACAATCCGCTCTCCACGTGGGGGCTGGTTGGAGGAGGATCCGGGCTGCAACCGTCACTGTAGGTCCAGTCAGAAGTAGCAGGGCGGGACTGTGTGTAAGAGCTGGTCTCTGTGGATCCAAATTGCAGCATGCCTTGCCAAAGATGGATGCCACTGTTCTCTGCGCATTCATGGGCAGCCACGTGAGTAGGGCTGTGTCGTGTCCTACATGTTTCCCCCCCAATCAGCTTAAGCTTCATCAGGTATGGGAGGGGCTAGCATCAAGGAGTCTTTTTATAGCTTAATGCAGGATGCAATTTTCATTTCTTGCCACTAGATGTCACCCTACCTCATCTACACCACACACAGACACTTTCAGCGTCCGTTAGAGTTCCGTGGGCAGTGGTACAAGACCCCTGTTTAGTAGGTAGATTAATTAAATATTTTATTTCCACACAGGGATAGCTGGCCATACACATTTGTTTATTTACAGGACCGCAAGGACCAAGGGCAGATTCACTCTGAATTTATGTACACCTGACTCATCAATGCAAGCCCTTGTTTGATTGACTCCTGACTACAGGGGCCCTTGGGATCAGTGGAATACCATGATGGTCCAAGTGTGTCAATGATGAAATAATCTAATTCTGTCATTTAGATAACTACACAGCTTGTTTAAGAATTCTCCATAGTGGTGTTAGTATTCAATGCTGTACACTAGACAGCGTTTAATTTTTTTTTAAATTATAGCAGAGGTGTTGGTGGCGGTCATCCTGCTTTGTATTTTTGTGATGGAGATTAAATTTTCTATGTGCAATAAACGTAAAACTTTTATTCAATATTCCCGGTTTAAGCTGCATGGTCCTTTATGAAGCCACTTGTTGAGGGGTCTCTGTACCCCCCAATTTTGTTCTTTTGTGATATGCCTTTTGGGTTGCAGGGATGCACCACTACTAGGTAAGACATTAGCAAAACATTGGGAGCATTGCACCATTTTTCACGGATGGGTGCGGTGTCCCCAGTGAGAACGTGACCTCTGCATTTTTGTTTTGGGTGCTTAACTGGCCTGCCTGCAGTCCAGAACTTTCACAAACTGAACATTATTGGCAAGTCTTGACATGAAAGACAGGAAAGCCGACCCAAGGCTGTTAAGCAGTTAGAATGACATGTCTGGCAAGAATGGGACAACATTCCTCTCCCAAAACTCAATCAACTTGTCTCAGTTCCCAGAAGTTTGTGTGTTGAAGAGTATTGTAGACAGTAAACCCCCTTCTGAAGGGGAGCATGCCATGAGCAATCCTCCACTCCCTAGAAACAGGTGCTAGCCCAGATTGTTGAGCTGTGCAGGTATATGAATGCAGGAGACTTGGACGGCTGCACTTTGAAAAAAATCATCCGCTTTATTGTTGTAATGACATCCTAAGGAGTAAAAGCAAGACTCTTTGTGGGCTGAAAGAGAAGTCTGCGCATTTCATGCCATCTCAACACTCAGTCAAGTAAATTTGGAGATGGCGTGGAATGGTTTGGCTTCACCTTCAGCCCACAAAGTGTCTTGCTTTTACTACTGAGAATGTAATTACAGCAATAAAGTGGATTTTTTTTTATCCTTGAGTGCAGATTTCCATGTCTCCTGCATTTGTATACAGAGTGTTGTTAAAAAAAGGGTGTGCTACATCATTATAATCATGGCCTTTTCCCAACTTTTTGAGACTGGTTGCTGCCATTAATTTCAAAATGACTTTATTTTATTCTTGGTGTAAGCATTTGATTTTTTTCTATTGTGAATACAATACTAGTTTGAGATTTTCAAATCATTCCATTCTCTTTTTATGTAGATTTTACACAGCATCCCAACTTTTTTTAAAAATTAGAGTTGTATGCACAAGCTTGCTTTTTATAACATAGTATTACAACGCTTGGGTAGCATAGTATATGTGTAACTGAATGTTAGTGCATGTAGCAGATAAAAAAATCATCTTCAAACACAAAAGATGAAAAAAAAAAATCTACATTCTTCCAGCATTTGATACAGTGCTGCATTTTGAACAAATATGAATAAATTTACTATGCCTGAATATCCAATCCTAACCTATGCACGGCTGATCATCTGTTTCATCATCATACTGTGTACCAAATGACTACGGAGGATCTTACACAACAGTGAGTAAATTTCAAACTGGATGACACCTCAGAGAAACATTGCAATAAAGAATTTTTCTTTTTGAATCCAGGCTCCATTAGGCACCTCATCGCTGAAAATGACATCTCATCAGCCTAGCACAAGTAAAATTTATAACAACATTAATACAACAAACCCAAGACTCAAATCCCAGAACAAGCAGCCGTGCAGCAAAATCCAACAAGAGCATATTAAATTCAGATGTTGAGACAAAGCGCAGAAACTTCAACAATAATCCATGTGTAGTAATTAGTGTGGTTTTGAGTGGTTCATGACAAACTGCTGTCCTAATTATGTAGTGGTAATAAGTATTTAAAAAATGTGTTTTTACTTTTGCCGTGTCAATTGCAACCAGTTTTATTTCAATCTGGGCTTCACAAATGGCAGCTGAAAGCCAATGGGTTGCTGTGGTCAACATTTTTTTCCCCTCATAACCCTTTTCTTGCTAAAAAGCCCCTATATAATGTCTACATCCATGTTTTCTTTTTCAGTAGAATTTCATTTCAGTTTTTCAGTTATGCAACAATAAGAAAGAACAAAAATATATATCCTGGCAAGCGGCGAAATACTGTTAGAGTAAATATGTAGGTTGTATAGCCTTGGCCAGCAGTTTAGAGAATGACACAAATATTTATCATACATCACGGGACACCGAGTTAGGCTGTTATTCATTGCTTACTGGATTATACTTAAAGTGGTTGTAAAGTCTGTGTTTTTCACCTTAATGCATTCTATGCATTAAGGTGAAATACCTTTTTGATGCAGCAGCCCCCCAGAGCCCCCCTTTACTTACCTGAGCCCAAACCGATCCCGCGCCAGGGACAAGCCTTTTCCTTCTAGCTGCCGGCTCCAGTCCTCATTGGATGGATTGATAGCAGCACAGCCATTGGCCCCCGCTGCTGTCAATCAAGTACAGTGACACGGTAGCCAGGGCACTGGGCCGAGTCCCACTGTATGTGTGAATACACACAACAGCAGGACTCGGGAGCACTCCTGCACGGGTGACAACCAGGGATAGAGATTCCCTGGCAAGTCACTCGATGCGGAGGAGGAGTCAAGATCGCTGCCGAGGGACCCCAGAAGATGAGGATCGGGGCCACTCTGTGCAAAACCGCTGCACAGAGGAAGGTGAGTATAACATGTTGTTAAAAAAAAAAACAACAAAAAAAAAAATGGAGCCTTTAATATTTTAATCTCCAGGTGAATGTACACTGGTGGACCAAAGGTCTTTAGACAGGAAGTGATCCCCTATATAACCCCTCCCATACAGGACATACTTCAGTTTTATAACAGTGTCTGCAAGGTGACTGGGCACGTTTGTTTGAGCTCTCTCGAGCTCCAGGTCTTGAGTCCCAGTACGGTTCTAAAATGAATCGAGAGATTGACCGATCGGATACATTTTAAGCAGGATTATATGCTTAAATTGTCCCCGAGCCTCGCAAAGAAGATGCAAGGATCCTGCAAGGTTTTGCCTATAATTCGACCTCCTGGCGTAGTGGAATCCTGGACACCACAGAGCTAAGGCATTCCTGCAGGGTGCTGTACAGGACCAAGGGAGTGGGCCCTAAAACATGAAAAGCGTACACAGTCCTTGAATGTCCTCAAGTGACAGGAATCTGCCGTGATGGGTGAAGATTAGGCTTTTAGTTTCTAAGGCTGCCCTGTGCCTGGACGGGTAAGTGAAATCACCCCTTTATTTATTGTGGGTGCCCATTTATGTAACAATCTGTCAATCTAGCTAAGGCTGAACACCTGTGTGGCGGTGACCGTAGGGGGGGGGGGGGGGGTTGGACTAGCTGCTGGTATTTGAATTGGAGTATCATTTTCCTGTTTTTTGCAGTTTACTTTATGGAGAGTCCGCACACACAGGTGGTTCACCAGAGTGCACGATCGTTCATGGCTACTGGGCAGCCATGGCATACGCGGCTTGCCACACAGTACGTTGTGTGTACACCGAAGCCCTTAGATATGGTGCACGAGGATTCGCTTTGTGCGCATCCCCCGTTACCAAGCACGCATGTGCAGAGCGTCCCGGCGCACAGCCATCTTCTTTAAACAGTAAATGGCTGATATGCGGCGCTTCCAGGGGACAGTTGTGGGACACAGAGTAGGCTCTGCACCATTCACTTTAAAGCAATTCATTCCTCCTTCCTCGGGTCAAGTGAGTCACCAGGTGTTGGTTGGCAGGCTGAGGTGCTTAGCAGGATTGTTGCATAGGGGCTTGATGAGCCCTATTAAAGGGTCTCCTTTCTGGCGTAAAATACCAAACTCAGGTACTCCCTTTTTGTGGCTTGCAATGTCTTCAAAAAAGAGCGGGGTTAACACTACAGGGAAAAGCATGCCTATGTCATCAGTAGCTCCTGAGGATCCTGATCAAAACCCTAGTGTTCTATCCCCAGAGAGACCAGAGAGACCAAAGGCTTCCGTGCAATCTGAGCCGCTGTGCCTATCTGTTACTGTGCCTACAGTCAACGCTGCTGCTTCACCCTTTATCACCAGGGATGAACTGTCCTCAGCCCTCACTGGGTTAGAGCACAGGCTTGCTGGCATGATTGCCTCCATCCCGCAGGGTGGCAAGAAGCGCGACGGATCCCCTTCCCCTGAGCCTCCTAATTTGGAGCAGGAATGGGTTAAGGAAGGGGAAGAGATAGATGCTAAGGACTTATGAGAAGGCCCAGCAGATGTCTGCTGCTTCTGAGGAATCTGGGCCAGAAGATGTCTCGTTGGTATTGGCCTCTGTCACAGAAGCTTTTGATCCAGACTCTTACCGAAAGGGTTCTTTCTGCCTTTAAGTTACCTCCTGCAGAGGTTTCTGAGCCTCCCTTGTCCTCTTTGGGGTCCCTGATGCCTCCTCGGACTGCACAGGCTTTCACCTTGCACCCCCTGTTGGAACAGGCAGTGTATGCTGATTGGGAACATCCTGACAGGATTTTTGTTCCTCCAAAGAGGTTTTCCCTGTAGATGTGGCAGCCTTTTCCTTAAATGAGAACTTAATTTGCCCAGTGGATAATGCACAGGGCTTGAAAGACCCTGTTGATAAGAAACTGGAGTCATTATTTAAGGCTTCCTTTTCTTTTGCCAGTTCAGCCAGCTGTCACAGCAATTGGAGTCTGCCAGTCCTTAAAGGACCAGGTCAGACGGCCTGACTGGCCTAACCAGGAGGATGACCCTGCTGAAAATAGGGCAGATATTCCTCGAGAGCTGTGTTTTGCTGTAGATGCCTTAAAGGATTCTATACAGCAAGTTTCTCGTTTAGTTCGTTCTGTCTCACATGCGCAGACTTGTGTGGCTTAAGAACTGGTCAGCCGATCTTCACTGTAAGAAGTTATTGGCAGGGTTCCCCTTCCATGGGAAATGTTTGGTGATGATCTGGACAAATACACCCAAAAGATTTCCGGAGGAAAAAATTCTCTACTTCCTGTGAAGAGCAGGACCCTTGTTTAAAACCTTGAGGACTTCCTCTGGTATTTCAGCGCCAAGGCAGTTCTGCCGCAAATTGGGTGCTAGAGCCAGGGGCAAGCCGCAGGGCCAGAAAAAACGCTGGGCCCTGATCTCTTCTAAACATTGCACCAAGCCCTCCTTTTGAGGGGATGTACCCACTATCAGGTGGGGGCAAGGCTGCTTCAATTTGCAGACATTTGGAGAACAGTGGTGCAGGACTAGTGGGTCACCTCAACAGTGTCACACGGTTACAAGCTGGAATTACGGAGGTTTCCTCCTCCAGAGCTTTCTAAGATCCAGCGTTCCTGCAGATCCTCCAAAAAGAAATTCATTGTTTCAAGCATTAACTCAGTTAGTGCATCAGGGAGTGATCATACAGGTTCCTGTGTCCGAAAGAGGCACAGGGTTTTATTCAAACCTGTTCACGGTTCTAAAACCAAATGTGGTCCAATTTTGGACCCAAGATCCCTGAACCAACATCTGTTAATCCAATGCTCCTGGATGGAGTCAGTCTGCTCAGTAGTAGGCTCGCTCTAGATGGGAGACTTTATAGCCATCGATATCAAGGACTCGTATTTACATGTACCTATATTTCAGCCTCATCAGAGGTTCCTGCGATTTGCAGTAGAGGAACGTAATTTCCAGTTTGTGGCACTGGGTCTTTTGAAGGTCCAGGGGATCTTGGTGCTTGGATACTTGGATGACCTCCTGCTCAGAGATCACTCACTACAGGCCCTGGAACACAGTGTAGCCTGCACAGTGTGGTATTTAGAAAACCTGGGCTTGGTCATAAATACCGAAAAGTCAGCCTTGAGACCAGCTCAGTATACAAGTCTGATCCTGGATTCGATCTAGGTAAAGGTATATATGCCACCCATGAAGATCTGTGCCCTGAAGGATCCTTTGAGGCAGTTCCTTACGCTCAATTCCATTCCAGGCCTATACAACAAAACATCTTGTCGGCTTGGAACAGGATAGCACAAGCCCTGGATTACCCCATGTCCTTATATCCCCGGGAACGCTTAAACCTAAGCTGGTGGTTGCAGGATCAGAACCTGCAAAAGTGAAGATCCTTCCTCCTGGTGTCTTGGTGAGTGCTGACCACAGATGCCAGTCTTTTGGGCTGGAGAGTGACCCTAGAGGGGCTTACAGCTCAGGGGAGATGGTCAAGGGCAGAGCCTGCCCATCAACATCCTAGAGTTACAGACGGTACATCTGGCCCTATGGTCCTTTTCATACATTTCATCTCAGCACAGTATGTGCTGAGACGAAACGTACGTCAGGAGGGCATGCTGACGTCGCTGCTTCCTTGTTTGCATACACCCGAGGATCGGGACCGTTGTGTCAGCCAGCTCGCTCGTGTTTTATATGTTCTTATATCTGAATATTGCTGTAAGTGCATTATCTTTTTTACTTTCAAAGATTTTTATTTGAATTTTGGATACAACAAGAAAGAAAGGTACAGTACATCAATGGGTAATTTAGCCGGAGATATCCACTATTACAGGCGACAGAATGATGATCGCTAAAGGGCTAACGTGTTCCCTTCGAGGATGTGGAACAACATTTGAAATAAGGATGCATTGTATGGTAGCCCCTTTGGGTGTGACTCAGTGAAGAGCTCAGCTTTCCCGCTACCCGGCACCCCCTAGTGGGATCAAGCTGTGAACAGGGAAGCCTCCCTTCGCCAAGTCAGAAACAACAAATAAGGCCTGAGGAAGAACATTCCATCACCTGTCCCTGCAGATAGGTGGAAGAGGGTCTGAAAGCAAAAAGCCCTGGGTCTAACCTGTCGCCCTCCTACTGGAAAAAAATTAACTAAAAACCTGCTATAAATTCAGAAAACTTGAGTGAGATACCTAAAAAAGAGAGAGGGAAGAAGAGAAGAAAAAGAAGGGGGGAAGAGAAAGATCAAAAGCACCTAGGGTCATTTCGGAATAGTCATAACCTACATTATCTTTTTATACCAATAAATGGGAAAACGGTATTACACTATTGTAAGCCTTTATATTACACATTATATGTGGATGTCCAAACCTTGTGTGAGGCGGAGCCGAGATAAGAGACCCGATATTCAGGAGATGTCTGCTGGGACAAGTTGCTATTTACCCTGGCTGAGTGAGAAGCCAGAGGTGATCATATTGCTTACTTCTGGTAAGCAGTTTATTATTCTGGTGGTGGATTGATCACTGGTTTAAAATTGATGCACTGGGTGACATGTCGAATCTTCTGACTATTTAGATCTGCAAGATTGGAATATTCTAGAAACTATACACATATATTGAATTGTTCTCATATCAGTCACCAGGACTTTCTCTGAGATTATTATTCATATTTTTAATGCTACATTTGCGCGCAGCCCCCTTTTTGCAAGAATTCTGATTTGGGCTAAGTATTGTGGACTTTTGGATTGCAGCTTGTTTTGATGTTTGGGCAACAGCGTTGTATTTTCTTTCCTTTATAATTCAGTTCGACAATGCCACGGCAATGGCCTATATCTACCACCAGGGTGGTACCAGGAGGCGTTCAACTCAGGAGGAGGTGAACCACATATTAACCTGGGCATAGGGACATGTGCTGGTTCTATCGGTAGTCCATATCCCGGGAGTAGAGAACTGGAAGGCAGGTTATCTCAGCCATCTGCAGATCTGCCCGGGGGGAATTGTCCCTACACCAAACGTGTTTTGGGAAATCTGTCAGCGTTGGGGATGACCAGAGGATGATCTATTGGCATCCAGGTTAAACAAGCTACAGCAGTTTGTGTCCCGAACAAGGGATCCCCTGGCAATTGGAGCAGATGCTCTAGTTCAGTGGAACCAGTTCTCCCTGGTTTATGCTTTCCTCCGATCCCTCTCCTTCCATGTTTGTTGCGCAGGATTTGGAGAGAGGGGGTTCCAGTCATTCTGGTGGCACCAGCCTGGCCCAGAAGGCCCTGGTTCCCAGAGATTGTGAGATTGGTAATAGACGTGCCATGGGCGCTTCTGCGCCACCCTGATCTACCGTTTCAAGGTCCTATATTCCACCCCAATTTACAGTCTCTAATTTATTGAAGCCAGGGTGTTAAAGGATCGTGGCATCTCGGGACCGGTGGTGTCTACCCTAGTGAATGCCAGAAAAACGGTCACTCGTAAGATCTATTATAGGATCTGGAAAGCCTATATTGCTTGGTGTGAAGCTAGGAAAATGGCCCCCTTAGAAATACATGATTTGGAGAATTCTCTCTTTTCTACTGTTGGCTGTGGAAATCAGATTGGCTTTGAGTACAATTAGGGGTCAGATTTCAGCCTTGTCAGTATTCTTACAAAGGCCCTTAGCCTCCCATTTGCTGATCCAAACCTTTATGCAGGGGTAACTCGTTTGCTTCCCCCCATTAGGTCACCTATGTGTCCTTGGGACTTAAATTTGCTGTTGTCTGTGTTACAGAATCAACCATTTGAGCCTATCAAGGAAATTCCATTAGTCTTGCTTTCATGCAAGCTAGCCTTCCTGATGGCCATCACTTCGGCTAGAATGGTGTCAGAGTTGGCAGCCCTTTCGTGTAGGGAACCATACTTGATCCTTCACCACGACAGGGTCATGTTACGACTTGTACCATCCTTTTTTCCAAAGGTGGTATCAGCCTTTCATTTGAATCAGGACATTGTTTTGCCTTCCTTTTTCTCTCATCTGCATTTGGCGGAAGAGAGACGACTGCACTCCTTGGATGTAGTGTGAGCAGTCAGAGTTTGTCTATATCTGTGGAAATCCGAAGATCAGACTTTTTTTTTGTTTTTTTACCAGAAGGATTCAAGAAGGGACAGGAAGCTTCCAAAGCTTCCATTGCCCGTTGGGTCTGTCAATTAGTCATTCAGGCCTACAGTATGAAATGTAAATCTCCTCCCTTCAGGGTGAGAGCTCATTCTACCAGGGGTTTAGGAACCTCCTGGGCTTTTTGCTATCAGGTATCTGTGGCTCAGATTTGTAAGGCTGCCACCTGGTCTTTAGTGCATACGTTCATAAAATTTTATTAAGTGGATGTTCGAGTAGCCGAGGATTTGGCTTTTGGCCACAGTGTACTGCGGGCTGCCGTATAAGGTCTGATGGCTATTGTTTGGCAGGGTGTCTCCCTCTCCTCAAGGCTATTGCTCTGGGACGTCCCAGTAAGTAATGAATAATCTCACTGTGTCTCGTGATGTATAATATAAAGAAAAGAGGATTTTTTCCTCATGCTTACCTATAAAATCCTTTTCTCCTATCGTTCACTGACAGACGCAGCTCCATTACGTGTGGGTTTATGCTGGTTCCACTAGGAGTAAACTAGTCAGGGAAAAGAAACAGCTGACCCCTCCCATGGGGCCATCCCCTCTTCCCAGATAAACCCCCTCTATGGAATAGCTCACCAGTCTAAATGCCTAGTTTACAAGAAGTTGACCTGGCTTCCCTTTAGGGGAATTGCGGTCCTGTTTGTGACCATTTCTTTTTAATTTAATTTTATTTTATTTTAGAGGTTCTGTTGGGTACTGTTAGCGTTTGCCCACCCCTCTTTTTTACACAGCTTGGGGACATCCCCACACGTAATGGAGCTGCGTCTGTCAGTGAACGATAGGAGAAAAAGGGATTTTATTAAAACTTACCGTAAAATCCTTTTCTCCAAGTTCACTGACAGACGCAGCACCCACCCCTCTGTGCTCTGTGTTTGTACGGCTTGTGTACGAACTGGTGAGCTATTCCATAGAGGGGGTTTATCTGGGAAGAGGGGACGGCCCCATGGGAGGGGTCAGCTGTTTCTTTTCCCTGCCTAGTTAACTCCTAGTGGAACCAGCATAAACCCACACGTAACGGAGCTGCGTCTGTCAGTGAACTCGGAGAAAAGGATTTTACGGTAAGTTTTAATAAAATCCCTTTTTCTTTGAGCACATCACGGGGCACGGAGTTAGGCTAATATTCATTACCTACTGGGTTATACTTCATCTCCAGGTGAATATACACTGGTAGACCAAAGGTCTTTAGACAGGAAGTGATCCCCAATATAACCCCTCCCATACAGGAAGTACTTCAGTTTTGTAGCAAGCACTGAATCCCCAAAAAGAGGGAAGGGACCTCTGTGACCCGTGATGTACTCAAAGAAAAGGATTTTACAGGTAACTGACAAAAAAAAATCCTATTTTTCACAAAGTCTGCTGCTTCAGTGGTTTTATAATCTTTTTGCCAGATATTACTATGGTATACTGAAATATAATTACAAGCATTTCATAAGTGTTAAAGGCTTTTGTTTACAATGACATTAAGTTTATGCAAAGAATCAATATTTGCAGTGTTGACCCTTCTTTTTCAAGACCTGGCATGCTGTCAATCCGCTTCTGGGCAATATCCTGACTGATGGCAGCCCATTCTTACATAATCAATGCTTGGAGTTTGTCAGAATTGGTGGGGGTTTTTTTTTTTTCACTCGCCTTTTGAGGATTGACCACAAGTTCTCAATGGGATTAAGGTCTGGGGAGTTTCCTGGCCATGGACCCACAATTTCAATGTTTTGTTCCCCAAGCCACTTAGATATCACTTTTGCCTTATGGCATGATGCTCCATCATGCTGGAAGAGGCATTGTTCATCACCAAACTGTACTTGGATAGTTGGGAGAACTTGCTCTTGGAGCATGATTTTGTACTATTCCTTATTCATGGTGGAGTTCTTAAGCAAAATTGTGAGTGAACCCACTCCCTTGGTTAAGAAGCAACCCGACACATGAATGGTCTCATGATGATTTACTGTTGGCATGACACAGGACTGATGGTAGCGTTCCCCTTTTTGTTTGGACAAGGTTCTTTCCAAATGCCCCAAACAAGTTCTGCACTGATGATGCCCCGATCCCGCAGCTGAATTGACTGTGGGAGACCATCTTGGGGCTTCCTGGACTTTCTTGGGCTCCCTGAAGCCTTCTTCACAAAGGCAGTGGAAATGTTTTTTATGGGATAAGTTCATTTTCATGGCAAAGATGGACTTTGCAATTAATTGCAATTCACCTGAACACTCTTCATAACATTCTGGAGTATATGCAGATTATCATCATAAAAACTGAGGCAGCAGACTTTTTAATTGTTTCATTCTCAAAACTTTTGGCCACGGCTATATACAAGCAATGTGGTATGCAAAATAAATGGAAGGCATGGGGAGCTAGAGTGGGCAGAGTGTGTGAGTAAAAACACTGTACCTCAGCCAACATAAGGGGTGGGGGAGAGGAGGAGAAGAAAGGAGGGTGGACATTGGTAAACTGGTGGGAGGGGGGGTGAACAGGGGAAACTGAGGAAAACTGGGGAGGCTGAGACAATTGGATTTACCTGTGGGGAATCTTTTGTTAGCTTTTCGTTTATCACATGGGAGTAAGGGAAGGTCAAAACCAGCAGGCAGGAAGTTATGGGAAGGGAGTTTGGGCAGGGTAAACTAATAGGAGGAGAAAAAATGTGAGGTTGAGTAAAATACTTTTCTCTGAGTTCACTGACAGACGCAGCCTTTTATTGACAAGTGGGGTTTATGCACATCCTACTAGGAGTGGACTAGGCAAATAGAAAAAAAGCAAGCTGATCCCTCCCAGTGGGCCGTCCTCACTCCAGCATATAACCCCCCTGCTCTGAATAGCATATCAGTTCGTAACAAGCCGTACAAACGCAACACAGAGGGGTGGGTACTGCGTCTGTCAGTGAACTCAGAGAAAAGGATTTTATGGTAAGTTCTTAATAAAATCCCTTTTACTTTTACATTCACTGACAGACGCAGCTCTTCTTATGACACATGGGGTTATGCTCATATAACTAGGAGTAGACTAGGCAAAAATAAAACAGAAGCATAGGTTGGCCCCTCCCAGGGGGCCGTCCTCACCTCAGCATATAATCCCCCTGCTCTGCATAGCACATCCGTTTTTATTGCCTTTGCAAGGAGTAGACCTGGTTCCCTATGGGATCTGCGGTCTCCTGAAGGTTTTTCTGATGAAGACTGCTATCAAGAAGCCGGCTGGCAGTATAGAGGATATCTAGAATCCAAAAACTTTCCCCAGTCCGGCCAACGTCTATGCGAGCTACCCTTAGCGGGGGCCCACCGCATAGCGCCCTTTCCGTGCAGGCGGCCAGTGGCTAATCCCACTAGAGCCCAGTGACTGGTTCTGTTCCTGTCCAGGGGCCTGGCCAGCAGCATGCCTCTCCATGGGGAGGTAAGTCTGCTCCTGGTGGCTACCCGATGCGCCCGTCGGATCGGTGAGTAGACCCCTCTTCCGTCTTAGGGCGTGGAGAGTGGGCACCTGGGCAGCTTTTAAGGTAGCCGGCCGGTGGGGGCCTATTAGTGGGGACGCATCTTGGGTGGTCATCTCCCATTCCCCCCACTCCCCCTCCCCCCCTGCAGTACCGCACCCCGCACTGACCGTTCGGAGACTGCATTTGGCGGTTCGCCGCCATTCGGTGTGGATCACCGTTCGTTCGTCCGCCGACCGCACCATTTTGCCGTAAGCTCGGCTTGTGTTGATGGCAGCAGCCATTGTTTGGTAGACCATGCGGTTTTCAGCCTGTCCTCTGGCGGCCCCCAGTGGTCGTTCTCGGTATTACAGGAAGTGATAAAAACAGCAGAAGCACTTCCGTTTTTGCTTGGACAAGCGTGGCTGACAGACGGCGGTGCAGGCTCTTGAAGTGCAGTGGATTTTTGGCATTGCTCATTCCGGTCACGGTGCTGAGGCATTTAAAGCAGCAAGTATAGCTGGCTCTCCCTGGCTGCTGGTAGCGGTGTGTGCAATCCTCCCGGGTCTCCCTGGCTGATTGGTGGGGTAGAGGTGGTGGTCACACAGTGGGGGTGCCGGAAGTCTGGGATGTCAGAGGCCGTCAGTGCTATGGCAGGGAGCCTTGGTGTCCTTGGAACAGCTGAGGGCGGTATTTGGGGAGTTCTTTCCCCGGGCGGGGGACCCGATTCCGGGGGTCCCAAAAAACGCCCGCCCCCCTGTCATTCTTCGGGGGAGGATTCGGAACCAGAGAGCACCTCGGTGGTCACGGGAACTCCTCGTGGACCTGTCAGAGGGTGAACTGATGCCCTCAGACGGCGAAGGTGATCATGAGGCTCCATTTTCACGCGACAAAGCGATAGTGGCTGCTTTGATCACTGATATCCGCGACTCCATGCGACTTGACCAAGCAGGGGAGTCGCTTGAGTCCACATATATTTGTGGATCGCTTAAGCCCTCTAGTTCCCCTAGGGCCTACCCTTATGATCAGGGGTTTGAACAGGCGGTGTTCAAGGAATGGCTACGGCCGCAAAATTCCTTTGCTTTACCCAAAAGCTTTGCTGTTCGCTACCCCTTTGAGGATAGCTTTACTAAGAGATGGGCTTCCCCAGCAGTGGACCCACCGGTGGCCCGTCTGAATAAGGCAACAACCATTCCCTTGGAGGGGTCTCCGTCTTTTAAAGAGGCGGCAGATCGCCACACGGAAGCAGTGTCTAAGGCACTGTTCTTGTTGGCTGGGCCAGCCATGCGGCCAGCTCTGGTGGCTGCTATGGCAGCGCAATCGCTTCACGAGCACGCTGCCACACTTCACACCGGTTTAACTTGTGAGTGTGCACAGGCTGAGGTGCAACGTGCACAACACTTGGAAGAAGGTCTCCGCTACATATGCGATGCGGCCTTGGACCTGCTTCCCATACTGTCAAAAATGTCTGTTTTTGCAATTGTTATCAGGCGGGTGCTGTGGCTCCGCTCTTGGTCGGGCGACCATGCTTTGAAGAAAGCTCTTACAGATCTTCCCTTTCAGGGAGGGCGTCTGTTTGGCTAGCAGTTGGATGAAATCATTAAGGATTTCATGGGAGGGAAAAGTACTTTCCTTCCGGAGCCAAAACGGCGGGATTTTCGCCGTAGGCAGGGCCCTGTTTCTACAGGTCAGAAGAAGTTTTTTCGTGCACCCGGCTCAGCGGGTAAGGCTTCCGTTGGGTCCAGTAAAAGGCCCTGGCAACATAAGTCCGAAAAAAAGGATAAGTCAACCTCTGCATGATGGGTTGCCCCCGCCCACGGGTGGGGGGCCGATTGCTGGGGTTCGACAAATGGGCTGCCCGCATCACCGATCGGTGGGTGCTGGAGGTGGTGTCCTCCGGGTACAGGATAGAGTTCATCTCTCTTCCCTTCAAACTGAAAACTCCCTCAGGGGCGTCGGTGGGCGCCGTTCGGGCGCTTGCCGAACAGGGGCTGATTGTACCGGTACCCACGGTGGAAAGATTTCACGGGTTTTACTCAAACCTCTTTGTGGTGCCCAAGAAGGGCGGTGTCAGGCCAGTTCTGGACCTGAAGGCATTAAACTGCTTGGTAAAGACAAAGCGATTCAGGATGGAGTCCATCCGCTTGGTCGTGGCCGCCCTGCACGAAAGGGAACTCATGGCGTCCCTGGATATCAGGGACGCGTATCTTCACGTTCCAGTTTGTCACAGTCACCAGCGTTTTCTACGCTTCGCAGTGGGAGATCTGCATTACCAGTTTGTGGCACTTCCCTTCGGGCTGGCTTCGTCTCCTCGAGTGTTCACCAAGTTGGTGGCCCCGATGCTGGCACTGTTGAGACAGAGAGGTATCGCTGTGGTGGCGTACCTCCACGATTTACTCCTGAGAGCAGAGTCAGCTGCGGCTTTGGAGGAGAACGTGATAATCACGGTGTCCACGTTAAAAGAATTTGGTTGGCTGATCAACCTGCAGAAGTCATCATTGACTCCATCCTACTGGCTGGAATACCTGGGTCTGATTCTGGACACGGTGCAGGCAAGGGTGTTTTTACCACCGAGCAAGCTCCTGACATTACAGGCAGCAGTGCGAACCTTGTTATCACGTAAGTGGTCCTTCTTACGATTCTGTATGCGAGTGTTGGGGCTCATGGTGTCGTCTTTCGAAGCGATACCTAGCACCCAGAGTCATACTAGGCTCCTGCAGAAGGTGATTTTGTCGCAATGGGACAAATCTCCCCTATCCCTAGACAGACTGATCAGGTTGGATCATCAGTCCCGAGGATCCCTGATTTGGTGGATTCGGGCTCCAGCCCTAAAGTTGGGAAAATGTTTTCTCCCCCTCAAATGGTCGATGGTAATGACGGATGCCAGCCTGTCGGGCTGTGGAGGGGTCCTGGGTCAGCTCTCTGCCCAGGGTCGTTGGTCAGTTCAGGAAGCTTGCCTTCCGGTAAATGTACTGGAACTGAGAGCGATCAGGCTTTGTTTCTCGTTGGTCAGCGAGGCTGTGAGGCCTCCCTGTCCGGGTTCTGTCAGACAATGCCACGGCTGTGGCATATGTGAACCATCAGGGCAGAACGAGAAGCTCGGCAGCAGCCGCGGAGGCGGCTCTGATCCTTCGGTGGGCAGAACTTCACGTGCCAGCTCTCTCTGCAATATACATTCCAGGCGTGGAAAACTGGCAGGCGGACTTTCTCAGCTGCCGGACTCTGGATTAGGAGGAGTGGTCCCTACATCCAGAAGTGTTCCGCCAGATTTGCCTCAAGTGGGGCACACCAGAGGTGGACCTCATGGCCTCCAGGTTCAATCACAAGGTACAGACCTTTGTGTGCAGAACAAGAGATCCTTCTGCGGTTGCCTCGGACGCACTGGTAGCACCCTGGGGTCGGTATCGGCTACTGTACAACTTTCCTCCCCTAAAGCTTCTGCCGTGGCTTCTGCGCAGGATAGAAGCAGAGGGAATCCTGACAATCCTGATAGCTCCGGATTGGCCTCGGCGTCCTTGGTACGCCGACGTGGTGCGAATGGTGACAGATGTTCAGTGGCGGCTTCCGCTTCGCGGAGACCTACTGTCGCAGGGGCCCATCTTGCACCCTGCTTTACCCTCGCTAGCTTTGACGGCTTGGCTATTGAGTCCCAGGTGTTGAGGGATAGGGGTGTCTTGGACTCTGTGATCCCTACTATGATTAAAGCTCGTAAGGGTACTTCACGTAAGATTTATCATAGGACCTGGAAGGCCTATATTGCCTGGTGCGGGACAGGGGGTTGGAACCCCCGCTCTTATACAGTGTACTGACAGAGTACTGACTTTTTTACAGCAGGGACTGGACAAGAACCTGGCGTTAAGTACGCTTAAGGGTCAGATTTCATACCTAGCGGTTCTTTTTCAACGGCCTTTGGCATCACATTCATTAATACTTACGTTTGTACAGGGTGTACGTCACGTGGCTCCTCGGATACGGTCGGCTCTGGCGCCGTGGGATTTGAATCTGGTGCTTTCTGTGCTGCAGTAGCCACCATATGAAAAGATCAGGGACATTCCCTTGCGACTGTTGTCGCAGAAAGTGGCCGCCTGGTGGCTGTTACATCCACTAGGCGGGTGTCTGAGTTGGCAGCATTATCCTGCAAGTCACCTTACTTGGTCCTTCAGAAGGACAAAGCGGTTTTGCGACCTTCCCCTTCGTTTCTTCCGAAGGTGGTTTATTTTTTTCATTTGAATGAGGATATTGTTCTTCTGTCATTGTGCCCGCACCCGTCGCATCCCAAGGAATTTGAACTGCATTCGTTGATGTAGTGAGGGCTTTGCGGGTGTCTTTGATTTCTACAGCTTCTTTTCGGAAGTCTGATTCTTTTTTTGTGCTGACGGAAGGGTTGCGCAAAGGCCTGACGGCCTCGTCAGCTACCATTTCTCGTTGGATCAGGAAGACTGTGACTCATGCATATGAGGTTCGGGGCAAGGTTCCCCTGTTTCCAGTCACGGCTCATTCCACCAGGGCAGTTAGTACTTCCTGGGCATTTAGACACCAGGCCTCGGTGTCTCAGGTGTTCAAAGTATTACAAGCGGCACTTTAGGCACGGATGGTGCCGCCCGAGAGGGCTTTTTTGTTGGATACTGTTATAGTTTGCCCACCTGTCTTGATTGGCACAGCTTTGGGACATCCCCACATGTCATAAGAAGAGCTGCGTCTGTCAGTGAACGTAAGAGTAAAAGGGATTTTATTATAACTTGCCGTAAAATTCTTTTCTCTGAGTTCACTGACAGATGCAGCACCCACCCCTCTGTGGAGTTTGTACGGCTTGTTACGAACTGATGTGCTATGCAGAGCAGGGGGATTATATGCTAAGGTGAGGACGGCCCCCTGGGAGGGGCCAACCTATGCTTCTGTTTTATTTTTGCCTAGTCTACTCCTAGTGATATGAGCATAACCCCATGTGTCATAAGAAGAGCTGCGTCTGTCAGTGGACTCAGAGAAAAGGATTTTATGGTAAGTTATAATAAAATCCCTTTTTCTCTTATGTTCACTGAGAGATGCAGCCCTTCATTGACAAGTGGGGATGTCCCAAAGCGGTGTCATTCAAGAGGGGTGGGTAAACAACAACTGTACCCAACAGAATCCTCTCAGGAGGCGCCAGCCGCGCCTACACCGCCGCCTGTAAAACTTTACGGCTAAAAGCAGCATCCGCAGATGCTGACACATCAACTTTGTAAAACTTGGCAAACGTGTGCACCGAGGCCCAAGTGGTCGCCTTGCACACCTGGGACACCGAAGCATGGTGTCTGAAAGCCCAGGAAGTACCAACTGCCCTGGTGGAATGGACCAGTGACTGGAAAAGGGGGGACTTTGCCCTGAACAGTATATGCATGAGTCACGGCCTGTCTGATCCAATGGGAAACAGTAGCCAACGAGGCCGCCAACCCTTTGCGCGGTCCTTCTGTCAGCACAAACAACGCATCAGACTTCCGAAAAGAAGCTGTAGCCGCCAAATACACCGGCAAAGCCCTCACGACATCCAAAGAATGTAACACAAATTCCTTGGGATGCGACGGGTGCGGACATAATGAAGGGAGAACAATATCCTCATTAATGTGAAAAGAAGAGACCACCTTCGGTAGAAACGAAGGAGAAGGTCGCAGGACTGCTTTGTCCTTATGAAGGACCAAGTAAGGAGACTTACAGGACAACGCTGCCAACTCAGACACCCGCCTAGCAGATGTAATGGCCACCAAAAAAGCCACTTTTTGCGACAGCAATTGTAAGGGAATATCCCTGATTTTCTCATATGGCGGTTTCTGCAGTACAGAAAGTACCAAATTCAAATCCCACGGCGCCAAAGGCGACCGTATCTGAGGAGCCACATGGCGTACGCCCTGTACAAATGTACGTATCAACGAATGTGAAACCAAAGGCCGTTGAAAAAGAATCGCCAGAGCCGAAATCTGACCCTTGAGAGTACTCAATGCCAACTTGTTATCCAGGCTCTGCTGCTAAAAAGCCAGCACCCGGGACACAACGTAAGAGCTGGGGTTCCAACCCCCCGCCTCACACCAGGCAATATAGGCCTTCCAGGTGCAATGATAAATCTTTCGCAAAGTACACTTGCGCGCCTTCAGCATGGTAGGGATCACGAAGTCAGAGACACCCCTCCCTATCCCTCAACACCTTGGAAAAGCCCTAGGGGACCTAGGTGGCTTAAAGGACCCACAAACTTATGCAGTCTCCTGTGACTCCCCGGCTTCGTCCAGTCGCAAGGACGAACGGATATTGGCAATCAGGGAGGCCACCAGCACCCTCTCGCAAGCTACCGAGGCCACCTGGTCTTCCTCGCTATCCGAGGGCTCCAGTTCACCATCTGAGAGCTCCACGGGGGTCCCTGTGACCACTGGCGCCCCTTCCAGTTTAGAATCCTCCCCCGATGATGGAGGGGGGGTGGACGCTTTTTAGTCACCCCCTTAGCATGGCACGGCACCTCCTGGGGAAAAAATTCCCCCCAATACGGATCTTAGCTGATCCAGGGGAACCAGAGGCCCCAGCGCAGGTTGCGCTTCAACCGACTCCTCCTTGGAAGGACCCGCAGGTTCAGCCGGCATTGCGCCACCGGACACTGACAGGCCAAAAGGCCCTGACAGCCCCACCACTGCCCCACAGATCAACCGGGAGACACCCAGGAGGACCGCAACCACCGCTACCAGCTCCCCAGGGAGAGCCCAGCTATGCTTGCTGTGTGTGATTGCCCTTTAAGCGCTGCATCCCAGTAGGAGTGCTTTGCCACCAGTCAGGAGCCTGCGCTGCCCTGTGCCATCCACGCTATCCCAGAGTGAAAGAGAAAGAAGCAGCGTCAGCTGCACGTTTTCATCCACAGGCACATCAAACATGGTCGCCGAGCGGTTACAAGAGGCCAAAGCCTGTTACACAGGCCGCGACTACGGCAAGATGGCTGCCGGTCCGTCACTAGAGGCCAAAATAGCCCACGGTAAAATGGCGGCGGATCGCTGCATGGCGACTTTTTGAGCGCGGGGTGCGGTGCGGGGGAAGGGGGGGTGTAGGAGGCGGCGACCCCGAGCCAAAACACCCAGGGGGACCTGTAGCCCTAGAAACCCTCCACCGGCCGGTCTAGTCCCCTAAAAATGCCCAGCCCCCCCCCCCCTCCGCACCCCTAGGGGGGGAGAGAGGGGACCCTCACCAATCCGACGGGCGTAGCAGGTAGCCACCCTGTTGCAGACCTTCCTCCCATCTGGTGGAGAGGGATGCTGCAGGCCAAGCGCCCCTGGACGTGAGCAGAGCCCGGTCACTGGGCGCAAGTGGGGGTCACCCACTGGCCTACTGCACAGAACGGGTACGATGCGGCGGACCCCGCCAGGGCTAAGGGTAGCTCGCATCGGTCGGCCGCGCTGGGAAAAGTTCAGGATTCGGGATATCTTCTATGCCCCAGCCGGCTACTTGATAGCAGTCTTGTATCAGATAGCTTGAAAAGCCCAAAGAAGAAACAATCTGTGGAACCGCAGGTCCCAGCAGGGAACCAGGTCTAACTCCTTGCACTAGGCATAATAAAATTGATATGCTATGCAGAGCAGGGGGCTTATATGCTGGAGTGAGGACGACCCCCTGGGAGGGGGTCAGCTTGCTTTTTTTCTATTTGCCTAGTCTACGCCTAGTAGGATGTGCATAAACCCCACTTGTCAATGAAGGGCTGCGTCTGTCAGTGAACGCAAGAGAAATTCGATTTACCTGCAAGGAATCTTTGTTGGTTTTCAATTTTTTTTTTTTTATGTGGACATGAGGGAGGAATCAAAATCAGCAGGCATGGACTGAGGAATCCAGTGGTCCCAGATTTTATAGAAGTGTAGGCTTTTGTCTTGTTTTAAATTGGACAGTTTATCATCGATAATGTAGTGGTGCATACAGAATTTCAGCTCATTAAATGAGATTGTAGCTTTTTCCCATGCTTTCTGCAATGTTTTTCCCCCTCTAATAGGAAAGGCTCCTTAACAAACTGTAAATAACCGGTTTAGCAAGGCGGTCCCCGGATCCCGCCCCCTCATATGTGAATTAGTACCCCTAATCCTTCACCAAAAAAAAAAAAAAAGTCAAAGTAAGAAAAAGCGCCAGTCCTTCATAAACCCGAGGAAAGCTCCTGCTGTTTGACAGTTCCTAAATAACTAGGGGGCATGGGCACCTGATGTCCCCTATGTGACATCATTGACCCAGCATGCCCCCGGTTGATGTCACAAGGGGGCGGAATCACCCGGTAACCTCAATATTAGTTATTTAAAAACAGTCAAGCAGCGGAGCCTTTGTTTGGTGCAGAACTTTTTTTTTTTCCCGGTCAGTGACGCCATTCAGTGTGATTGACGTTGGAACTACCTCGTGGGACATGCATATATACATACACACAAGGTGCTTAAGAGGGGAGCAGAAGCACCCCCCCCATGTTAAGGGCATATGGCCTGGTATGGTTCAGGAGGGGGGGTTCAAGCGCTCACTCACAGGCCCCTTCCTGGCCTGCCGGGCTACATGCTCATTTAACCACTTGCCGACTGCCAACCGCAGTTTGATGGTGACAAGATGGCTCGTTATCGCAAACCACCACCATATTACGGCGTCTGCGAGATGTTGCACTGTGAGCATGCACCGCCGGAGGCGCGCTCACTGTGTTCCAGGGGAGCCAGGGAGTGGGTAGGGCAGACTCTATCTCCGCCAGCTACCCGCGATTGCTCCCCCGCAGTGAAAGAACAGAGGTCCGTGTATGTAAACACAGATCTCCGTTCTCATAGAGGGGGCAGGGCTGTGATCACAGGCTTACTGTAAATGGAAGCCATGATCACTCTTCTCCCACTGCCAGCCCAGCTCCCATACAGTTAGAACACGCCTAGCAAACACATTTAACCCTTAGAGCGCCCCCTCCACGTTAACCCCTTCACTGCCAGTGGCATTTACACAGTAATCAGTGCATTTTTTATAGCACTGATCGCTGTATAAATGCCAATGGTCCGACATGTCCGCCGCAATATCACAGTACCGCTAAAAATCGCAGATCGCCACCATTACTAGTAAAAAATAAAAACCCCAGAAATGAATTGTCGCTCTTTTTTTATTTATAGCGGCGATCGTAAATGACGCAGAGGGGATCAAATACCACCAAAAGAAAGCTCTATTTGTGGGGGGAAAAGGACGCAAATTTCATTTGGGTACAATGTCGCACGACCGCACAATTGTCAGTTAAAGCAACGCAGTGCCGAATCGCAAAAAGTGCTCTGGTCCTAAAGTGTGAAATCCTTCTGGGGCTGAAGTGGTTAAGGGTCTGGTATGGATTTTGGGGGGCTCCGATACTTTTAATTTTGGCATGGGGTTCCCTTAAAACCTGTACCTGACCTGAAGGGCCTGGTATGGATTTTGGGGGGGGGGGGGGGGGGGG